>SZWC01000026.1:639508-658994 GCA_023375785.1 Penium margaritaceum | reverse complement strand
ATACATAGGGTTCCCAAACCATTGTCTCTCCCTCTGACCATTTGTGACTCGTGTTATGAGTTGTCAATGTTGACCATACATAGTGGACTTCTTCGGTCATAGTCAGTGACGTGTGCATCCTTTGGTTGGTCACTGTGCACGCTAGCCACACCGTGCCACTACTTGTTGAAAATATTTCTACTTGCTAGTTGATAACTAGTGTTCCCAACCTATGGTTTCCCCCACTGACCATTTGTGACTCGTGTGATGAGTTTTCAATATTGACCACATACACACTGAAATCCGTTTGGTCATGGTTTGTGACATATGCCTACTTTGGTGTGTCGTTGTACATGGTTACCATGCCGTGTCACTGCGTATTGAAGGTCTTTGTGCTTTCTTCTGGATAGCTAGCATTCCCAAACCATTATTAGCCCCCTCTGACTATCTGTGACTCGTGTTGTTAGTTGTAACTGTTGACCACATGAAGTGAAATTCTTTGTTCATGGTTAGTGACATATGCATGCTTTGGTTGGTCACTTTGCATTGTAGCCACACTGTGCCACAATATATTGAAGGTATTTGTACTTGCTAGTCGATAACTAGTATTCACAAACCATTACCTTCCACCCTCGCCATTTGTGACTCTTGTTATGAGTTGTCAAAATTGACCACACTTAGTGACATTATTTGGTCATGGTCACTAACATATGCGTACTTTGGTTGGTCATCGTGCATGGTATCCACACCGTGCCACAACATATTGAAGCTCCTTGTGCTTGCTATGTGATACTTTGTGTTCCCAACCCATTGTCTCTCACTCTGACCATTTATGACTCGTATTATGAGTTGTCAACATTGACCACACACAGCGGATCTCTTTGGTCAAAGGCAGTACATATGCCTTCTTTGGTCTGTCATTGTGCATGGCAGCCACACCGTGCTACTACTGACTGAAGGCCGTTCTACTTGTCAGTTGAGAACTGATATTCCCATAGCATTGTTTCCTCCCCTGACCGTTTGTGACTCGTGTTATGGTTGGTCAACGGTGACCACCCATATTGAAATTATCTGGTCATGGTCAGTGACATATGCCTAGTTTGGTAGTTTGGTGTGCATTGTGGCCACACCGTGCCACCACGTATCGAAGTTCTTTGTCTTTTCTAGTCAACACATAGGGTTCCCAAACCATTGTCCCTCCCTCTGACCATTTGTGACTCGTGTTATGAGTTGGTAATGTTGACCACACATAGTGGACTTCTTCGGTCATAACCAGTGACATATACATCCTTTGGTTGGTCACTGTGCACGCTAGCCACACCCTGCCACTACTTGTTGAAGATCTTTCTACTTGCTACTTGATAACTAGTGTTCCCAATCCATGGTCTCCCCCACTGACCATTTGTGACTCGTGTTATGAGTTTTCAAGGTTGACCACACACTGTGAAATCCGTTTGGTCATGGTTAGTGACATATGCCTACTTTGGTTTGTCCTTGTACATGGCTACCACGCCGTGTCACTGCGTATCGAAGGTCTTTGTGCTTTCTTGTTGATAGCTAGTGTTCCCAGACCGTTGTTAGCCCCTCTGAATGTCTGTGACTCGTGTTGTGAGTTGTCAGCATTGACCACATGAAGTGAAATTCTTTGGTCATGGTCAGTGACATATGCATACTTTGGTTGGTCACTGTTCATTGTAGCCACACTGTGCCACTACATATTGAAGGTATTTGTACTTGCTAGCTAGTAACTGGTACTTAGAAACCATTATCTTCGACTCTGACCATTTGTGACTTCTGTTATGAGCTGTCAAAGTTTACCACACATGGTGAAATTCTTTGGTCATGGTCAGTGACATATGCAAACATTGGTTGGTCATCGTGCATGGTATCCACACCGTGCCATAACGTATTGAAGGTCATTGTGCTTGCTAGTTGATACCTGGTGTTCCCAAGCAATTGTGTCCCCCCTCTGACTATTTGTAACTCATATTATGAGTTGTGTACGTTGACCACACACACCAGATTTCTTTGGTCAAAGGCAGTACATATGCCTAGTTTGGTCGGTCAGTGTGCATGGTAGCCACACCGTGCTACTACTGATTGAAGGGCGGTGTACTTGCTACTTGAGAACTGATATTCCCAGACCATTGTTTCCCCCTCTGACCGTTTGTGACTCGTGTTATGGTTGGTGAAGGTTGACCACCCATATTGAAATGTTTTGGTCATGGTCAGTGACATATGCCTAGTTTGGTTGTTTGGTGTGCATAGTAGCCAACCCGTGCCACTACGTATTGAAGTTCTTTGTACTTTCTCGTCGATATATTGGGTTCCCAAACCATTGTCGCTCCCTTTGACCATTTGTGACTCGTGTTATGAGTTGTCAATCTTGACCATACAGAGTGGACTTCTTCGGTCATAGTCAGTGACGTGTGCATCCTTTGGTTGGTCACTGTGCACGCTAGCCACACCGTGCCACTACTTGTTGAAAATCTTCCTACTTGCTATTTGATAACTAGTGTTCCCGACCCATGGTTTCCCCCACTGACCATTTGTGACTCGTGTTATGAGTTTTCAATGCTGAGCACACACTGTGAAATCCGTTTGGTCATGATTTGTGACATATGCCTACTTTGGTTCGTCACTGTATATGGTTACCACACCATGTCATTACGTATCGAATCTCTTTGTGCTTTGTTGTTGACAGCTAGTGTTCCCAAACCATTGTTAGCCCCCTCTGACTATTTGTGACACGTGTTGTGAGTTGTCAACGCTGACCACATGAAGTTAAATTCTTTGTTCATGGTCAGTGACATGTGCATACTTTGGCTGGTCACTGTGCATTGTAGCCACGCTGTGCCACTACATATTGAAGGTATTTGTACTTACTACTTGACAACTAGTATTCACAAACCATTATCTTCCACCCTGACCATTTGTGACTCGTGTTATGAGTTGTCAAAGTTGACCACACTTAGTGACATTATTTGGTCATGGTCAGTGAAATATGCCTACTTTGGTTGGTCATTGTGCATGGTATCCACACCATGCCACAACGTATTAAAGGTCCTTGTGCTTGCCAGTTGATACCTGGTGTTCCCAAACCATTGTCTCCCCCTCCTACCATATGTGACTCCTATTGTGAGTTGTCAACGCTGACCACACATAGTGATTCCTTTGGTCAAACGTAGTACATATGCCTACTTTGGTCGGTCATTGTGCATGGTAGCCACATCGTGCTTATACTGATCAAAGGTCGCTGTACTTGCTAGTTGATAACTGGTATTCACAGAGCATTGTTTCCCTTTCAGACCGTTTGGGACTCGTGTTATGATTGGTGAATGTTGACCACCCCTATTGAAATTCTCTCATCATGGTCGGTGACATATGCCTTGTTTGGTTGTTTGGTGTGCATAGTAGCCACACTGTGCCACTACCTATTGTATTTATTTGTCCTTTCTAGTCGATACATAGGGTTCCCAAACCATTGTCTCCCCCTCTGACCATTTGTGACTCGTGTTATGAGTTGTCAATGATGACCATACATAATGGACTTCTTCGGTCATAGTGAGTGACGTGTGCATCCTTTGGTTGGTCACTGTGTACGCTAGCCACACCATGCCACTAGTTGTTGAAGATATTTCTACTTGCTAGTTGATAACTAGTGTTCCCAACCCATGTTTTCCCCCACTGACCATCTGTGACTCATGTGATGAGTTTTCAACGTTGACCACACAGACTGAAATCTGTTTGGTGATGGTTTGTGACATATGCCTACTTTTGTTTGTCACTGTACATGGTTACCACACCGTGTCATTACACATCGAATGTCTTTGTGCTTTCTTGCTGTTAGCTAGTGTTCCCAAACCATTGTTAGCCCCCTCTGACCATCTGTGACTCGTGTTGTGAGTTGTAAATGTTGACCACATGAAGTAAAATTATTTGTTCATGGTCAGTGACATATGCATGCTTTGGTTGGTCACTGTGCATTGTAACCACACTGTTCCACTACATATTGAGGATTGTTGTACTTGCTAGTCGATAACTAGTATCCACAAACCATTATCTTCCACCCTGACCATTTGTGACTCGTGTTATGAGTTGTGAAAGTTTACCACACTTAGTGACATTATTTGGTCATGGTCAGTGACATATGCCTACTTTGGTTGGTCATTGTGCATGGTATCCACACCGTGCCATAACGTATTGAAGCTCCTTGTGCTTGCTATTTGATACTTTGTGTTCCCAAACCAATATTTCCCCCTCTAACCATTTTTGAGTCGTATTATGAGTTGTCAACGTTGACCACACACAGCGGATTGCTTTGGTCAAAGGCAGTACATATGCCTTTTTTGGTCGGTCATTGTGCATGGTAGCCACACCGTGCTACTACCGACTGAAGGTCGTTGTACTTGCTAGTTGAGAACTGATATTCCCATAGCAATGTTTCCTCCTCTGACTGTTTGTGACTCGTGTTATGGTTGGTCAACGGTGACCACCCATATTCACATTCTTGGTCATGGTTAGTGACATATGCCTAGTTTGGTTGTTTGGTGTGCATAGTAGCTACATCGTGCCACTACGTATTGAAGTTCTTTGTCCCTTCTAGTCGATACATAGGGTTCCAAACCATTGTCTCTCCCTCTGACCATTTGTGACTCGTGTTTTGAGTTGTCAATGTTGACCGTACATAGTGGACTTCTTCGGTCATAGTCAGTGACGTGTGCATCCTTTGGTTGGTCACTGTGCACTCTAGCCACACCGTACCACTACTTGTTGAAAATCTTTCTACTTGCTATTTGATAACTAGTGTTCCCGACCCATGGTTTCCCCCACTGACCAATTGTGACTCGTGTTATGAGTTTTCAACGTTGACCACACACTGTGAAATCCGTTTGGTCATGGTTTGTGACATATGCCTACTTTGGTTTGTCACTGTACATGGTTACCACGCCGTGTCATTACATATCGAAGGTATTTGTGCTTTCTTGTTGACAGCTAGTTTTCCCATACCATTGTTAGCCCCCTCTAACTATATGTGACTTGTGTTGTGAGTTGGAAACGTTGACCACATGAAGTGAAATTCTTTGTTCATTGTCAGTGACATATGCATGCTTTGGTTGGTCACTGTGCATTGTAGCCACACTGTGCTACTACATGTTGAAGGTATTTGTACTTGCTAGTCAATAACTAGTATTCACAAACCATTATCTTCCACCCTGACCATTTGTGACTCGTGTTGTGAGTTGTCAAAGTTGACCACACTTAGTGATATTATTTGGTCATGGTCAGTGACATATGCCTACTTTGGTCGGTCATCGTGCATGGCATCCGCACCGTGCCACAACTTGTTGAAGCTCCTTATGCTTGCTAGTTTGATACCTGATGTTCCCAGACCATTGCTTCCCCACTGTGACCATTTGTGATCCGTATTATGAGTTGTCAATGCTGTCAACTCAAAGCGGATTTCTTTGGTCAAAGGCAGTACACATGCCTACTTTGGTTGGTCATTGTGCATGGTAGCCACACCATGCTTATACTGATTGAAGGTCGCTGTACTTCCTAGTTGAGAACTGATATTCTCGGACCATTGTTCCCCCCTCTGACCGTTTGCGACTCTTGTTATGGTTGGTGAATGTTGACCACCCATATTGAAATTCTTTGGTCATGGTCAGTGACATATGCAGAGTTTGGTTGCTTGGTGTGCATATTAGCCACACCGTGCCACTACGTACTGAATTTCTTTGTCCTTTCTAGTCGATACATAGGGTTCTTAAACCATTGTCTCGCCCTCTGACCATTTGTGACTCGTGTTATGAGTTTTCCATGTTGACTACACATTGTGGACTTCTTCGGTCATAGTCAAGGACATATGCATCCTTTGGTTGGTCACCGTGCACGCTAGCCACACCGTGCCACTACTTGTTGAAAACATGTCTTCTTGCTATTTTGTAACTAGTGTTCCCAACCCATTGTCCCTCCCTCTGACCATTCCTGACTCGCGTTATGCATTTTCAGCGTTGACCACACAATGTGGAATCCTTTTGGTCATGGTTTGTGACATATGCCTACTTTTGATCGTCACCGTACATGGTTACCACGCTGTGTCACTACGTATTGAAGGTCACTGTGCTTTCTTGTTGATAGCTAGTGTTCCCAAACCATTGTTAGTCCCTCTGAATATCTGTGACTCGTGTTGTGAATTGTAAATGTTGACCACATGAAGTGAAATTCTTTCTTCATGGTCAGTGATACATGCATACTTTGGTTGGTCACTGTGCATTGTAGCCACACTGTGCCACTACATATTGAAGGTATGTGTACTTGCTAGTTGAAAACTAGTATTCACAAACCATTATCTTCCACCCTTACCATTTGTGACTCGTCACAAATGGACAAGATTTCAAGATAATGGTTTGTGAATACTAGTTATCGACTAGCAAATACAAATACCTTCAATATGTATGAGCACAGTGTGACTACAATGCACGTTGACCAACCAAAGCATGCATATGTCACTGACCATGAACAAAGAATTTCACTTCATGTGGTCAACGTTTACAACTCACAACACGAGTCACGGATAGTCAGAGGGGGCTAACAATGGTATGGGAATACTAGCTGTCAACAAGAAAGCACAAAGACCTTCGATACGTAATGACACGGCGTGGCAACCATGTACACTGACAAACCAAAGTAGGCATATGTCACAAACCATTACCAAATGGAATTCACAGTGTGTGGTCAACGTTGAAAACTCATAACACGAGTCACAAATGGTCAGTGGAGGGAACCATGGGTTGGGAACACTAGTTATCAACTAGCAAGTAGACAGATTTTCAACAAGTAGTGGCACAGTGTGGCTAGCGTGCACAGTGACGACCAAAACGATGCCTACATCACTGACTATGACCGAAGAGGTCCACTATGTGTGGTCGGCATTGACAATTCATAACACAAGTCACAAATGGTCAGAGGGAGAGACAATTGTTTGGCAACTCTATGTATCAACTAGAAAGGACAAATAACTTCAATACGTAGTGGCACGGTGTGGCTACTATGCATGCTAAACAACCAAACTAGACAGATGTCACTAACCATGACCAAAGAAATCCCATATGGGTGGTCAACGGTCACCAACCATAACAAGAGTCACAAACGGTCAGAGGGGGAAACAATGGTCTTGGAACATTGGTTATCAACTAGCAAATACAACGACCTTCAATCAGTAGTAGCACGGTGTGGCTACATGCACAATGACCAACCAAAGTAGGCATATGTAGTGCCTTTGACCAAAGAAATCCACAATGTGTGGTCAACGTTGACAACTCATAAAACGAGACACAAATGGTCACAGGGGGAAAAATGGTTTGGGAACACCAGGTACCAACTAGAAAGCACACGGACCTTCAGCAAGTTGTGGCATCGTGTGGATACCATGCACGATGACCAACCAAAGTACACATATGTAACTGACCATGACCAAAGAATGTCACTACGTGTGGTAAACTTTGACAACTCATCACACGAGTCATAAGTGGTCAGAGTGGAAGAAAATGGTTTGTGAATAATAGTTATCGTATAAAATACAAATACCTTCCATACGTAGCTGCACAGTGTGGCTACAATGAACAGTGACCAACCAAAGCATGCATATGTCACTCACCATGACCAAAGAATTTCACATCATGTGGTCAATATTGACAACTCACAACACAAGTCACAGATAGTAAGAGGGGGTAACAATGGTTTGCGAAGACTATCTGTCGACTAAAAAGCACAAATACCTTAAACACATAGTGACACGGCATGGTAACCATGTACAGTGACAAACAAAAGGAGGCATATGTCAGTAACCATGACGAAAAGAATTTGATAGTGTGTGGTCAATGTTGAAAACCAATAATACGAGTCACAAATGGTCAGAGGGGGAAACAATGGTTCAGGAACACTAGTTATCAACTAGCAAGTGGCACGGTGTGGCTAGCGTGCACAGTGACCAATCAAAGGATGCATACGTCACTGAATATGACCAAAAAAGTCCACTATGTGTGGTCAACATTGACAACTCATAATACAAGTCACAAATGGTAAGAGGGAGAGACGATAGTTTGGGAACCCGATGTATGGACTAGAAAGGACAAAGATCTTCAATACGTAGAGTCACGGTGTGGCCACTATGCATACCAAACAACCAAACGAGGCATATGTCACTAACCATGACAAAATAATTTCAATATGGGTGGTCAATGTTCACCAACCATAACACGAATCACAAACGGTCAGAGGGGGAAACAATGGTCTGGGAATATCAGCTCTCAACTAGCAAGTTCAACGACCTTCAATCAGTAGTAGCACAGTGTGGCTACCATGCATAATGACCGGCCAAAGTAGGCATATGTACTGCCCTTGACCAGAGAAATCCGCTGTGTGTGGTCAACGTTGACAACCCGTAGTACGAGTCACAAATGGTCAGAGTGGAAAACTATGGGTTGGGAACACCAGGTACTAACTAGCAAGCACAAGGAATTTCAATAAATTGTGGCACGGTGTGGATACCATGCACCATGACCAAACAAAGTAGGCATATGTCACTGACCATGAGCAAATAATATCACTATGTGTGGTAAACTTTGACAGCACATAACACGAGTCACAAATGGTCAGAGTGGAAGATAATGGTTTGTGAATACTAGTTATCGACTAGCAAGTACAAATACCTTCAACGTGTAGTGGCACAGTGTGGCTACCATGCACAGTGACCAACCATAGTATGCATATGTCACTGACCAAGACCAAAGAATTCAACTTCATGTCGTCAATGTTGACAACTCACAACACAAGTCACTGATAGTCGGAGGGGATAACAATGGTTTGGGAAGACTAGCTATGAAGTAGAAAGAAAAAACACCTCCAATACGTAGTGACACGGCGTGGTAACCATGCACAGTGACATACCAAAGTAGGCATATGTCACTAACCATGACCAAAAGAGTTTCACAGTGTGTGGTCAACGTTGAAAACTCATAACACGAGTCACAAATGGTCAGAGGGGGAAGCAATGGGTTGGGAACACTAGTTATCAACTAGCAAGTACAAAGACCTTCAACAAGTAGTTGCACGGTATAGATAACGTGCACAGTGACCAACCAAAGGATGCATACGTCACTGACTATGACCAAAGAAATCCACTATGTGTGGTCAACATTGTCAACTCATAACACGAGACACAAGTGGTCAGAAGGAAAGACAATGGTTTGAGAATCCTATGTAGTGACTATAAAGGACAAAGAACTTCAATATGTAGTGGCACGGTGTAGCTACTATGCACACCAAACAACCAAAGTAGGCATATGTCAATGACCATGACCAAAGAATTTCAATATGGGTGGTCAACGTTGACCAACCATAACACGAGTCACAAACGGTCAGAGGGGGAAACAATGGTCTGGGAATATCATTTCTCAACTAGCAACTACAATGACCTTCAATCAGTAGTAACACGGTGTGGCTACCATGCACAATGACTGACCAAAGAAGGCATATATACTGCCTTTGACCAACAAAATCTGCTGCGTGTGGTCAATTTTGACAACTCACAATGCGAGTCACAAATGGTCAGAGGGGGAAACAATGGTTTGGGAACACCAGGCATCAACTAGCAAGCACAAGGACCTTCAATACATTGTGGCACACTGTGGACACCATGCACGATGACCAACAAAAGTAGGCATATGTCACTGACCATGACCAAATAATGTCACTATGTGTGGTAAACTTTGACAAGTCATGACACGAGTCACAAATGGTGAGTGTGGAATATAATTGTTTGTGAATACTAGTTATCGACTAGCAAGTACAAATACCTTCAATATGTAGTGGCATCGTGTGGCTACCATGCACAGTGACCAACCAAAGAATGCATATGTCACTGACCATGAACAACATGTTTCCCTTCATGTGGTCAACGTTGACAACTCACAACACGATTCACAGATAGTCACAGGGGGATAACAATGGTTTGGGAAGACTAGCGATCAACTGGAAAGCACACAGACCTTCAATACGTAGTGACACAGCATGGTAACTATGTATAGTGACAATCCAAAGTACGCATATGTCACTAACGATGACTTAAACAATTTCACAGTGTGTGGTCAACGTTGAAAACGCATAACACATGTCAAAAATGGTCCGAGGGGGGAACAATGGGTTGGGAACAGTAGCTATCAACTAGCAAGTACAAATACCTTCAACAAGTAGTGGCACGGTTTGGCTAGCGTGTATAGTGAACAACCAAAGGATGCATACAACACTGACTATGACCGAAGAAGTCCACTATGTGTGGTCAACATTAACAGCTTACAACATGACTTACAAATGGTCAAAGGGACAGACAATGATTTGGGAACCCTATGTATCGACAAGAAAGGACAGAGAACATCAATATGTAGTGGCACGGTGTAGCTACTATGCACACCAAACAACCAAACTAGGCATATGTCACTGACCATGACCAAAGAATTGTAATATGGGTGGTCAACGTTCACCAAGCATAACACGAGTCACAAACTGTCAGGGGAAAAAAAACAATGGTCTGGGAATACCAGTTCTCGACTAGCAAGTACAGCGACCTTCAATCAATAGTAGTAGGGTGTGGCTACCATAGATAATGACCGACCAAAGAGGGCATATGTACGGCCTTTGACCAAAGAAATCGGCTGTGTGTGGTCAACGTTGACAACTCACAATACGATTCACAAATGGTGAGAGGGGGAAACAATGGGTTGGGAACACCGGGTATCAACCAGCAAGCACAAAGATCTCCAATAAGTTGTGGCACGGTGTGGATACCATGCACGACGACCAACCAAAGTAGGCATATGTCATTGACCATGACCAAAGAATTTCACTATGTGTCGTAAACTTTGACAACTCATAACACGAGTCACAAATGGTCAGAGTGGAAGACAATGGTTTGTGAATACTAGTTATCAACTAAAGAGTACAAATACCTTAAATATGTAGTGGCACACTGTGGCTACTATGCACAGTGACCAACCAAAGTATGCATGTGTCACTGACCATGACCAAAACATCTCACTTCATGTGGTTAGTGTTGAAAACTCACAACACGAGTCACAGATAGTCGGAGGGGGTAACAATGGTTTGGGAAGACTAGCTATCAACTAGAAAGCACGAAGACCTCCAATACATAGTGACATTGCGTGGTAACAATGTACAGTGAGAAACCAATGTAGGCATATGTCACTAACCATGACCAAAATAATTTCACAGTGTGTGGTCAACGTTTAAAACTCATAACACGAGTCACAAATGGTCAGAGGGGGAAACAATTGGTTGGGAACACTAGTTATCAACTAGAGAGTATAAAGTCCTTCAACAATTAGTGGCACGGTGTGCCTAGCATGCACAATGACCAACCAAAGGATGCATACGTCACTGACTATGACCGAAGAAGTCCACTTTGTGTGGTCAACATTGACAACTTATAACACGAGTCACAAGTGGTTAGAGGGAGAGACAATGGTTTGGAAACCCTATGTATCGACTAAAAAGGATAAAGAACTTCAATACGTAGTGGCACGGTGAGGCTACTATGCACACCAAACAACCAAACTAGGCATATGTCACTGACCATAACCAAAGAATTTTATATATGGGTGGTCAACGTTCACCAACCATACCAAGAGTCACAAATGGTGAGAGGGGGAAACAATGGTCTGGGAATATCAGTTCTCAAATAGTAATTACAATGACCTTCAATCAGTAGTAGCACGGTGTGGCTACCATGCACAATGACCGACCAAAGTAAGCATATGTACTGCCTTCGACAAAAGAAATTCGCTGTGTGTGGTCAACGTTGACAACTCATAATACGAGTCAAAAATGGTGTGAGGGAGAAATAATGGGTTGGGAACACCAGGTATCAACGAGCAAGCACGCGGACCTTCAATAAGTTGTGGCATGGTGTGGATACCATGCACGATGACCAACCAAAGTAGGCATATGTCACTGACCATGACCAAAGAATGTCAATATGTGTGATAAGCTTTGACAACTGGTAACACGAATCACAAATGGTCAGAGTGGAAGATAATGGTTTGTGAATACTAGTTATCAACTAGCAAGTACAAATACCTTAAATATGTAGTGGCACAGTGTGGCTACAATGCATAGTGACCAACCCAACCCTGCATGTTTTACTGACCATGACAAAATAATGTCACTAAGTGTGGTAAACTTTGACAACTCATAACACGAGTCACAAATGGTCAGGGTGGAAGATAACGGTTTGTGAATACTAGTTATCCACTAGCAAGTACAAATACCTTCAATATGTAGTTGCACAGCGTGGCTACCATGCACAGTGACCAACCAAAGTATGCATATGTCACTGACCTTCACCAATGAATTTCATGTGGTCAGCGTTGACAACTCACAACACGAGTCACGGATAGTCGGAGGGGGGTCACAATGGTTTGGGAACACTAGCTATTAACTAGAAAGCACAAATACCTTTATTGCTGGTGACACGGCGTGGAAGCCACGTACAGTGACAAACCAAACTAGGCATATGTCACTAACCTTGACCAACAAACTTCACGGTGTGTGGTTAACGTTGATAACTCATCACATGAGTCACAAATGGTCAAAGGGGGAAACAATGGGTTGGGAACACTAGTTATCAACTAGCAAGTATGAATAAATTCAACAACTAGTGGCACGGTGTGCCTAGCGTGCAAAGTAACCAACCAAAGGATAAATACGTCACTGACTATGACGGAAGAAGTCCACTATGTGTGGTCAACATTGACAACTCATAACACGAGTCGCGAATGGTCAGAGGGAAAGACAATGGTTTGGGAACCCTATGCATGGACTAGAAAGGACAAGGAACTTCAATACGTAGTGGCACGGTGTGGCTACTATGCACAACAAACAACCAAACTAGGCATATAACACTGACCATGACCAATATGGGTGGTCGACGTTCACCAACCATAACACGAGTCACAAACGGCCAGAGGGGGAAACAATGGTCCGGGAATATCAGTTCTCAACTAGCACGTACAACGACCTTTAGTCAGCAGTAGCAGGGTGTGGCTGCCATGCACAATGACCGACCAAAGCAGGCATATGTACTGCCTTTGACCAAAGAAATCCGCTGTGTATGGTCAACGTTGGCAACTCATAATATGAGTCACAAATAGTCGGAGGGGGGAAGGAATTGTTTGGAAACACCAGGTATCAACTAGCAAGAACAGTGACCTTCAGTACGTAGTGGCACGGTGTGGATACCATGCACGATGGCCAACCACATGTCACTTACCATGACCAAAGAATGTCAGCATGTGTGGTAGACTTTTGAAAACTCATAATACAAGTCACAAATTGTCAAAGTGGAAGACAATGGTTTCTAAATACTAGCTATTGACTAGCAAGTACAAATACCTTCAATGTGAAATGGCACAGTGTGGCTACCATACACCATGACCAACCAAAGTATGCATATGTCACTGACCATGACCAAAGAATTTTACTTCATGTGGTCAATATTGACAACTCACAAATTGAGTCACAGATAGTCAGAGGGGGCTAACAATGGTTCGGGAACACTAGCTTTCAACAAGAAAGCACAAAGACCTTCGATACATAATGAAACGGCGTGGTAATCATGTACAGTGACAACCCAAAGTAGGAATATGTCACAAACCATGACCAAACGGATTTCACAGTGTGTGGTCAACATTCAAAACTCATAAAACGAGTCACAAATGGTCAGTGGGGGAAACCATGGGTTGGGAACACTAGTTATCAACTAGCAAGTAGAACGATTTTCAGCAAGTAGTGGCACGGTGTGGCTAGCGTGCACAATGACCAACCAAAGGATGCACACGTCACTGACTATGACCGAAGAAGTCCACTATGTATGGTCAACATTGACAACTCATAACATGAGTCACAAATGGTCAGAGGGAGAGACTATTGTTTGGGAACCCTATGTATTGACTAGAAAGGACAAAGAACTTCAATACGTAGTGGCACGGTGTGGCTACTGTGCACACCAAAAAACCAAACTATGCATGTGTCACCGACCATGATGAAATAATATCAATATGCGTGGTCAGCATTAACCAACCATAACACGAGTCACAAATGGTCAGAGGGGGAAACAATGGCCTGTGAATATCAGTTATCAGCTAGCAAGTACAGCGACATTCAATCGACAGTAAAAGCACAGTGTGCCTACCATGCACAATGACCGACCAAAGAAGGCATATGTACTACCTTTGACCAAAGAAATCCGTTGTGTGTGGTCAGCAGTGACAACTCATAATAGGAGTCACAAATGGTTAGAAGGGGAGACAGGGGGTTTGGAACACCAGCTATCAACAAGCAAGCACAAGGACCTTCAATAAGTTGTGGCACGGTGTGCATACCAGGCACGATGACAAACCAAAGTAGGCATATGTCACTGACCATGACCAAATAATTTCACTATGTGTGGTAAGCTTTAACATCTCATAACACGAGGCACCAATGGTCAGGGTGGAAGATAATGGTTTGTGAATACTAGTTATCGACTAGCAAGTACAAGTACCTTCAAAATGTAGTGGCACAGCGTGGCTACCATGCACAGTGACCAACCAAAGCATGCATATGTCACTGACCATGACCAACAAATTTCACTTCATGTGGTCAACGTTGACAACTCACAACACGAGTCACTGATAGTTAGAGGGGGGTGAAAATGGTTTGCGAGCACTAGCTATCAAGTAGAAAGCACAAAGACCTTTGATACGTAGTGACACGGTGTGGCAACCACGTACAGTGACAAACCAAACCACGCATATGTCACTAACCATGACCAACGAGTTTCACGGTGTGTGGTCAACATTGAAAACGCATCACACGAGTCACATATGGTCAGAGGGGGAAACAATGGGTTGGGAACACCAGTTATTGACTAGCAAGTATGAAGAACTTCAACAAGTAGTGGCACGGTGTGGCTAGCGTGCACAGTGACGAACCAAAGGATGAATACGTCACTGACTATGACGGAGGAAGTCCACTATGTGTGGTCAACGTTGACAACTCATAACACGTGTCATGAATGGTCAGAGGGAGAGACAATGGTTTAGGAACCCTATGCATGGACTAGAAAGGACAAATAACTCCAATATGTAGTGGCACGGTGTGGCTACTATGCACACCAAACAACCAAACTAGGCATATGTCACTGACCATGACCAAATAATTTCAATATGGGTGGTCAAATTTCACCAACCATAACACGAGTCACAAACGGTCAAAGGGGGAAAAAATAGTCTCGGAATATCAGTTCTCAACTAGCAAGTACAACGACCTTCAACCAGTAGTAGCACAGTGTGGCTGCCATGCACAATGACCAACCAAAGTAGGCACATGTACTACCTGTGATGAACAAAATCCGCTGTGTATGGTCAACGTTGGCAACTCATAGTACGAGTCACAAATAGTCAGAGGGGGAAACAATTGTTATGGAACACCAGGTATCAACTAGCAAGCACAATGACCATCAGTACGTTGTGGCACGGTGTGGATACCATGCACGATGACCAACCATATGTCACTGACCATGACTAAAGAATCTCACCATGTGTGGTAAACTTTGACAACTCATAACATGAGTCACAAATGGTCAGAGTGGAAGATAATGGTTTCCATATACTATTTATGGACAAGCAAGTACAAATACCCTCATTATGCACCGGCACAGTGTGGCTACAATGCACAGTGACCAACCAAAGTATGCATATGTCAATGACCATGACAAAAGAATTCCACTTCATGTGGTCAATGTTGACAACTCACAACATGAGTCACATATGGTGAGAGGGGGCTAACAATGGGTCGGGAACACTAGCTGTCAACAAGAAAGCACAAGGACCTTTGATACATAATGACACGGCGTGGTAACCATGTACAGTGACAAACCAAAGTAGGCATATGTCACAAACCATGACCAAACGGATTTAACAGCGTGTGGTCAACGTTGAAAACTCATAACACGAGTCACAAATGGTCAGTGGGGGAAACCATGGGTTGGGAACAATAGTTATCAACTAGCATGTAGAAAGATTTTCAACAAGTAGTGGCACAGTGTGGCTAGCTACAGAGTGACCAACCAAAGGATGCACACGTCACTGACTATGACCAAAGAAGTCCACTATGTATGGTCAACATTGACAACTCATAGCACGGGTCACAAATGGTCAGAGGGAGAGACAATGGCTTGGGAACCCTATGTATTGACTAGAAAGGACAAATAACTTCAATACATAGTGGCACGGTGTGGCTACTATGCACACCAAACAACCAAACTAGGCATATGTCACCGACCATGATGAAAGAATTTCAATATGGGTGGTCAATATTCACCAACCATAACGAGTCACAAACGGTCAGAGGGGGAAACAATGGTCTGTGAATACCAGTTCTCAACTAGCAAGTACAGCGACCTTCGATCAGTATAAGCACGGTGTGGCTACCATGCACAATGACCGACCAACGTAGGCATATGTACTACCGTTGACCAAAGAAATCCGTTGTGTGTGGTCAGCAGTGACAACTCATAATATGAGTCACAAATGGTCAGAAGGGGAGACAACGGGTTGGGAACACCAGGTATCAACTAGCCAGCACAAGGACCTTCAACAAGTTGTGGCACGTTGTGCATACCATGCACGATGAGAAACCAAAGTAGGCATATGTCACTGATCATGACCAAATAATTTCACTAAGTGTGGTAAGCTTTGACAACTCATAACACGAGGCACAAATGGTCAGGGTGGAAGATAGTGGTTTGTGAACACTAGTTATCAACTAGCAAGTACAAAAACCTTCAAAATGTAGTGGCACAGCTTGGCTACCATGCAGAGTGACCAACCAATGTATGCATATGTCACTGACCATGACCAACGAATTTCACTTCACGTGGTCAGCGTTGACAACTCATAACACGAGTCACTGATAGTCAGAGGGGGTAACAATGGTTTGGGAACTCTAGCTATCAACTACAAAGCACAAAGACCTTCAATACGTAGTGACACGGCGTGGTAACCACGTACAGTGAAAAACCAAACTAGGCATATGTCACTAACCATGACCAAAGAATTTCAATATGGGTGGTCAACGTTCACAACCCATAACACGGGTCACAAATGGTCAAAGGGAGAGACAATGGTTTGGGAACCCTATGTATTGACTAGAAAGGACAAAGAACTTCAATACGTAGTGGCAAGGTTTGGCTAAAATGCACACCAACAGCCAATGTAGGCATATGTCACTGACCATGACCGGAGGATTTCAATATGGGTGGGCAACGTTGACCAACCATAACACGAATCAAAAACATTCAGAGGAGGGAACAATGCTATTGGAATATCAGTTCTCCACTAGGAAGTACAACGACCTTCAGTCAGTAGTAGCACGTTGTGCCTACCATGCACAATGACCGACCAAACTAGGCATATGTACTGCCTTTGACCAAAGAAATCCGCTGTGTGTGGTCAACGTTGACAACTCATGATACAAGTCACAAATGGTCAGAGGGGGAAACAATGGTTTGGGAACACCAAGTATCAAATATCAAGCACAAGGAGCTTCAATACGTTGTAGCACGGTATGTGTACCATGCACGATGACCAACCAAAGCAGGCATATGTCAATCACCATGACCAAATAATTACAATAAGTGTGGTAAACTTTGACAACTCATAACACGAGTCACAAATGGTCAGGGTGGAAGACAGTCGTTTGTGAATACTAGTTATTAACGAGCAAGTACAAATACGTCCAATATGTAGTGGTACGGTATGGATACCATTCACGATGACCAACCAAAGTAGGCATATGTCACTGAGCATGACCAAATAATGTCACTAAGTGTGGTAAACGTTGAGAACTCATAACACAAGTCACAAATGGTCAGGGTGCAAGATCATGGTTTGTAAATACTAGTTATCCACTAGCAAGTACAAATACCTTCAATATGTAGTGGCACATTATGGCTACCATGCACAGTGACCAACCAAAGCATGCATATGTCACTGACCATGACCAACAAATTTTACTTCATGTGGTCAGCGTTGACAACTCACAACACGAGTCAAAGATTGTCAGAGGGGTGTAACAATGGTTTGGGAACACAAACTATGAACTAGAAGCACAAATACCTTTGTTATGCAGTGACACTGTGTGGCAACCACGAACAGTGACAAACCAAATTTGGCATATGTCACGAACCATGACCAACGAATTTCACGGTGTATGGTCAATGTTAAGAACACATCACACGAGTCACAAGTGGTCAGAGGGGGAAACAATGGGTTGGGAACACTAGTTATCCACTAGCAAGTATGAAGAACTTTAACAAGTAGTGGCACAGTGTGGCTAACGTGCACAGTGACCAACCAAAGGATGAATACGTCACTGACTATGACGGAAGAAGTCCACTATGTGTGGTCAACGTTGACAACTCATAACACAAGTCACGGAGTGTCAGAGGGAGAGACAATGGCTTAGAAACCCTATGCATGGACTAGAAAGGACAAATAACTTCAAACCGTAGTGGCACGGTGTGGCTACTATGCACACCAAACAACCAAACTAGGCATATGTCACTGACCATGACCAAGTTATTTCAATATGGGTGATCAACGTTCACCAACCATAACACGAGTCACAAACGGTCAGAGGGGGAGACAATGGTCCGGGAATATCAGTTATCAACTAGTAAGTACAACGACCTTCAACCTATAGTAGCACGGTGTGGCTGCCATGCACAATGACCCACCAATGTGTTGAATGTTTTTGCCCCTTGTTCAGTGTTGTAGGACGGATCAGGAATGCTCTGCCCCTTGTGGAGGTATGACCCCTAGATCCGTTGTAGTGTGACTCAACTATGCTCTGTCTCTTGTGAGATATGACCTGCGAGTACACCATGTGGGTGAGTGGTTACCTTGGCCATTTTGTTGATTTGGCCAAGTGAGAGGTCATGAGGTCGATCCTGGCCCCATGCATATCTTGTTTGCTGTGGAAGCTTCCAAGAAAGAAAGTCCGTAGCTTCTTGGACGCTACATGGTTGGTCTGTCACCTTGACACTAGGATGCTTATGTGTCAAGCCCACAGTGCAAGTCTATTGGTGATGTGGCTGGTTCAGGCCACTTCCCAGGAATGTGCTTTTGAGTTCTAGGACTGGACAGACAGCTATAAAAGGACTTGTCTTGCATGCTGATCAATCAACCCTTGCTTGATGCTCTCTTGCGTATTGACGACTTGAGCTCTTCTTGAGATGTAATGCTAAGGCGTTAGTACTCTTGAAGGTGAAGTGTATGCCTGATTAAGTTTGGGGTGCATGACACATGTCAACAAAGGAAGAAGGCCTAAAAACCTTTGTGAGCTTTTCGGTTTCGCGGCTTCTCTGCCAGAGGTGGTTAGCTCA
>SZWC01000026.1:583318-638464 GCA_023375785.1 Penium margaritaceum | reverse complement strand
GTGATAGTTCCCACCAAGGACATCAACATTTCCTACTCTTCCAAGAAGGTTGTCGCACACGTTCCTCGCGTTGATGGACTCTACGTCTTGCAGACCAAAACGACAACTGCAATGGCTGAATCTTTGGCCGAAAGTGATGATGAGGAGAGCAGCGATGCAGACTCAGATGAGGAAGGACATGTTGGAGCAGCGGAAGCAGTGGAAGCAGATGATTTGGCAACAAAACCGCAAGCAAATGCAACCACCGGGGCTGTTCATTCTAACCTGTGCACATCCTCCAAGAACCTGTGGCACAGGCGCTTTGGACACGTGGCTCATCGCACATTGGAGCTCATGGGAAAGCAGGAGCTAGTGTGTGGGATGGAGCTAGGTGATGAGGTGGAGGGAGCGGAGATCATGTGTGAGCCATGCCTTCAAGGCAAGGCAAAAAAGGAAACCCTTCAAGCCCAATGGAACGCGTGCTCTCGCACCTCTTGATCTTGTCCACTCTGACAAATGTGGTCCCTTTCGCATACCATCAAATGGAGGCAGCCGATATTTCCTCACATGCATCGACGACAACAGCCCCAAAGTCTGGATATACTTTCTCAAAAAGAAAAGTGAGGTGAAGGAGAATCTACAGGCCTTTGTCGCTATGGTTGAGCGACAGAGTGGAAAGAAGGTGAAGGCATTCAGGACGGACAATGGGGGAGAGTACAAAGCTTGCAGAGAGTGGCTCAAGACACAGGGGATTGAACACCAGAAAACTACGCCCTACTCACCTCAAAACAACGGCGTAGCAGAGAGGATGAACCAGACGCTCCTAGGCATGACAAGGTGCATGCTCTTTGACGCCAAGCTTCCTCCTAGGTTCTGGGCTGAAGCAGTACGTACGGCTACATACCTTGTGAACCTCACACCTCCAGTAGCTCTGCGAAGGAGAGGCAAGAAGAAGCAGACACAACAGTTGAAGACGCCTCAAGAAGCATGGTCAGGCAGGAAGCCGGACGCCTCCCATCTCAAGGTGTTCGGTTGCACTGGGTTTGCCAAGGTCCACGCTGGTGAGGGCCCTGGAAAGCTCGATGCAAGAGCACAAAAGTGCATTTTCATCAGTTACGACACCGCCCACAAAGCCTATCGAATGTGGGACCAAGGAGCCAAGAAGGTCATCCGCAGCAAAGACGTGGATTTCCACGAAATGTCTCTGAGTAAGGGAGAGCATCTCGAACTCCAAAACGCTCCAGAACAGGGAGAGTGGCTCACTCTCCTAGAAGAGGGAGATGAAGCAACGGCACAATGGTATGGGATAGGTGCTGCAACAGGGAGAGGAGCTCGTGAAGATGACTTGGAGGAATCAGACTCTGATTCCGACGTATCCGATCCTCCGGAACATGAGGATGATGCCTCTCCCATCATCAACGACGAACCAGACCTCCAGCCTCTACATCAACAGCACCAGCCAGCAGGTTCAAGGAGCAGTTCACGCCTCAAAGTACCTCGGCAGCATTACGACGCAAATAGGGGTGAATGGACAGGCTTCAACTATTCATTCTTGGTTCAAGAGGAGCCAACGTCTGTCGCAGAGGCACTCACTCGGCCTGACAAAGTAGAGTGGGACGAAGCAATTTGCAGTGAAATCAGCTCCATTGAAGAGAATGGGACATGGGTGCTGGTGGACAGACCTGCCGGGGCTCACGTTGTGGGGTCCAAGTGGGTGCTGAAAGTAAAAAGGAAACAGGATGGCAAGATAGACAAGTACAAGGCACGGGTGGTAGCAAAGGGGTTCTCCCAACGGCCTGGCGCAGAGTACGATGAGACCTTTGCCCCAGTTGTGACGTTTGCCTCCATCCGGTCAATGCTCGCCATTGCTGCTGCCGAGAACATGGAGGTCCACCAGATGGATGTCAAGACAGCCTTCCTTTACGGAAAACTTGACAAGGAGGTATTGATGGAGGTTCCGGAGGGGGTTGATGCTCCTCAAGGCAAGGTGTGTAGATTGGTGAAGGCACTCTATGGGCTAAAACAAGCGCCAAGACTTTGGTACCAGGAGATGGACACCTTCATGGCCAAGGAGTCCTTCATGCACTGCGCCAATGACCCTAGCATGTACGTGCATGAGAGTGACAAAGGGACTATGTTGGTTGCCTTGTACGTTGATGACCTGATTCTATGCTCCTCTTCAACGCAGCTGCTAGACGATCTCAAGGGGCAGCCGAGTAGCAGATTCAAGATGAAGGACATGGGTCCTCTTGACTTCTATCTTGGAATTGCAATCAAGCGCGACAGAGCAGCAGGTACCATCAGCCTGAACCAGACAAAATACATCGACTCCATCCTCAAACGATACGACATGGCAGATTGCAAACCTGCCAGCACACCCATGAGCTCGGAGTGCAAACTCTCCACCTCCATGTCCCCATCCAACAAAGCGGAGAAAACTGACATGCTGGGCATCCCATANTGAGAGTGACAAAGGGACTATGTTGGTCGCCTTGTACGTTGATGACCTGATTCTATGCTCCTCTTCAACGCAGCTGCTAGACGATCTCAAGGGGCAGCTGAGTAGCAGATTCAAGATGAAGGACATGGGTCCTCTTGACTTCTATCTTGGAATTGCAATCAAGCGCGACAGAGCAGCAGGTACCATCAGCCTGAACCAGACAAAATACATCGACTCCATCCTCAAACGATACGACATGGCAGATTGCAAACCTGCCAGCACACCCATGAGCTCGGAGTGCAAACTCTCCACCTCCATGTCCCCATCCAACGAAGCGGAGAAAACTGACATGCTGGGCATCCCATATCAGTCTGCAGTGGGCAGTCTGATGTATGCCATGGTCGCCACCCGACCAGATATAGCCCATGCTGTTGGGCAGGTGAGCCGGTTTGTGGCCAATCCTGGTCCACTTCACTGGCAGGCCGTGAAGCGCATCATGCGCTACCTTCAGGGGACGCGGCACGTGGGGCTCTAGTTTGGAGGCATCGCTGGATCCTCATCACTCCGTCTCATGTGCTACACTGATGCTGATTGGGGAGGGAATATCGATGACAGAAAATCTACCTCCGGCTTTGTGTGTATGTTGAATGGAGGTGCAGTCAGTTGGGCAAGTCGCAAGCAGGAATGTGTCTCTTTGTCAACAGTTGAAGCTGAGGACATCGCCTTGGCTGAGGTGTGTAAAGAGATGCAGTGGCTACGAAACTTGCTATCCGAGATGAAGGCACCACAGGCAACGGCGACGGTCATCAAGATTGACAACATGAGCGCCATTGACATGTCAAAGAACCCCGTCCTGTCCAGGCACACAAAGCACATCGAGATTCGCTACCACTACGCTCGAGACTTGGTCTACAAGCAGACAGTGGAGCTNATGGTCACTGACGCAAGGTGCAAGGGAGAGATTTGTTGAATGTTTTTGCCCCTTGTTCAGTGTTGTAGGACGGATCAGGAATGCTCTGCCCCTTGTGGAGGTATGACCCCTAGATCCGTTGTAGTGTGACTCAACTATGTTCTGTCTCTTGTGAGATATGACCTGTGAGTACACCATGTGGGTGAGTGGTTACCTTGGCCATTTTGTTGATTTGGCCAAGTGAGAGGTCATGAGGTCAATCCCGGCCCCATGCATATCTTGTTTGCTGTGGAAGCTTCCAAGAAAGAAAGTTCGTAGCTTCTTGGACGCTACATGGTTGGTCTGTCACCTTGACACTAGGATGCTTATGTGTCAAGCCCACAGTGCAAGTCCATTGGTGATGTGGCTGGTTCAAGCCACTTCCCATGAATGTGCTTTTGAGTTCTAGGACTGGACAGACAGCTATAAAAGGACTTGTCTTGCATGCTGATCAATCAACCCTTGCTTGATGCTCTCTTGCGTATTGACGACTTGAGCTCTTCTTTAGATGTAATGCTAAGGCGTTAGTACTCTTGAAGG
This sequence comes from Penium margaritaceum, assembly GCA_023375785.1. Lineage (NCBI taxonomy): Eukaryota > Viridiplantae > Streptophyta > Zygnematophyceae > Desmidiales > Peniaceae > Penium > Penium margaritaceum. Next base: position 634,556 of record SZWC01000026.1, on the reverse strand, counting down.
TGAAGTGTATGCCTGATTAAGTTTGGGGTGCATGACACATGTCAACAAAGGAAGAAGGCATAAAAACCTTTGTGAGCTTTTCGGTTTCGCGGCTTCTCTGCCAGAGGTGGTTAGCTCAATAGCTTACACAATGAAGGCATATGTACTGCCTTTCACCAAAGAATTCGGCTATGTATGGTCAACGTTGGCAACTCATAATACGAGTCACAAATAGTAAGAGGGGGAAACAGTTTGGGAACACCAGGTATCAACTAGCAAGCACAATGACCTTCAGTACGTTGTGGCACGGTGTGGATACCATGCACGATGACCAACCACATGTCAATGACCATGACCAAAGAATGTTACCATGTGTGGTAAACTTTGACAATTCATAATATGAGTAAAAATGATCAGAGTGGAAGATAATGGTTTCTAAATACTAGTTATCGACTAGCAAGTACAAATACCTTCAATATGCAGTGGAACAGTGTGGCTACAATGCACAGTGACCAACCAAAGTATGCATATGTCACTGGCCATGACCAAAGAATTTCACTTCATGTGGTCTATGTTGACAGCTCACAACACAAGTCACAGATAGTCAGAGGGGGCTAACAATGGTTCAAGAACACTAGCTGTCAACAAGAAAGCACAAAGACCTTCGATACGCAATGACACGGGGTGGTAACCATGTACAGTGACAACCCAAAGTAGGCATATGTCACAAACCATGACCAAACGTTGAAAACTCATAACACGAGTCACAAATGGTCACTGGGGGAAACCATGGGTTGGGAACACTAGTTATCAAGTAGCAGGTAGAAAGATTTTCAACAAGTAGTGGCACGGTGTGGCTAGCGTGCACAGTGACCAACCCAAGGATGCACACGTCATTGACTATGACGGAATGAGTCCACTATGTATGGTCAACATTGAAAACTCATAACACGAGTCACAAATGGTCAGAGGGAGAGAAAATGAAACCCGATGTATTGAATGGAAAAGACAAAGAACTTCAATACGTAGTGGCACGGTGTGGCTAATATGCACACCAAACAACCCAACTAGGCATATGTCACTGACCGTGACCAAATAATTTCAATATGGGTGGTCAACGTTCACCAACCATAGCACGAGTCATAAACGGTCAGAGGGGGAAACAATGGTCCGGGAATATCAGTTCTCAACTAGCAAGTACAACGACCTTCAGTCAGTAGAAGCACGGTGTGGCGGCCATGCACAATGACCGACCAAAGTAGGCATATGTACTACCTTTGAACCAAGAAATCTGCTGTGTGTGGTCAGCGTTGACAACTCATAAAAGGAGTCACAAATTGTCAGAGGGGGAGGCAATGCGTTAGAAACACCAGATATCAACTAGCAAGCACAAGGACCTTCAATAAATTGTGGCACGGTGTGGATACCATGCACGATGACCGACCAAAGTAGGCATATGTCACTGACAATGACCAAATTATTTCACTATGTGTGGTAAACTTTGACAACTCATAACACGAGTCACAAATGGTCAAGGTGGAAGATAATGGGTTGTGAATACTAGTTATCGACTAGCAAGTTCAAATACCTTCAAAATGTAGTGGCCCAGCGTGGCTACCATGCACAGTGCCCAACCAAAGAATGCGTATGTCACTGACCATGACCAACGAATTTCATTTCATGTGGTCAGCGTTGACAACTCACAACACGAGTCACTGATAGTCAGAGGGGGGTAACAATGGTTTGGGGACATTAGCTATCAACTAGAAAGCACAAAGACCTTCAATACGTAGTGACGTGGCATGGTAACCACGTAAAGTGACAAAACAAACTAGGCATATGTCACTAACCATGACCAACGAATTTCATGGTGTGTTGTCAACGTTGAACACTCATCACATGTCACAAATGGTGAGAGGGGCAAACAATGCATTGGGAATACTAGTTATCAACTAGCAAGTATGAAGAACTTCAACAAGTAGTGGCATGGTGTGGCTAGCATGCACGGTGACCAACCAAAGGATGAATACGTCACTGACTATGACGGAAGCAGTCCACTATGTATGGTCAGCAATGAGAACTCATAACACTAGTCACGAATGGTCAGAGGGAGAGTTAATGGTTTAGGAACCCTATGCATTTACTAGAAAGGACAAACAACATAAATACGTAGTGGCACGGTGTGGCTACTATGCACACCAAACAACCAAACTAGGCATATGTCACTGACCATGGCCAAATAAATTCAATATGGGTGGTGAACATTCACCAACCATAACAGGAGTCACAAACGGTCTGAGGGGGAAACAATGGTCCGGGAATATCAGTTCTCAACTAGCAAGTACAACGACCTTCAGTCAGTAGTAGCACGGTGTGGCTGCCATGCACAACGACCGACCAAAGCAGGCATATGTACTGCCTTTGACCAACAAAATCCGCTGTGTATGGACAACGTGGCAACTTATATTACGAGTCACAAATAGTCAGAGGGGAAACAATTGTTTGGGAACACCGGGTATCAACTAGCAAGCACAATGACCTACAGTACGTTGGTGCACGGTGTAGATACGATGCATGATGACCACCCATATGTCACTGACCATGACCAAAGAATGTCACCATGTCTGGTAAACTTTGACAACTCATAACACGAGTCACAAATGGTTTGAGTGTAAGATAATGGTCTCTAAATACTAGTTATTGACAAGCAAGTACAAATACCTTCAATATGTAGTGGCACAGTGTGGCTACAATGCACAGTGACCAACCAAAGTATGCATATGTCACTGACCATGACCAAAGAATTTCACTTCAACTCACAACACGAGGCACAGATAGTCTGAGGGGACTAACAATTGTTCGGGAATACTAGCTGTCAACAAGAAAGCACAAAGACCTTTGATATGTAATGAAACGGCGCGGTAACCATGTAGAGTGACAAACCAAAGTAGGCATATGTCACAAACCATGACCAAACGGGTTTCACAGTGTGTGGTCAACGTTGAAACTCATAACACGAGTCACAAATGGTCAGTGGAGGAAACCATGGGTTGGGAGCACTAGTTATCAACTAGTAAGTAGAAAGGTTTTCAACAAGTAGTGGCACGGTGTGGCTAGTGTACACAATGACCAACCAAAGGATATACACGTCACTGACTATGACCGAAGAAGTCCACTATGTATGGTCAACATTGACAACTCATAACACGAGTCACAAATGGTCAGAGGGAGAGACAGTGGGTTGGGAACCCTATGTATTGACTAAAAAGGACAAAGAACATAAATACATAGTGGCACGGTGTGGCTACTATGCACACCAAACAACTAAACTAGGCATATGTCACTGCCCATGACCAAAGAATTTCAATATGGGTGGTCAACATTCACCAACCATAACACGTGTCAAAAACGATGAGAGGGGGAAACAATGGTCCGTGAATATCAGTTCGCAACTGGCAAGTGCACCGACCTTCAATCAGTATAAGCACGGTGTGGCTACCATGCACAGTGACCAACCAACGTAGGCATATGTTTTACCTTTAACCAAAGAAATCCGCTGTGTGTGGTCAGCGTTCTTCAAGGAGAACGATGTCTTCCAAAGCTCCCGCCGTCGCCTGCATGTGTTGCGTTATGCGAGCATGCACCTCCGTTGGATACGGTGCATGATCTTCCGGAGAGTCGCTGCTGTCCGTAGATGATGCCGGTGCGTCAGCGACGAGTCTCATGAAGCGGGCGCCGGTGGACTGATTACCTGTATGTGCTGAGCGGCTGGTGGAGAGAGTCTGCCCGGTCAGCAATCGAGCATTCTGCTGAGGTGGCACTTCTGTGACTTCAAACTAGAGGAGGACGTATAACGGCGCCCCGTCATCATCGTGCAGCGTCATGCATTTGCCCCCAAGCAAAATTATCACGTCGCATGCCATAAACCAATCGTTCGCAAGGAGGACATCATATGTGGATGATTCACACACTTGAACCGGGAAGCTTCGGTGGATATTTCCGACCTGAAGGGAAAACAAATCAATTTGACCCTCAGATTGGATGATCTCCCCTTTCGCGGTGATGAATCAGAGGCCGACAGCTCGAATGAGTTTCGACCAATTAAACCGACGGATGAAGCGCATGGCGACTATGGTATGCGTTGCCCCGGTATCCATGATAGCAATGAATTTCACACTGGCAATCCAGACCATGCATGAGACGATCGTACAGATGTACTCCGGCATCGGTTGACGGCACAACATCATGGGTCGCCATGCAAGGGCTCCCGCCTCGAGGATCTCGTGGACAGTCCGCCGGTCCCAACGACATGATCCATCATCATGCGGTGACCGGGCGACTCGAGCCAACAGTTGACTCTCCAACCGGATGCTGCCAGCGCAGCGTTGATTTCTTGAAAGAAGGTCTCCAGCTGTGTAATTTTCCCTGGCAGATGGGTAAGGACATCTATCCAGGATAGCGCGAGGTGAGTGCGATCGAAGAATTTTTGGATGGCGTCCGCTGCTAATGAACGGACCGCACTTGTTGGCGTCGGCGTCACAACTGGTAGGGTGTGCACCGTGGGTGTATGGGCACAGTCGCGCCACATGTGGCAAAGCCAATCCCCGTATTCCTTGTGCGTCCACCCAGGCCTATCCTTGAAGAGATCAGTCTTGCGTCGCACATTGATGCGGCCCACGTCATCATCGTGTTGAGGGAATCCATCAAGAGGGTATGTCCAGCGGTGCTCCTCAGCGGTGAGATCACGTGCTTGACCCTATATCAGAACAGCCTTGCCAGAAGGGGGCTCGGGCGGAGGTGGACCACCTCCATATGATGGTGTTTCGAGGGAGCTGCGGTCCTTCCACCCTTCCCGTGGTAACCGGCTAAGAGCATCTGCGTTGCGATTTGCAAATGCTGGTTGGTACTTTATCCTGAGGTTGTATCCTTGGAGAAGCAGGGCCCATTTGCCAAGGATTCCCTCGTGGAATTAGCCATTGGAGGGCCTGATGATCCGTGAGGATGGTAAAGGGTCTGCCATTTTTTACGTAATCTCGGTAGAACTTGATAGCCCATAGCACCGCTAGGCATTCTCCCTTCACCGGAGGGTACTTAGCCTCTGCGTCGTTGAGTGCACGGCTGCCATATCAGACCACCCTCATCATGCTGTCGTCTCCTCGTTGAGACAGGATGTCCCCAATACCCTCCTGTGAGAAGTCTGTTGTGATGACGAGTGGCTGGTTGAATTTCGGAAATTCCAGCATCGGGGCTGTGATGAGGCGATGCTTGATCTTGACCCATGCAAGCTGAAATGCTTCAGTCCATTCAAATGGTTCATTGTGATTGGTAAGGCACTACAATGGACGAACAATCTTCGCATGATCACGGACAAACTTGCGGTAGAAGCTGACAAATCCCATGAAGATCTTGACCTAGGATGATGTAATCGGGCGCTTCCAGCCACTGACGGCTGCAATTTTATCTGGGTCCGTGGATATTCCTTGTGCATTGATAATGAATCCCAGGAACTCCATGCTGTCTGCCCCAATGACACACTTGGCAGTCTTCAAACGAGGGTTCGCTGAGCGTAGGGCCAACAACACAGCATCAAGTGAAGCCATTAGCTCTTGGAAGCTAAACGCAGCGACCATGACGTCATCCATGTAGTAGCATGCGTTGGGAACATCGCGCAACATTTGGTCCATCACGCGTTGGAATGTAGCGCTGGAGTTGCGCAGCCCAAAGGGCATACGGGTGAAGGCATACAGCCCGTCCGGAGTGATGAAGGCCGTCTTCAACATAGAGTTGCGATCCATGGGGATGGTATGAAAGGCCGATTTGACGTTGAGCTTGGCAAACCAACTCTTCCCGCGTTGACGTTCTTGGATGTCAACAATAAGCGGCATGGGATATGCATCTTCAACACTAGTCTTGTTAGGGCCACAGAAGTCAACACAAAACTGTTTTGTGCCATCTGGCTTACCCATAATCACCAAATTGGAGCGCCACATGCTTTCCACCTCAATAATCACACCCTGTTCCTTGAGTTCACGCAGGCCTTTGTTGATGATGTTCTTCTGGTCATGGACCAGACGTCGAGCTTTCTGCTTATGTGGCAGTGCGTCTCCCGTATCAATGACATCGACCGTGTCGACTGCTCCGATCTCGGCTGACTTGCCTGCAAACAATTCTTCGTGGTATGTGAGGAGCTCCTTGACTTCTTGTTTTTGTTCCTCTGTCAAGCGCTCATGAAGCATGTGGTTCCATCTTGGGGAAGGTGGGACCGTTGGTGGTGGCGGCTCTTTGTCACCCACCAGACCGGCTCCAAGATCAGGGTCTGGGTCCCAATAATTGTAGACTTGCAGGTTGAAATTGCGGGAGCTGCTTGGTGATGTGGTAAGAGCTCTTGACTGACGTGGAGGAGGCTCATCGTCGAGGCGCAGCCAGCCGACGTCATTCATTGGTTCATCATCTGAGTCATCCGAGCTGGCACCCTCACAGAGGGCAATGCCGTTGTCACACACCAGCATTTTTACTTTGCGTTCCGCCTCTTTGGCGGGATCATCTGGAATCGTTGGTTGCGTGGTTACTTGCACAAGAGAGCCATCCGAGAGCTAAGGGGGGCCAGGATGGTCGAAGGTGGTCGGCGCCGTACCGGGGTCACTGGAGTGGCCGTTGGTCGTGGGGAAGAACAGCCACGTCAGGGACTTCTCCGACGGTTTGGGTATTGGACCCATCAAAAGCTGTGGTCGATCATCCGCCGGAGCGGCTTGTGCTCGTTCATGGTACGGCTCCTCTGGTGTATGGATGCGGTCCGGCGCTCGCTCCTCCTTGGCTTGTGATGACATAACGGGCGGGACATTGTGCTTGGGAGATACCAGGATAGAGTTTCTGGCAGCGTGGTCTTCAGCACACGCTTCCTCTAATGAGAAGGGGTGGCCAAACATTGTGGGCATTGATGTCCGTGGTCCCACGATCAGGGCTGCACAGGTGGTATAACCCGATGAGGTCAACTGCATGACTCCCTCCGCATAGAACAGAGCAGCCTGTCGGGGAATGATATAATCTGTTCCCAACAAGACATCATAGGTACAGGCCACCATGACATGCATTTGTACAGCTTCATGGATGAGGCCCACCTGTAGGGGAAGGTCATCTACGATGCCATGCCCTGCATCCATGCCGCCGGATGCATTCGTGAACACCTTGGTTGTTGGTCGAATCTTGTAGTGCCAGCCGACCGCTTGCAGAGCCTGAAGTGTTACCGTAGTGTGGATAGCGCCAAGGTTAATGATTGCCAGGAACGTCTTGCCGCATATCCACACAAAGCAGCTGGTTACTTCATGGTGGGGAGCCTGGGTCCTTGGTGGTGCCAGGGGCATGGGGCGCCACCCCCATGTGTCGGGTTCGGCTCTAATGGCTAGCCTGCTGAGTCGGTCATGTGGGGTCTGAGTGCAGGTAAGGCAAATGCCAGCTGGTCGAAGCTTCTCTGCGTACTCCTACAGAACTGCTGCAAAGTCCGGCAGACAAGTGGGGTTTTGCTGTAAGTACTCTCCCAAGGATATCTCCTGAAAGGGCCGGTGGAAGGAGGTCATGACACCCGCCGTGGGCTTGTTTTGTGCCGTAGGTTCAAAGGTCACCTTCTGGCGACACGGTGGTGTGGGACCCCTTGGAGGGCGCGCGCGCGATTCGGGTGGAGGCTGCAATGATATCGTCATGATCTGACTTGGTAGACGCGTCGAGCGCGCTTCGACACATCTTTGTAGGTCTGATTTGGCCTGTTCATGCTGCTCTTTATATCGACGCATGCATTCATACATCCCCGCAATCGACCATCCTTCCACACTTTGCGCTTGAGCTACCGTGACCAACTCTCGCTCTGCAGCTATCAGAGGGGGTGTCTGTGGTCTGTTCTTCTGAGCGGGGAAGTCTGAGCTTCACATTCCGTGCGGGCGTATCTGAAATAGACGGTTGAGTGGCAGGTGGCATCTCTCCCATCTCCCTCTACTGCGCATATGCCTTCCATTATGCCGGTCCATTGTTTGCCGGGCCAGAGGGTCGGGCGGTGATGTTGGGGCCAACAACTTGCCGGGTCGTGGTGGGTCCAGCTCCCGTCGATCCGCGTCCTTGGTATTGTCCTCCTCTGGCTGACACACCGGGCATCGGGGTGGGATTGGGGCACTCCCAGCGCCGATGGGTGAATTCTCCACATCCATAGCAACCCTCCGGTGGATAGTTCTGGGGATTCATCGGGTTGGGTGCTGAAGAGCCTGTTGGCATGCGAATAGTGGGCGCCACATGTTTCTTTGGGGCGGATTGCTCTCGAGCTGCTCGTCGCTTGATCTCCCCTTGCTGATGTTTCGCCTCCTCCTTTAAGGCGTCCAAGGTGCTAAACTGTCGGAGATCCAAAGTGTTGGCTATCACTGGGACAAGGGAATCTCGGTAATACTCCTTGATCATGCGCAAGGGGATGTCAATACATCGCACCGAGATCTTGGTAAACTTGTCGTTGTGTAGCTTGATGTTCGCCTCAACCTTCATGCGGATGGTACGAATCTAGAGCTCTGCCTCTTCCAGGCTCATGAAGTTGAAGCGCTTGGTCATCCTGTTTGCCAGGTCTTCAAAGTCGGCAAAGGACGTTCCTTATGCTCTGCCGTAAACCACTGCAAGGCTTTCCCTTGCAGCGCGAGGTGTACCGCTGGGACAATGTAGTCAGGAGACAACAGTCCGTAGTCAAGACAAGTGCCCAACTTGGACAGCCACATGGCTGGGTCCTCCTCTGGTTCACCCTTGAAGACATCGAGCTTTGGGAGGGTGTAAGAAGCCTTCGCCGCTGTGTTTGGAGTCAGTTCTTACGGAGCCACCATCTGCACCTGTGCCCGCGGCGGGGCCCCCCAGGTGGGATCGGTGTGCCTGCGCCAGGCCAACTGCCCTGGTACCAGCTGGCGAAGCGAGTGCTGCTCCCCTTGATCGAGCACGTCCTGCATCGGTTCCTCCTAGTCCAGAACTTCCCATGTGCTGTCTTGTTGTTTTTGTCTGTACTCGTACGGCATGCTGCTTGCTTCCATGAGCCACTTATACTTGCCCAGGTCCGGCCACTCCATCCGCCACTCGGGGTCGATGCTGGAGTCTTCCTGCTGCTGGTGTGGCCAACGTCTTGCCCACTTGATGATGGGATGACTGCCATCTTGACTGCACAGGTGGTTTGGTGTGTTTAGTTGACGGAGTCCCTGTTGGGATGTGCGTGTCCATCATGGCTTGTACTTGCTTGGTAGGTCCAGCCGTGGATGAAGCATTGATCCCTCCTTGAGCTAGAGCTTCTTGGCGGCGCGACGTAGCCAAAGCAGAGGATGCCTGCTTACATGCTGCTGATGTTGGGGCTGTTGCATGGGACTTAGGCGATGCGAGGTCACGGCGGACGGGTCTTCCTGTCAAGTTTCTCTTGGCCGTTATCCCATTGCCGCCAAGTTCCTCTCTACCTGAGGTGGGGACACACCGTTGTCCAAGGCCGGTCGACGAGGGTGTACGGTTGGACTAGAGGGGACCACCCGAAGACGGAGGATGACTGGTTGATGCAGGGCATGTAGTGCCTGCACCGAAGGATGATCCAAGGATACATCATCTTCCTCTGCTTGGTCCTCCTGGACATCGTCCAAATCTGCCTAGTCCTTGTCATCGGTGGTTGAGGGTGCAGGTGAGAGCACCCTTGGGATAGAAAACTTGAGATGCCGTGGTGCGTCTTGCATTCGTGTCATATCCACTACCTCGTAAACGATCCTTCCATCTAGCGTTGTGACCTCATGAAGCAAGACGGGCCCTTCATCCACCTGAAGTTCTTGCTCTTCGTGTGATATATAATCCTCCACTTGCATAGAGTTGTGCTCCACGTCTGGGTCATGCGCGTCATCTTCCCCTGGATCCTCCTGCGTCAGCCAACCGTGCTTGTCGGATTGCCTTCCATTCACAGAGTTCCTCGAGCCGCCGCAGGTGGAATTCTTCTTCTTCGTCAAGGTCCACCTCGTCTTCTTCGTTGTACAACTGCGGGGACCGAATATTCACCGGATTCCGCTCATATTTGGGGTCAGGCCCTGGAGGATCTTCAGGGCTCTTCTCGTAGCAGCGCGCGGTGATGGCGCGTCTCATCCTTACTTCTTTGGAAACGCCAGATGTGTCGTAGCTCGTCCTTGCCTCATAGATGGTATTCGTCAGATGATTCACCAACGCGGTCGCTCTTTTCTTGTGCCGCGGCACCTCTCGTCCAATCAAAGATTGGAGGGCTCTCTCCGTGAAGAACCGCGCCTCGGATTATAGACTGATCTGTAGGCACATGTCACACTCGTCATAGAAAACAAGTGAAGTCCACGCTCACCGCACCATTAACACTGTTATACCCTTTTCCACCATCGGCCGGAATTGGATCTGACAGCATGCGAGGATTAGCTCCGATAGGTATTTACTCATCCTGCGCTATCCCAGCAACTCCGTATTCCCTATTTTCCAATTCTACCCCCAGGCTATGTTATCTATTCCTGCTTCATCAACTGATGACTTTTCCAAATGTTTGATGGATCATTCACCGGATTAGTGCCAGAAAGCTGTCACAAACACACACGTTTTCCCATGATCGACCAGCGACCTTCAATCAGTATAAGCACGGTGTGGCTACCATGCACAGTGACAGACCAAAGTAGGCATATGTACTACCTTTGACCAAAGAAATCCACTGTGTGTGGTCAGCGTTGATAACTCACAATAGGCGTCACAAATGGTCAGAGGGGGAGACAATGTATTGCGAATACCAGGAATCAACTAGCAAGCACAACAACCTTCAATAAGTTGTGGCACGGTGTGGATACCATGCAAGATGACCAACCAAATTAGGCATATGTCACTGACCATGACCAAATAATTTCTCTAAGTGTGGTAAACCTTGACAACTCATAACACGAGTCACAAATGGTCAGGGTGGAAGATAATGGTTTGTGAATACTAGTTTTCCATTAGCAAGTACAAATACCTTCAATATGTAGTGGCACAGCGTGGCTACCATGCACAATGACCAACCAAAGTATGCATATGTCACTGACCATGACCAACAAATTTCACCTCAAGTGATCAGCGTTGACAACTCACAACACAAGTCACTGATAGTCAGAGGGGGGTAACAATTGTTTGGGAACACTAGCTATCAACTAGAAAGCACAAAGACCTTCCATACGTAGTAACACGGCGTGGAAACCACGTACAGTGACAAACCAAATTAGGCATATGTTACTAACCATGACCAAAGAATTTCAATATGGGTGGTCAACGTTCACAACCCATAACATGAGTCGCAAATGGTCAGAGGGGCAAACCATGGGTTGGGAACACTAGTTATCAACCAGAAAGTAGAAAGGTTTTCAAAAATTAGTGGCACGGTGTGGCTAGTGTGTACAGTGACCAACTAAATGATGCATACGTCACTGACTATAAACAAATAAGTCCACTATTTGTGGTCAACATTAACAACTCATAACACGAGTCACAAATGGTCAAGAGGAGAGACGATGGTTTGAGAACCATATGTATCCACTAGAAAGGACAAAGAACTTCAATACGTACTGGCACGGTGTGGCTAACATGCACTCCAAACGACCAAACTAGGCATGTGTCACTGACCATGACCAGAGAATTTCAATATGGGTGGTCAACGTTGACCAACTATAACACGAGTAACAAACGGTCAGTGGAGGAAACAATGCTATTGGAATATCAGTTATCAACTAGCAAGTACCACAACCTTCAGTCAGTAGTAGCACGGTGTGGCTGCCATGCACAATGACCAACCAAAGTAGGCATATGTACTGCCTTCGACCAAAGAAATCCGCAATGTGTGGTCAACGTTGACAGCTCATAACAGGAGCCACAAATGGTCAGAGTAGAAAACAATGGTTTGGGAACACCAAGTATCAAATAGCAAGCAGAAGGAGCTTCAAAACGTTGTAGCACGGTGTGGTATCATGCACGATGACCAACCAAAGTAGGCATATGTCAATGACCGTGACCAAATAATGTCACGGAGTGTGGTCAACTTTGACAACTCATAACACGAGCCACAAATAGTCAGGGTCGACGATAGTCATTTGTGAATACTAGTTATCGACTAGCAAGTACAAATACCTTCAATATGTCGTGGCACGGTATGGATACCATGCACGATAACCAACCAAAGTAGGCATATGTCACTGACCATGACCAAATAATGTCTTTCAGTGTGGTAAACTTTGACAGCTCATAACACAAGTCACAACTAGTCAGGGTGGATGATAATGGTTTGTGTATACTAGTTATCCACTAGCAAGTACAAATACCTTCACTATGTAGTGGCACAGCGTGGCTTCCATGCACAGTGACCAACCAAAGTATGCATATGTCACTGACCATGACCAACGAATTTCACTTCATGTGGTCAGGGTTGACAACTCAAATTACGAGTCACTGATAGTCAAAGGCGGGTCATAATGGTTTGGGAACACTAACTATTAACTAGAAAGCACAAATACCTCTATTACGTACTGACACAGCGTGGTAACCACGTACAGTGACAAACCAAACTAGGCATATGTCACTAACCATGACCAACAAATTTCACGGTGTGTGGTCAACGTTGAAAACTCATCACACGAGTCACAAATGGTCAGAGGGGGAAACAATGGATTGGGAACACTAGTTATCAACTAGCAAGTATGAAGAACTGTAACAAGTAGTGGCACGGTGTGGCTAGCGTGCACAGTGACCAACCAAAGGATTAATACGTCACTGGCTATGACGGAAGAAGTCCACTATGTGTGGTCAACATTGACGACTCATACTACGAGTCACGAGTGGTCAGAGGGAGAGACAATGGTTTGGGAACCCTATGCATGGACTAGAAAGGACAAATAACTTCAATATGTAATTGCACGGTGTGGCTACTATGCACACCAAACAACCAAACTAGGCATATGTCACTGAGCATGACCAAATAATCTCAATATGGGTGGTCAACGTTCACCGACCACAACACGAGTCACCAACGGTCAGAGGGGGGAACAATGGTCCGGGATATCAGTTCTCAACTAGCAAGTACAACGACCTTCAGTCAGTAGTAGCATGGTGTGGCTGCCATGCACAATAACCGACCAAAGTAGGCATATGTACTGCCTTGGACCAAACAAATCCGCTGTGTATGGTCAACGTTGGCAACTCATAATACGAGTCACAAATAGTAAGAGTGGGAAACAACTGCTTGGGAACACCAGGTATCAACTAGCAAGCACAATGATCTTCAGTACATTGTTCCACGGTGTGGATACCATGCATGATGACCAACCATATGTCACTGACCATGACCAAAAAATGTCACCATGTGTGGTAAACTTTGACAGCTCATAACACAAGTCACAAATGGTCAGAGAAGAAGATAATGGTTTCTAAATACTAGTTATTGACTAGCAAGTACAAATACCTTCAATATGCAGTGGCACAATGTGGCTACAATGCACAGTGACCAACCAAAGTATGCATATGTTACTGACCATGTCCAAAGAATTTCACTTCATGTGGTCAATGTTGACAACTCACAACACGAGTCACAGATAGTCAAACGGGGCTAATAATGGTTCAGGAACACTAGCTGTCAACAAGAAAGCACAAAGACATTCGATACATAATGACACGACGTGGTAACCATGTACAGTGACAACCAAAAGTAGGCATATGTCACAAACCATGACCAAACAGATTTCACAGTGAGTGGTCAATGTTGAAAACTCATAACACGAGTCACAAATGGTCAGTGGGAGAAACTATGGGTTGGGAACACTAGTTATCAACTAGCAAGTACAATGATTTTCAACAAGTAGTGGCAGGGTGTGGCTAGCGTGCACAGTGACCAACCAAAGGATGCTTACGTCACTGACTATGACCCAATGAGTCCACTATGTATGGTCAATATTGACAACTCATAACACGAGTCACAAATGGTCAGAAGGAGAGAAAATGGTTTGGGAACCCTAAGTATCGAATAGAAAGGACAAAGAACTTCAATACGTAGTGGCACGGTGTGGCTACTATGCACACCAAACAACCAAACTAGGCATATGTCACTGACCATGACCAAATAACTTCAATATGGGTGGTCAACGTTCAGCAACCATAGCACGAGTCACAAACGGTCAGAGGGGGAAACAATGGTCCGGGAATATCAGTTCTCAACTAGCAAGTACAACGACCTTCAGTCAGTAGAAGCACGGTGTGGCTGCCATGCGCAATGACCGACCAAAGTAGGCATATGTACTACCTTTGAACCAGGAAATCTGCTGTGTGTGGTCGGCGTTGACAACTCATAAAAGGAGTCACAAATGGTCAGAGGGGGAGGCAATGGCTTGGAAACACCAGATATCAACTAGCAAGCACAAGGACCTTCAACAAGTTGTGGCACAGTGTGCATGCCATGCACGATGACCAACCAAAGTAGGCATTTGTCACTGACCACGACCAAGTAATGTCTCTAAGTGTGGTAAACCTTGACAACTCGTAACACGAGTCACAATTTTTCATGGTGGAAGATAATGCTTTCTGAATACTAGTTATGGACTAGCAAGTACAAATACCTTCAATATGTAGTGGCACAGCGTAGCTACCATGCATATTGACCAACAATGCATATGTCACCGACCATGACCAATGAATTGCACTTTATGTGGTCAGCGTTGACAACTCACAACATGAGTCACTGATAGTCAGAGGGGGGTAACAATGGTTTGGGAATACTAGCTATCAACTAGAAAGCACAAAGACCTTCAATACGCAGTGACACGGCATGGTAACCACGTACAGTGACAAACCAAACTAGGCATATGTCACTAACCAGGACCTAAGGGTTTCAATATGGGTGGTCAACGGTCACAACCCATAACATCAGTCACAAATGGTCAGAGGGGGAAAACATGGGTTGGGAACACTAGTTATCAACTAGCAAGTAGAATGATTTTCAACAAATAGTGGCAAGGTCTGGCTAGTGTGCACAGTTGCCAACCAACAGATGCATACGTCACTGACTTTGACCGAAGAAGTCCACTATGTGTGGTCAACATTGACAACTCATAGCACGAGTCACAAATGGTCAGAGTGAGAGACAATGGTTTGGGAACCCTATGCATCCACTAGAAAGGACAAATAACTTCAATACGTAGTGGCACGGTGTGGCTAATATGCACACCAAACAACCAGACTAGGCACATGTCACTGACCATGACCAGAGAATTTCAATATGGGTGGTCAATGTTGACCAACCGTAACACGAGTCACAAACGGTCAGGGGAGGAAACAATGCATTTGGAATATCAGTTCTCAACTAGCAACTGCAACGACCTTCAGTCAGTAGTAGCACGGTGTGGCTACCATGCACAGTGACAGACCAAAGTAGGCATATGTACTGCCTTTGACAAAAGAAATCTGCTATGTGTGGTCAACGTTGACAACTCATAATACGAGTCAAGAATGGTCAGAGGGGGGAAATAATAGTTTAGGAACACCAAGTATCAGATAGCAAGCACAAGGAGCTTCAACACGTTGTAGCACGGTGTGGATACCATGCACGATGACCAACCAAAGCAGGCATATGTCAATGACCATGACCAAATAGTGTCACTAAGTGTGGTAAATTTTGACAGCTCATAACACGAGTCTCAAATGGTAAGGGTGGAAGATAATCATTTGTGAATACTAGTTATCGACTAGCAAGTACAAATACCTTCTATATGTTGTGGCACGGTATGGATACCATGCGCGGTGACCAACCAAAGTTGGCATATGTCACTGACCATGACCAAATAATGTCACTATGTGTGGTAAACTTTGACAACTCAGAACACGAGTCACACATGGTCATTGTGGAAGATAATGATTTGTGGATACTAGTTATCCACTAGCAAGTACAAATACCTTGAATATGTAGTGGCACAGCGTGGCTACCATGCACAGTGACCAACCAAAGTATGCATATGTCACTAACCATGACCAACGAGTTTCACTTCATGTGGTCAGCGTTGACAACTCACAACACGAGTCACTGATAGTCAGAGGGGGGTCACAATGGTTTGGAAACACTAACTATGTAGTACAACATGACCAACCAAAGTATGCATATGTCACAAACCATGACCAACCAAAGTATGCATATGTCACTGACCATGACCAACGAATCACTTCATGTGGTCAGCGTTGACAACTCACAATATGAGTGTTATACCCTTTTCCGCCATCGGCCGGAATCGGATCTGACAGCATGTGAGGATTAGCTCCTCTGTGTGTTTACTCGTCCTGCACTATCTCCGCGACACCATATTCCCTATTTTCAATTCTACCCCCAGGCTATGTTGTCTATTCGTGCTTCATCAACCAGATGACCTTCCCAAATGTTCGATGGATCATTCACCGGATTAGTGCCGGAAATATATCACAAACATACACTTTTTCCTGTGATCGACCAACCTTTCTCTGAGAAGGGTCTCAACTATTTCCAGGACAGTCAATGCACGTTTATTTCGTTCATGTACTCGTTCCAATCCATCGTTGACGGTCGATGATACACCGGATATCATGGCACTAAGTGAGGGAATTCCTTCCAATAGCTCATGAGGAAAATGACTTGAACAATCAAAGCAATTACATTGAACTAAGAAAGAACAAACATAGTCAGCATTTCCCTCCTAACTACTCAGCCAGCACCCTACACATCACCAAGCAAGACACGTAAACCGTATGCTTTCTATGTCGCCGGATCATCCACCGGCGCTGGTCCTCGCACGAGCACCGTGCGATGCTTGGCGCCTTCGTTGTTTGCCCACGGGGCGGCTCGACTTAACTCCAGTGGCCCACCAGCCCATCGACCTGCACGGGAAAGAGCACGCGTTGAGTCCTCCTCTCACAGCTGGGCGAGCTCTTGTTGGTAGCGCCGGTATGCTCGGTACGCCTCGGCTCGCTCCTCGGTCACCTCCGCAGCACGCCGTCCGACGTCACGCGCGACCTCCTGCTAGCTCTCCACGCGGCGGGGTTCGTCGTGAGGGGGAAGCCGTTGCAACCAGGGCTGCCAGAACTGCTCCACGGCTCCGCCTGCGGGATGGTGCGACCATTGCATCACTCCCAAGACCGTCCGTGCGCCAAGCCGATGGGGAACATTACGGCAGCTGCAGATGGCGTAGAAGGTCACTGGAGAGTCTCGAAGACCGCGCCTGGAGCTTGGTGGCTGGTGCTCCCGCGGGAACTCAGGACCAGGCCATGATGGCTCCGTGACATGCTCCTCAGGGAGCGGCCTTCCCATCCGAGGGTGGCACACACGTACACACACATGTACACACACACACACCTACACTTATGACCTGATCTAGCTTCTCTACTCAAGCTTGTCGCGAGACGGGATGCAAGTCCCGCTCGACGGTCTGATTTGGTCGAGGGGCAGCAATCTCTTGGCTTGGCCGGCACCTGGAGGGCTCGCCTCCTACACATGGGTCCGGCGAGGGGTCGGCAACCGTGGTCCTACGAGTGGTGAACACCGTCATGCGAGTCAGAAGCAAGAACGTCGGAAGTCAGCGCTTAATCGTTGGTTCCAGCACGATGGCATCAGCAGCTCGCTCTCGTTAGCAATTGTCCTCTTGTCGCCCCTCCCCCTCTTATCTCCCTCTCGCACCGCCTTCGCGAGGTCCCTTACCACTGCTCAGCCCCTTTTCGCGGCTCGCACATCAGAACACCTTTGAACAAGGCGCCTCGAGCACCGCTCCTCTCTTCGAGGTTCGGATGCGACTCCGCTCCCATCAAGCCAGCCTCGGGCTGCCTTCCTTTCCTCTCGGCAGGTCTGGTTGGTTCACGTCATCTGCCGCAATATCCTTCCTTGCGCCCCGTCGCTTCTCGCAATCGAACGGCCCTTCCCCGCAATTTTATTTCCTCGCTCGAGCGGTCGTCGGATGATCCGTCGACCTTTCCCTCCCCCTTCTCCTCCTTGAATCCGGACCCCAGCTCCTCCTCTCTCATCCTCCCGTGGATGAACGAAACACCATTAACACTGTTATACCCTACCCCCGCAAAACAAGCTGGACGTCCCCGTCCATCCGTCCTTCCCTCGTCCTTTCATCCATCCCGTCCTTTCCTTTTGCTGGATCATCTACCGTGTGACTAACGTTCTCGTCCCCTTTCCAGTGCAGTCTCCCTCTCCCCTTTCTCCGATGAAGAGGACTCCTCCTCCGCCCACCTCGTCCTTTGTATTCCCTCGAGTTCCCGGTCGAGCTCCTCTCGCCATATCTCCTCGTTTTGCGCCTTGGGGCTTCGTCGTGGGGTTACCGTGCGTTCGCCCTCCCCGATCCCTCTTTCCCACCGCTCCTGTAGACGCCACGCCACCTCCTTCTGCTCCACCTCCACCCTCCTTCTTGCATCGTCGCTCTCCTCACACGGCATGCAGAGCAGTCCATGGAGCCCCGTTTGTGCGTTACTGTACCAACGAGCACGTAGGATGTACACTCGCTGGTGGCAGCTGATGTAGTGCCACCTGCGGATCCGCGCTAGGCCCCTGCAAGTAGCACATGGCTCACTTCGTGATCTTGTGCACCGGAGGCACTGATACAACGAGATGCGCCCTCCATGGCGCAACGTTCTTTCCCCCACCTTTTTCACACATTCATTGTGCAAGAAGCATGCACACTTCTTGCACCATGGAGTTACTCCTCTCAGCTCCCTCAGGCAGCTGGGACAATCTCCATCCGCCGTGCCTGTGCGTGGTTGTATCTAGCAACAGCTGCGTTTATCCCGTCCCTCTTCATTGGTCTTGATGCAGGTGGCGTGTGCTACCCGCTTACAATAGTCGCATTTCACATGAGGGGCCTCCAGCGGTCTTTTGCAGCCACAACACATGATGCCTGTCACGGCGTCGTGCTCCTGCCCAAGCATGACTTTCACCTCCGTGGGCACTCCCTACCTGATTTTCTGGCAGGGTACGCACAGCCACACCCCTTCTCCATCCACCATTCCACATTCCTGGTGCATGTGACGCATGCAACGTCCACACTTCCTAGCACGCAGATACACCATCCTTGCGCACCATGGGTACCTACCCGCAAGCGATGTCGTCTGCTCTCCTTGCTCCTACTCTACACCTGTGCCCCTGATCTCTCTTCCTCCCACTGCCTTGCCCCTGATCCATCTGCCTAGTTCCCGCCCCGCCCCTGTTCTGACCTCCCTGCTTTCTCTTCCTTGCCCCGCTCCTGCTTCAATCTTAGGCCCCTACGGCCCGTCGCTCCTTCCTTGTTGCATCAGCGATCCTGTACCCGCGCTGCGTGGGGTTCGTGTTATCCCCACGTCTACTTCTGCCGCCGCCCTTTGTCCCCCTTGATGCGCCTCGCGCACCCCTCCTGACGTCAATTTCCTTGCCCGCGGAAACTGGCGAGGGTCTCCTTCTTCTCCTCTTTCCCTTTGTTGCCCTCCCAAGGTCATGGGGTGGTCCCATCGACGCTCCGGTGCATGATCAGTCGGATCCCCGGGGCGCCTTGTTGTCTTAGGGCACCCAGGTGTCCTGGCCTCTTCCCCGTCTCAGCTCCCCGTCCCTGCTGTATCCTCCTTGGTACACTTGATATATCTGGACGCTGGGTAGACTGATCATCCGCCGGGGGTGGAAGAGAATGGGGTTGCAAGTTTGGTCCCTGTGGGACTGGTGGTCGTGGTGCTGTCGGTGGCGGCTGGTCTCTCAAGAGGCACCATTAGGGCATTACTGCCAATGCTTCATTTACTATTGTCAGCACCTTCCTCTTGACTTCGGGAACATCCCCGTTCCCTAGCGCCCTCATGGCCAAGACCGCCGTCCAAGCCGCCACTCCCTCGTGTCCAGGCAATGCCACTGTATTACGGTAGAGTTGCTCCACTGGGTGGGATTCTGCATACGAGCGTGGTGCTGCCCTAGCTCCTGCACTCTGCTGATCTTCTTCTCTTAGCCGCTTTTTTTCTCATGCCCGGGCCTCTAGAAATCGTAGCCTTGCCACACACTTGTCGTAGTGATGTCCCACTACAGGCAGCATCTGCCCACATGGTCGATGGAGCAGTTGGTGGCATCCCTCACACCATTCAGTGGCACCGTAATTGTCACATTTTGTGCAGCGCATGCGCCATTCCACTTCCGCCACTTGCCGACCTTCATTCTTCCGTTCTCTTTTCTCCTTCCACATTCTTCCTTTCAGTTCCGGGGCACAGGCCGGACAGACATGCACTGCTTTCTGTTGTAGTAACTCCTCTTTCCCGCATATATAGTGGAGGGCCACCCCGCAATTGAAGCGGCGCTTTTGGAGGCACACTCGGCCCAGCAGCCTGTCCATCCTCCTTGCTGACCTCCTGCTCCTCTTTTACTAATCTCCGGATGCAGTCCTTGTGGTGTTGTCCCAACCCCATGATCTCTGTCCCACACCTGGGGTGGAGAGGTGCTTTACTCTCGTAATACCAACCCGCTTCTGTGCGGTCGTGTGGCTCTCCACATACTTGACATCTCTCAATCCAACGCTTGGGAGCAAGCCTGTTCTTCCTTCTATCCTCTTTGTCCGCCTTTTGGTGCATGAGAGGTGCACACTTTTTGCACCCGACCACTTTCAGGCGGGTCCGTATCTTTGGATCGTGGCAGGCTGCATGCACTGGATGTCTGCACACGAAGAAACGGAACAAAGTAGTGGCATTCATAAGCTCTTCACAGTTGCTGCATGGCTCTTTCTCGTCTTGCGGCACACTAGAATTCTAGGTTGAAGCCCAAATGCCCGAGCGGGTCCTCTCCTCCTCCCTCTCTTTCTGCAGTTCCTCATCACTGTCTATCCCCATGTTCTCCTTCAGACTCGCTACGCAGGTCTCACACATCTTGATGTCGTACATAATGTCGAGGTCCAAGTCACAGCATGCCAAATGGAGGCTGGCCCTGCATCCTTCATATACCGCTTCTCCCCTTACAACGACTGGGTGTTTGGAGGTTGCACAAAGCGGTAGAGCCATATGCTCATCTCCTTCCTCTTCATCCTAGTCATCCACCTCAATGCTTAATTGAAGTCCTTTGTGCCGAAGCTCTTCCTCTTCCTGCGCTCGTGTCTGCTGTCCTGGTCCCAGTGGTGCTTCAAGCCAAGAACTAGTTGGCCACAGGGACCTGTCATCAGGGGGGGATGGTTCCCCTCTTGAAGAAGGGGCGTAAAGCAGAATGTACTACTCTTTCTGTGCCGGTGGAGGCGCCCTTTCCTCTCCCTACTTCTCCATTTCTCTCCGTTGCTTTTTTCCCCCATGCGAGTCCCCCAAGGCCCCCTTTGTTTCTTCTTCCATTGCTCCTCCGGCCGTTACTCCATTATTGATGCTGCTTCTGGTAGAGCCGGTGACTCAGGCGCCGTGCCGAGTGCACCTGTTGAAGGTGGCATCTCCCGTTTCTGCCGCTCTGCCGCTGTTACTGGTGGCGCTGGCGCCTCGAGCACCTCGCTGGGTGTAGCTGCTGCAGGTGGCAACCCGTCTTGTGCCCGTTGCTCTGCTGCTGCTGTTATTGACGCCGGTGCTTCGAGTGCCACGTTAGGTGCAGCCGTCGCAGGTGGCAGCACCTCTTGTGCCCGCTACTCTGCTGTTGCTGCTGGTGGCGCTGGCGGCTTGGGCGCCACGCCGGGTGCAGCTGCCGTAAGTGGTAGTACCTCCTGTGCCCACTGGTCCGCTAGTGCTGCTGTTGGTGTTGGCGCTTCGAGCGCTTTGCCAGGTGCAGCTGCTGCAGGTGGCAGCACCTCCTGTGCCCGCTGCTCCACTACTGCTGGTGTTAACGCCGACGCTTTGAGCGCCACGCTAGGTATAGCTGTCGCAAGTGGCAGCACCTCCTGTGCCCGTTGGTCCGCTGCTACTACTGTTAGCGCTGGCGGCTTGGGCACCTCGCTAAGTGCAGCTGCTGCATGTGGCAGCACCTCTTGTGCTCGTTATTGTGCTGCTGCTGTTGTTGACGCCGGTGCCTCGGGCGCCGCGCCGGATGCAACTGGCGCAAGTCGCAGCACCTCCTGTGCCCGCTGGCCCGCTGCTCTTGCTGTTGAAGTTGGAGCTTTGAGTGATTGGCCAAGTGTAGCTGCTGTAGGTGGCAGCTCCTCCTGTACTTGCTGTTCTGCTGCTACTGCTGGTGGCGCTGGCGGCTTGGACTTTGCACCGGGTACAGCTGCCACAGGTGGCAGTACCTCCTGTGCCTGCTGCTTTGCTACTGCTGCTCTTGGCGCTGGCGGCTCGGGCGCCTCCCCAAGTGCAACTACTGCAGGTGGCAGTACCTCCTGTGCCCGCTGTTCCGCTGCTGCTGCTGTTGGCGTTGGCGCTTCGAGTACCTTGCCAATAACAGCTATTGCAGGTGGCAGGACCTCTTGTGCGTGCTCTTCCGCTGCTGTTGCTGTTGACGCCGGTGCCTCGGGCGCCGCGCCGGGTGTAGCTGCCGCAGGTGGCAGTACCTTTTTGTGCCAGCTGCTTTGCTGCTACTGCTGTTGGCGCTGGCGGCTTGGGCGTCTCGCCAAGTGTAGCTGTCGCAGGTGGGAGCATCGCCTGTGCCCGTTGGTCCGCTACTGCTGCTGTTAGCGCTGGCGGCTCGGGCGCCTCGCAAAGTGTAGCTGTTGCAGGTGGCAGTACCTCCTGTGCTCGTTGTTCTGCTGCTGCTGCCATTGACGCCGATGCCTCGGGCGCCGTGCCGGGTGCACCTGGCGCAGGTGGCAGCACCTCCTGTGCCCGCTGGCCCGCTGCTGCTGCTGTTGACATTGGCGTTTGAGTGCTTTGCCAAGTGTAGCTGCTGGAGGTGGCACCACCTCTTGTGCCTGCTGTTCTCTTGCTGCTGCTGGTGGCGCTGGCGGCTCGGGCGCTGCACCGGGTACAGCTGCCACAGGTGGCAGCACCTCCTGTGCCCACTGCTCTGCTTCTGCTGCTATTGGCGCAGGCGGCTCGCGCGCCTCCCCAAGTGCAGCTGTTGCATGTGGCAGCACCTCCTGTGCCCACTGTTCCGCTGCTGGTATTGTTGGCGTTAGCGCTCTGAGTGCTTCGCCAAGTGCAGCTGCTGCAGGTGGCAGCACCTCCTGTGCCCGCTAATCCGCTACTACTGCTGTTGGCATTCGCGCTTTGAGTACTTTGCCAAGTGCAACTGCTGCAGGTGGCAGCACCTCCTGTGCGCGATTTTCTGCTACTGCTGTTGTTGACGCCGGCGCCTCGGGCGTCACGCAGGGTGCAGCTGTTGCAGGTGGCAGCACCTCCTATGCCCGCTACTCTACTGCTACTGCTGTTGGCGCTGGCGTCTCGGGCGCCTTGCCAAGTACAACTGCTGCAGGTGGCAGCACCTCCTGTGCCCGCTGCTCTGCTATTGCTACTATTGGCACTGGCCGCTCGGGCGCCTTGCCAACACCTCCTGTGCCTGCGGTTTTGCTGCTACTGCTATTGGCATTGGCGCTTTAAGTGCTTCACCAAGTGCAGCTGCTACAGGTGCCAACACCTCCTATGCTCGCTGTTCCGTTGCTACTGATGTTGATGCGGGCGCCTCGGGCACCGCGCCGGGTGCAAGTGCCGCAGGTGGCAACATCTCCTGTGCCCGCTGGTCTGCTGTTACTGCTGTTGGCGTTGGCGCTTTGAGTGCTTCGCCAAGTGCAACTGCTACAGGTGGCAGTACCTCCTGTGCCTGCTGTTCCACTGCTGCTACTAGTGGCGCTGGCGGCTCGGGCGCCGCGCCGGGTACAACTGTCGCAGGTGGCAACAGCTCCTGTGATCAATGCTCTGCTACTGCTGCTGCTAGCGCTGGCGGCTCGGGCGCCACGCTAGGTGCAGGTGCCGCAGGTGGCAGCACCTCCTGTTCCTGCTGTTGCTGGGGTTTTCCGCGGCGCACCCCTGATGACATCACGGCCGACATCAGTAAATCCAGACTATGTCGAGAGTCTGCTGCCCTCGATGTAGGTTGATCATCCGTCGTACGTGGGATGGTCCCAGCACGTGGCTGCTGCGCCTGCTTTTGTCGCGTGGTTGTGGTTGTTGCACCAAGTATCGCACTGAGGCTCGGGTGTGCCTGCTTTGAGTCCCGCACTGGCTATCTCAGAGCCCCTGACACCTCATTTGGGTTGGCCCCGGGAGAAGGCAATTGTCGCTTGACTTGTGTTTCGATCCCTGATGGCGCCTCCTCATTGGTCCTCATCCGCCGGGTAAGGAGCTTTTAGTTCCCTCTCCAACGTCGCTTCCTGCTGATGCCCTCTGTTTCCATCGCAGCATGTTCTCCTCCTTCCTCTGCTACCCTTTCCTGCTTCTCCTGTTGTTGTGGTGTTCCGCTCGTCCTAGCTCCCTACTCGTGTACCTCCTTGCCCTGCCGTGCAGGGGGAATAACCCCAATATTCGACGAAACAAGCCGGGTCCCCCTGGCCAAAGGTGTAAGCGTGTCGACCATAGGGGCTGCGGTTGTGGTGATGGGTGGGGGAGGACGGTATCGGCAAGTTGGAGATTGAGGCATTCTTGCAAACGTAGCCGCTACCTCCTCCACATCCTCTTCGGTACCGATGCGGGGTGGGTGACGTCCGGCCGCGAGGGTCTGCCAACGGACAAGGAGCTTCTCAAGTCGCTCCCAGCGCACCATAGTGTTGGAAGTGTGGTGGCCCTCGAGCCACACATATACTCCATCGACGGCCCATACCTGGTAACATTGGTCGAGGAGCGTTGCTTCATTGTGCTGCGACTTACCCACCTCTTCCCATTTCGGCCGCACGCCGTCACCGACCTGGAAGTCATCGAGCATGAGGCCAGCATTGACATGGTCCGTTCCACGCTGTGCTGCAACAGACCCCCGATTGCAAGCCTCTTCGAGGCACCATTGAAGCCAAGAACCCCGCTATTTCATGAATTCCACTTCGTCGGTGACTGTCGAAACCTCCTCTCGTGGTGACACCAGCGCATCGGGCAGGAGCGGCAGGGTGGCCATGGTCCAATGTTGTTGGCCGTGACGCAGCACGTAGGGTTAGAAGCTAGTAGAAGAGTGAGGTGTGATATTGTATTCGTAGACGATGTCCTCCAACTGCTCATCCCATTGCGCATTGTCATCCGGTAATTTCCGGATGGTCTAGGTGATGGCCCCGTGCATACATTCGACCTGACCTTGTGCCTACGGCCGATATGGTGTCCCATTGTCGATCTGGATGTTGAAATAGGTCGCCACTTCCGCGAATGTTCCGGCAAAGTGCGACCAATTGTCACACTGGATAATCTTGCACCCACCTCCCCTGTAGATGACCTCCTCCTTCAAGAACGCTGCAGCATGCGCTGCGTCGGCCTTGGGGACAGCCCGAGCCATGACCCACTTGGTCATGTGGTCGATGCCGAGGATCAAGTGTACGTTTTTGCGTTGGGTGATACGGAGGGGGCCATGGAAGTCGATGGTAACTTTTTCCATAGGTGCGCAGAGATGGGCACACACGAAGCGGGCCTATTGGATTCGTTGGCGAGGGTGATGGCAGATGCACGTTCCACATGTGGCAATGACCTCCCCAATCTGCTTCTTTAATCCCACCCAGTAGACTTGAGGGACGAGAGTCTCCTATATGGTGGCCGATCGTGCGTGCATGCATTCATGCTCTTGCATTATCAGCTTGTCCCGCAACGTCATCGGTGTACACCAGCGCAGTGGGTATGCGTCGCTCTCACGTCTCCAGAGTCGTCCCTGTAGCTACACATACTTGTCGAGTGTGGCCTTTGCATCGCAGAAAACGTGGAAATCCGGGTAAACTTCCACCATGGTGTGGCCTCCAGATAGGATTTGGGCTCATGCCCAATCAGACCACTCGTACGTTTTGATCGCTGGCTCCTGTTGCCAGTGCTCCAGGTTGCCTCCCGATGCCAGGGCTAAGAGGCAACGTCGCGCTTCCTCAAAGGATTCTGGTGGTAGAGGTGCTCCACCTGCAGACTCAGCTTGATGCTGCTCCTCACCCACCCCACGTATGAGGGCGTCAGTCCGTGTGCGTCTGGAGGAACTCCGCGTGACGACTGGGTCCGCTGTGCCTGTGGAAGTCGTCGTAGCGGGACGCCGAATGCGGGATGAAGTACGTCGTGTAGTGACTGGGGGCACGGCAGGTGCTGTATCAGCAGCTAGCGTGCTGGCTCCAGCGGGGTGGGCTCCTGCAGGCGACGGCTCGGGGATGGCCGGTGGATCATCCACCGGAAGTGGAGCCGCTCTTGATGCGGCGGGCGCTTCCGGGAGAGGAGAGCGGGCTGGTGCAGGTCCTTCTCCGCCTCGGGACGGTGAATGATTCGCCGGCAGTGCCGCGGCCTGGGATGCCAATGACACGGGAGCAGTAGGGGAAGAGGGAGAAAAGAGGGGACGGGGAAGAGGGCCAGAGACTGGCAGCGCGATGAGGATCTCACGGCGGTCAAGACAAAAGGGGGTGGATGAGAAGCAGAGGAAGAGGGTGCCTTTCCCACCGCAAGCAACGCTGTCGCCAAAGAGGTGGGTAGCGTGGGGTCCAGGGTCGATGAGGACCAGGATATCCACAGGAGAGCCGCCGTATGTTAGCACAATCACGTGCGGCGGCTCCCCCAACTCAGGCGCTTGTGGCGGAGGAAAGAGGCGGGAAGGGGTGGCGAGAAATCCGCGGTACAAGGAGAATAGGGACAAGCCGCAGGGAGATCCGCGATCATTGACAGGACGCAGATAGGTCAGCGGAAAGGCTGAGCAATAAGGGGATAAAACATATCATCAGCGTGAGTAATCGTGCATTAATAACGGAAGAGCCTCTGAAGACGCATCGCAGAAGACAAAGATTCAAGGAAGGACACGAAGAACTGCATGTACGAGCCGCGGATGAAGAAAATGATCGGTAGAGGATGTATTGTGTGTGTGGGCGGGTGGCTGAGGACGAGACCCGCGGTACGTAGCCGCACTGGGTGGAGTCCAAGTAGAAGGAAAGAGGATAGTGTAAGAGGGATGAGACCGACGGCACGTAGACATTCCGTGCGGAGTCCCAAGTAGAAAAGGGCCTCAGTAGCAATAGCACAAGTGCAGCTCAGTCTTGTATGCCTTCCTGAGCAACACTCCGCCTCCATGTACTCCGCTAAATTCATCTAAGACATTCAACCGCTCCCGTTGCTTGCTATCCCACTGCCCCCGTGCCTTCTGTAACTCTGGATTCCTGTCTACGGACTGCGGAAGTTGCGTACGTGAAGAACCGAAAGTCCGAGTGAAGTGAACTGCCGGCAATGCCTTCGCTTGCACACGTCCGCACTACAACAGTTCCGCGGAGAGGAGCTGGAAGCCACGCGGCGGCGGCTCTCGTGTGGCAAGGAGTAGACTGCGGAGTGTCATTCATTGGTGAGGTTCCTGCACAAAGATTCAGGCCTTTGGTCCGCAGAACTGCCAGTAGCTAGGGGTTAGGGTCTCGTGATTCCGCTACATGTCTAAGCAGAGCTGTGATACAGTAAGAATTGTAAAATCCGCGGGCTGCGCGGAATTGTGTCTGCGCGGAGATAGTTGGAGGTGCGGCAAAATTGGTGGCATCACAGTGACATATGCCTAGTTTGATTGTTTGGTGTGCATGGAAGCCACACCGTGCCACTACGTATTGAAGTTATTTGTCCTTTCTAGTCCATGCATAGTGTTCCCAAACCATTGTCTGTCCTTCTGACCATTCGTGACTCGTGTTATGAGTTGTCAATGTTGACCACACATAGTGGACTTCTTCCGTCATAGTCAGTGACGTATTCACCCTTTGGTTGGTCACTTTGCACGCTAGCCACACCGTGCCACTACATGTTGAAGTTCTTCATACTTACTAGTTGATAAAGAGTGTTCCCAACCCATTGGTTCCCCTTCTGACCATTTGTGACTCATGTGATGAGTTTTCAACGTTAACCACACACCGTGAAATTCGTTGGTCATGGTTAGTGACATATGCCTAGTTTGGTTTGTCACTGTACGAGGTTACTACGCCGTGTCACTACGTATTGAAGGTCTTTGTGCATTCTAGTTGATAGCTGGTGTTCCCAACCCATTGTAACCCCCCATCTGACTATTAATGCCTCGTGTTGTGAGTTGTCAACGCTTACCACGTGAAGTGAAATTCGTTGGTCATGGTCAGTGACATATGCACACTTTGGTTGGTCAATGTGCATGGTAGCCACGCTCTGCCACTACATGTTGAAGGTATTTGTACTTGCTAGTTGATAACTAGTATTCACAAACCATTATCTTCCACCCTGACCATTTGTGGCTCGTGTTATGAGTTGTCAAAGTTTGCCACACTTAGTGAAATTATTTGGTCATGGTCAGTGACATGTGCCTACTTTGGTTGGTCATCGTGCATGGTATCCACATCGTGCCACAACTTATTGAAGGTCCTTGTGCTTGCTAGTTGATACCTGGTGTTCCCAACCCATTGTCTCCCCCTCTGACCATTTGTGACTCCTGTTGTGAGTTGTCAACGCTGACCACACACAGCGGATTTCTTTGGTCAAAGGTAGTACATATGCCTGCTTTGGTCAGTCATTGTGCATGATAGCCACACCGTGCCTATACTGATTGAAGGTTGCTGTACTTTCTAGTTGAGAACTGATATTCACAAACCATTGTTTCCCCATCTGACCATTTGTGACTCGTGTAATGGTTGGTGAATGTTGACCACCCATATTGAAATTCGTTCATCATGGTCGGTGACATATGCCTAGTTTGGTTGTTTGGTGTGCATAGTAGCTGCACCTTGCCACTACGTATTGAAGTTCTTTGTCCTTTCTAGTCGATACATAGGGTTCCCAAACCATCTTCTCTCCCTCTGACCATTTGTGACTCGTGTTATGAGTTGTCAATGTTGACCATACATAGTGGACTTATTCGGTCGTAGTCAGTGACGTGTGCATCCTTCCGTTGGTCACTGTGCACGCTAGCCACACCGTGCCACTACTTGCTGATAATCTTTCTACTTGCTAGTTGATAAATAGTGTTCCAAGCCAATGGTTTCCCAACTGACTATTTGTGACTCGTGTTATGAGTTCTCAACGTTGACCACACATTGTGCAATCCGTTTGGTCATGGTTTGTGACATATGCCTGCTTTGGGTTGTCAGTGTACATGGTTACCACACCGTATCATTACGTATTGAAGGTCCTTGTGCTTTCTTGTTGACAGCTAGTGTTCTCAAACCATTGTTAGTCCCCTATGACTATCTGTGACTCGTGTTGTGAGTTGTCAACATTGTCCACATGAAGTGAAATTCTTTGGTCATGGTCAGTGACATATGCATACTTTGGTTGGTCACTGTGCATTGTAGCCACACGTTGCCACTGCATATTGAAGGTATTTGTACTTAATCGCCAATAACTAGTATTTAGAAACCATTATCTTCCCGTCTGACCATTTGTGACTCGCGTTATGAGTTGTCAAAGTTTACCACACATGGTGACATTCTTTGGTCATGGTCAGTGACATATGGTTGGTCATCGTGCATGGTATCCACAGCGTGCCAAAATGTACTGAAGGTCATTGTGATAGCTAGTGGATACCTGGTGTTCCCAAACAATTGTTTCCCCCTCTGACTATTTGTGACTCGTATTATGAGTTGCCAACGTTGCCCATACACAACGGATTTCTTTGGTCAAAGGCAATACATATGCCTACTTTGGTCGGTCATTGTGCATGGAAGCCACACCCTGCTACTGCTATCTGAAGGTCTTTGTACTTGCTAGTTGAGAACTGATATTCCCAGACCATTGTTTCCCCCTGTGACCATTTGTGACTCGTGTTATGGTTGGTGAACGTTGACCACCCATATTGAAATTATTTGGTCATGGTCAATGACATGTGCCTAGTTTGGTTGTTTGGTGTGTACAGTAGCCACACCGTGCCACTACGCATTGAAGTTATTTGTCCTTTTCAGTCCATGCGTAGGGTTCTCAAACAATTGTCTCTCCCTCTGACCATTCGTGACTTGTGTTATGAGTTGTCAAGGTTGACCACACATAGTGGACTTCTTCTGTTATAGTCAGTGACGTATTCATCCTTTGGTTGGTCACTGTGCACGCTAGCCACACTCTTCCACTACTTGTTGAATTTCTTCATACTTGCTAGTTAATAACTAGTGTTCCCAACCCATTGTTTCCCCCTCTGACCATTTGTGACTTGTGTGATGAGTTTTCAACGTTGACCACACATCGTGAAATTTGTTGGTCATGGTTAGTGACATATTCCTAGTTTGGTTTGTCACTGTACGTGGTTACCACGCGGTGTCACTACATCATAAAGGTATTTGTGCTTTCTAGTTAATAGTTAGTGGTCTTAAACCATTGTGACCCCCCTCTGACTATCAGTGACTCGTGTTGTGAGTTGTCAATGCTGACCATATGAAGTGAAATTCGTTGGTCATGGTCAGTGACATATGCATACTTTGGTTGGTCATTGTGCATGGTAGCCACGCTGTGCCACTACATATTGAAGGTATTTGTACTTGCTAGTGGATAAATAGTATTCACAAACCATTATCTTCCACCGTGACCATTTGTGACTCGTGTTAACAGTTGTCAAAGTTTACCACACTTGGTGACATTATTTGGTCATGGTCAATGACATATGCCTACTTTGGTTGGTCATCGGGCATGGTATCCATACCGTGCCACAACATATTGAAGGTATTTGTACTTGCTAGTCAATAACTAGTATTCACAAACAATTATCTTTTACCCTCACCATTTGTGACTCGTGTTATGAGTTGTCAAAGTTTACCACACTTAGGCACATTATTTGGTCATGGTCATTGTGTATGCCTACATTGGTTGGTCGTTGTGCATGGTATCCACACCATGCTACGACGTATTGAAGCTCCTTATGCTTGCTATTTGATACTTGGTTTCCCCAAACCATTGGTTCCCCCTCTTACCATTTGTGACTCGTATCATGAGTTGTCAACGTTGACCACACACAGCAGATTTCTTTGGTCAAAGGCAGTACACATGCCAACTTTGTTCGGTCATCGTGCATGGTAGCCACGCCATGCTACTACTGACTGAAGGTTGTTGTACTTGCTAGCTGACAACTGATATTCCAATAGCATTGTTTCCTCCCCTGACCGTTTGTGACTCGTGTTATGGTTGGTCAATGTTGACCACCCATATTGAAATTCTCTGGTCATGGCCAGTGACATATCCCTAGTTTGGTTGTTTGGTGTGCATATTAGCCACACCGTGCTACTACGTTTTGAAGTTCTTTGTCCTTTCTAGTCGATACATAGGGTTTCCAAACCATTGTCTCTCCCTCTGACCATTTGTGACTCGTGTTATGAGTTGTCAATGTTGACCACCCATAGTGGACTTCTTTGGTCATAGTCAGTGACGTGTGCATCCTTTGGTTGGTCACTGTTCATGCTAGCCACACCGTGCCACAACTTGTTGAAAATATTTCTACTTGCTAATTGATAACTGGTGTTCCCAACCCATGGTTTCCCCCTCTGAACATTTGTGACTCATGTTATGGGTTGTGAACGTTGACCACCCATATTGAAATTCTTTGGTCATGGTTAGTGACACATGCCTAGTTTGGTTTGTCACTGTACGTGGTTACTACGCCGTGTCACTACGTGTCGAAGGGCTTTGTACTTTCGAGTTGATAGCTAGTCTTCCCAAACCATTGTTACCCCCCTCTGACTATTAGTGACTCGTGTTGTGAGTTGTCAATGCTGACCACGTGAAGTGAAATTCGTGGGTCATGGTCAGTGACATATGCATACTTTGGGTGATCACTGTGCATGGTAGCCACGCTGTGCCATTACATATTGAAGGGACTTGTACTTGCTAGTCGATAACTAGTATTCACAAACCATTATCTTCCACCCTGACCATTTGTGACTCGTGTTACGAGTTGTCAAAGTTTACCACACTTAGTGCAATTATTTGGTCATGGTCAGTGACATATGCCTACTTTGGTTGGTCATTGTGCATGGTGTCCACACCGTGCCACAACTTCTTGAAGGTCCTTGTGCTTGCTAGTTGACACCTGGTGTTCCCAAACCATTATCCCCCCCTCTGACCATTTGTGACACCTATTATGAGTTGTCAACGCTGACCACACATTGCGGATTTCTTTGGTCAAAGGTGGTACATATGCCTACTTTGGTCGGACATTGTGCATGGTAGCCACACCGTGCTTATACTGATTGAAGGTCGCTGTACTTGCTAGTTGAGAACTGATATTCACAGACCATTGTTTCCCCCTCTGACCGTTTGCGACTCGTGTTATGGTTGGTGCATGTTGACCACCCATATTGAAGTTATTTGGTCATGGTGAGCGTAACATGCCTAGTTTCGTTGTTTGGTGTGCATAGTAGCCACACCATGACACTACGTATTGAAGTTCTTTGTCCTTTCTATTTGATACATAGGGTTCCGGACCATTGTCTCTCCCTCTTACCATTTGTGACATGTGTTATGGGTTGTCAATGTTGACCATACATAGTGGACTTCTTCCGTCATAGTCAGTGACGTGTGCATCATTTGGTTGGTCACTGAGCACGCTAGCCACACCGTGCAACTACTTGTTGAAAAGCTTTCTACTTGCTAGTTGATAACTAGTGTTCCCAACCCATGGTTTCCCCCACCGACCATTTGTGACTCGTGTTATGAGTTTTCAGCATTGAACACACACTGTGAAATCCGTTTGGTCATGGTTAGTGACATATGCCTACTTTGGGTTGTCATTGTACATGGTTACCACGCCGTGTCATTACGTATCGAAGGTCTTTGTGCTTTCTTGTGGACAGCTAGTGTTCCCAAACCATTGCTAGCCCCCTCTGACTATCTGTGACTCGTGCTGTGAGTTGTCAACATTGACCACATGAAGTGAAATTCTTTGGTCATGGTCAGTGACACATGCATACTTAGGTTGGTCACTGTGCATTGTAGCCACACTATGCCACTGCATATTGAAGGTATTTTTACTTGCTAGTTGATAACTAGTATTTAGAAACCATTATCTTCCACTCTGACCATTTGTGACTCGTGTTATGAGTTGTCAAAGTTTACCACACATGGTGAAATTCTTTGGTCATGGTCAGTGACATATGGTTGGTCATCGTGCATGGTATCCACACCATGCCACAACGTACTGAAGGTCATTGTGCTTGCTAGTTGATACCTGGTGTTCCCAAACAGTTTTTTCCCCCTCTGACTATTTGTGACTCGTGTTATGAGTTGCCAACGTTGACCATACACAGCGAATTGTTTTGGTCAAAGGCAGTACATATGCCTACTTTGGTCGGTCATTGTGCATAGCAGCCACACCGTGCTACTACTGAGTGAAAGCTGTTGTAATTGCTAGTTGAGAACTGAAATTCCCGGATCATTGATTCATCCTCTGACCGTTTGTGACTCGTGTTATGGTTGGTGAACGTTGACCACCCATGTTGATATGATTTGGTCATGGTTAATGACATATGCCTAGTTTGGTTGTTTGGTGTGCATAGTAGCCACACCGTGCCACTACGTATTTATGTTATTTGTCGTTTTCAGTCCATGCATAGGATTTCCAACCCATTGTCTCTCCCTCTGACCACTCCTGACTCGTATTATGAGTTGTCCATGCTGACCACACATAGTGGACTTCTTCCTCCATAGTCAGTGACGTATTTTTCTTTGGTTGGTCACTGTGCACGCTAGCCACACTGTGCCACTACTTGTTGAATTTCTTCATACTTGCTAGTTGATAACTAGTGTTCCCGACCCATTGTTTCCCCCTCTGACCACTTGTGACTCGTGTGATGAGTTTTCAACATTGACCACACACCGTGACATTTGTTGGTCATGGTCAGTGACGTATGCATACTTTTTTTAGTCACTGTGCATGGTAGCCACGCTGTGCCAGTACATATTGAAGGTATTTGTACTTGCTAATGGATAACTAGTATTCACAAATCATTATCTTCCACCCTGACCATTTGTGACTCATGTTATGAGTTGTCAAAGTTTACCACACGTCGTGACATTGTTTGGTCATGGTCAGCTACGTATACCTACTTTAGTTTGTCATAGTGCATGGCCATGTTGACTTTGGGAAGTCGAAGTCGATGGCCAAGTGGGAAGTCGAAAATCGAAAGTCGGCTCCCGATGAGCCAAGTTGGAGGTCGGTTTTCCTCCAACTGGTTAGGAGGCTCATTATTGTGTGTCAAGTACTGTATCTCAAGTACACAATTGTTAGAAATATTGTTTACGTGTCTTTAAACACTTGATGGACTGCATATGTAACATGTATATGGTGTCATATAAAGCCATTTGTAAGCAAAATGTAGCTGCATGAGGTGTTCATGCACATCCCAAGTTTGAACAGTCATAACTTCCTCAAATCTTAACGGAATTTAGCAATTTGAATTGCGTTGGAACCAGCAACTCATGTACTGTATTCCACTACCACTATCTAAGTCGATCTTAAGTCGACTTTGACCGACTCTCCGGCCTAGACATTTACCCCAAAACTCGGAAGTCGAAGTCAACATGGGTGCATGGTATCCATACCGTGCCACAACATATTGAAGGTATTTGTACTAACTAGTGGATATCTAGTATTCACAAACAATTATCTTCCACCCTGACCATTTGTGACTCGTGTTAGGAGTTGTCAAAGTTTACCACACTTAGTGACATTACTTGGTCATGGTCATTGACATATGCCTACTTTGGTTGGTCATCGTGCATGGTATCCACACCCTGCTACGACGTATTTAAGCTCCTTGTGCTTGCTATTTGATACTTGGTATTCCCAAACCATTGTTTCCCCCTCTGATAATTTGTGACTCGTATTATGAGTTGTTAACTTTTACCACACACAGCGGATTTCCTTGGTCAAAAGCAGTACATATAACTACTTTGGACGGTCATTGTGCATGGTAGCCACACCGTGCTACTACTGACTGAAGGTCCTTGAACATGCTAGTTAAGAACTGATATTCCAATAGCATTTTTTCATCCCCTGGCCGTTTGTGACTCGTGTTATGGTTGGTCAACGTTGACCACCCATATTGAAATTCTCTGGTCATGGTCAGTGACATATGCCTAGTTTGGTTGTTTGGTGTGCATATAAAGCACACCCTGCCACTACGTATTGAGGTTCTTTGTCCTTTTTAGTCGATACATAGGGTTCCCAAACCATTGTCTCTTCCTCTGACCATTTGTGACTTGTGTTATGAGTTGTCAATGTTGACCACACAAAGTGGATTTCTTCGGTCATAGTCAGTGACGTATGCATCCCTTGGTTGGTCACTGTGCACGCTAGCCACAGCATGCCACTACTTGTTGAAAATCTTTCTACTTGCTAGTTGATAACTAGTGTTCCCAACCCATGGTTTTCCCCTCTGACCATTTGTGACATGGGTGCATGGTATCCATACCGTGCCACAACATATTGAAGGTATTTGTACTTGCTAGTCGATAACTAGTGTTTACAAACCATTATCTTCCAACCGGACCATTTGTGACTCGTGTTATAAGTTGTCAAAGCTTACCACACTTAGTGAAATTATTTGGTCATGTTCAGTGACGTATGCCTACTTTGGTTGGTTATCGTGCATGGTATCCACACCGTGCCACAACTTATTGAAGGTCCTTGTACTTGCTAGTTGATACCTGGTGTTCCCAACCCATTATCTCCCCCTCTGACCATTAGTGACTCCTATTATGAGTTGTCAACGCTGATCACAGACAGCGGATTTCTTTGGTCAAAGGTAGTACATATACCTACTTTGGTCGATCATTATGCATGGTGGCCACACTGTGCTTATACTTAATGAAGGTCGCTGTACTTGCTAGTTGAGAACTGATATTCACAGAGCATTGTTTCGCCCTCTGGCTGTTTGTGACTCGTGTTATGGTTGGTGAATGTTGACCACCCACATTGAAATTATTTCATCATGGTCGGTGACATATGCCTAGTTTGGTTGTTTGGTGTGCATAGTAGCCACATCGTGCCACTACTTATTGAAGTTATTTGTCCTTTCTAGTCAATACATAGGGTTCCCAAACCATTGTCTCTCCCTCTGACCATTTGTGACTCGTGTTATGAGTAGTCAATGTTGACCATACATAGTGGACTTCTTCGGTCATAGTCACTGGCGTGTGCATCCTTTGGTTGGTCACTGTGCAAGCTAGCCACACCCTGCCACTACTTGTTGAAAATCTTTCTACTTGATACTTGATAACTAGTGTTCCCAGCCCATGGTTTCCCCTACTGACCATTTGTGACTCGTCTTATTAGTTTTCAACGTTGACCACACGCTGTGAAATCTGTTTGGTCATGGTTTGTGACATATGCCTACTTTGGTTTGTCACTATACATGGTTACCACGCCTTGTCATTACGTATCGAAGGTCTTTGTGCTTTCTTGTTGACAGCTAATGTTCCCAAACCATTGTTAGCCCCCTCTGACTATCTGTGACTCGTGTTGTGAGTTGTAACTGTGAACCACATGAAGTGAAATTCGTTGGTCATGGTCACTGACATATGCATACTTAGGTCGGTCACTGTGCATGGTAGCCATGTTGTGCCACTACATATTGAAAGTATTTATACATGCTAGTCGATAACTAGTATTCACAAACCATTGTCTTCCACCCTGACCATTTGTGACTGGTGTTATGAGTTGTCAAAGTTTACCACACTTAGTGACATTATTTGTTCATGGTCATTGACATATGCCTACTTTGGTTGGTCATCGTGCATGGTATCCACACCGTGCTACAACGTATTGAAGCTCCTTGTGCTTGCTATTTGATACTTGTTGTTCCCAACCCATTGTTTTCCCCCTCTGACCATTTGTGACTCCTATTATGAGCTGTGAACGTGGACCACACACAGCGGATTTCTTTGGTCAAAGGTAGTATATATGCCTACTTTGGTTGGTCATTGTGCTTGGTAGCCACACCGTGCTACTACTGACTGAAGGTGGTTGTAGTTGCTAGGTGATAACTATTATTCAAATAGCATTTTTTCCTCCCCTGCCCGTTTGTGACTCGTGTTATGGTTAGTCAACGTTGACCACCCATATTGAAATTCTCTGGTCATGGTCAGTGACATATGCCTGGTTTGGTTGTTTGGTGTGCATATTAGCCACACTGTGCCACTCCGTATTGAAGGTCTTTGTCCTTTCTAGTCGATACATAGGGTTTCCAAACCATTGTCTCTCCCTCTGACCATTCGTGACTCGTGTTATGAGTTATCAATGTTGACCACACATAGTGGACTTCTTCCGTCATAGTCAGTGACGTATTCATCCTTTGGTTGGTCACTGTGCACGCTACCCACACCGTGCCATTACTTGTTGAAGTTCTTCATACTTGCTAGTTGATAACATGTGTTCCCAACCCATGGTTTCCCCCACTGACTATTTGTGACTCGTGTTATGAGTTTTCAACGTTGACCACACACTGTGAAATCCGTTTGGTCATGGTTTGTGACATATGCCTACTTTGGTTTGTCACTGTACATGGTTACCACGCCGTGTCATTACGAATCGAAGGTCTTTGTACTTTCTTGTTGAAAGCTAGTGTTCCCAAACCATTGTTTGCCCCCTCTGACTATATGTGACTCGTGTTGTGAGTTGTAAATGATCACCACATGAAGTGAAATTCTTTATTCATGGTCAGTGACATATGCATACTTTGGTTGGTCACTGTGCGTTGTAGCCACACTCTGCCACTACATATTGAAGGTATTTGTAGTTGCTAGTTGATAACTAGTATTCACAAATGATTATCTTCCACCCTGACCATTTGTGACTCGTGTTATGAGCTATCAAAGTTTACCACACTTAGTGACATTATTTGGTCTTGGTCATTGACATAAGCCTACTTTGGTTGGTCATCCTGCATGATATCCACGCCGTGCCACAAAGTATTGAAGCTCCTTGTGCTTTCTTTTTGATACTTGGTGTTCCCAAACCATTGTTTCCCCCTCTGACCATTTGTGACTTGTATTATGAGTTGTCAACGTTCACCACACACAGCGGATTTCTTTGGTCAAAGGCAGTACATATGCCTACTTTGGTCGGTCATTGTGCATGGTAGCCACACCGTGCTACTACTGACTGAACGTCGTTGTACTTGCTAGTTCAGAACTTATATCCCAATAGCATTGTTTCCTCCCCTCATTGTTTGTTAACCGTGTTATGGTTGGTCAACGTTGACCACCCATGTTTAAATTCTCTGGTCACGGTCAGTGGAATATGCCTAGTTTGGTTATTTGGTGTGCATATTAGCCACACCGTGCCACTACGTATTGAAGTGCTTTGTTCTTCCTAGTCGATACATAGGGTTCCCAAACAATTGTCTCTCCCTCTGACCATTTGTGACTCGTGTTATGAGTTGTCAATGTTGACCACACATAGTGGACTTCTTCGGTCATTGTCAGTGACGTATGCATCCTTGGTTTGTCACTGTGCACGGTAGCTACACCGTGCCACTACTTGTTGAAAATCTTTCTACTTGCTAGTTGATAACTAGTGTTCCCAATCCATTGTTTCCCCCTCTGACCATTTGTGACTTGTGTTATGCGGTTTTGACGTTGACCACACACGGTGAAATTCTTTTGGTCATGGGTAGTGACATATGCCTACTTTGGTTTGTCACTGTACATGATTACCACGCCGTGTTTCTTTGTATCGAAGGTCATTGTGCTTTCTTGTTGACAGCTAGTGTTCCCGAACCATTGTTAGCCCCCTCTGACTATATGTGACTCGTGTTGTGAGTTGTCAACATTGACAACATGAAGTAAAATTCTTTTTCATGGTCAGTGACATATGCATGCTTTGGTTAGTCACTGTGCATTGTAGCCACACTGTGCCACTGCATATTGAAGGTATTTGTACTTGCTAGTCGATAACAAGTATTTAGAAACCATTATCTTCCACTCTGACCATTTGTGACTCGTGTTATGAGTTGTCAAAGCTTACCACACATGGTGACATTCTTTGGTCATGGTGAGTGACATATGGTTGGTCATCGTGCATGGTATCCACACCGTGCCCCAACGTACTGAAGGTCATTGTGCTGGCTAGTTGAGACCTGGTGTTCCCAAACAATTGTTTCCCCCCTCTGACTATTTGTGACTTGTATTATGAGTTGCCAACGTTGACCATACACAGCAGATTTTGTTGGTCAAAGGCAGTACATATGCCGACTTTGGTCAGTCATTGTGCATGGCAGACACACCGTGCTACTACTGACTGAAGGTCGTTGTACTTGCTAGTTGAGAACAGATATTCCCGGACCATTGTTTCCCCCTCTGACCGTTTGTGACTCGTGTTATGGTTGGTGAACGTTCACCACCCATATTGAAAATATTTGGTCATGGTCAGTGACATATGCCTCGTTTGGTTGTTTGGTGTGCATAGTAGCCACACCATGCCACTACGTACTGAAGTTTTTTGTCCTTTCTAGTCCATGCACAGGGTTCCTAAACCATTGTCTCTCCCTCTGACCATTCGTGACTCGTGTTATGAGTTGTCAATGTTGACAACACATAGTGGACTACTTCCATCATAGTCAGTGACATATTCATCCTTTGGTTGGTCATTGTGCATGCTAGCCACACCGTGCCACTACTTATTGAAGTTCTTCATACTTGCTAGTTGATAACTAGTGTTCCCAACCCATTGTTTCCCCCTCTGACCCTTTGTGACTCGTGTGACTAGTTATCAACGTTGACCACACACCGTGAAACTCGTTGGTCATGGTTAGTGACATATGCCTAGTTTGGGTTGTCACTGTACGTGGTCACCACGTTGTGTCACTACGTATTGAAGGTCTTTGTGCTTTCTGGTTGATAGATAGTGTTCCCAAACAATTGTTACCCCCCTCTGACTATCAGTGACTCCTGTTGTGAGTTGTCAACACTGACCACATGAAGTGAAATCCGTTGGTCATGGTCAGTGACATATGCATACTTTGGTTGGTCACTGTGCATGGTAGCCACGCTGTGCGACTACCTTTTGAAGGTGTTTGTACTTGCTAGTCAATAACTAGTATTCACAAACCATTCTCTTCAACTCTGACCATTTGTGACTTGTGTTATGAGTTGTCAACGTTTACCACACTTGGTGAAATTATTTGGTCATGGTCAGTGTAATATGCCTACTTTGGTTGGTCATCGTGCATGGTATCCACACCGTGCCACAACTTGTTAAAGGTCCTTGTGCTTGCTAGTTGATACCTGGTGTTCCCAACCCATTATCTCCCCCTCTGACCATTTGTGACTCCTATTATGAGTTTTCAACGCTGACCACACACAGCGGATTTCTTTGGTCAAAGGTAGTACATATGCCTACTTTGGTCGGTCATTGTGCATGGTAGCCACACCGTGCTTATACTGATTAAAGGTTGTTGTACTTGGTACTTGAGAACTGATATTCACGGACCATTGTTTCCCCCTCTGACCGTTTGTGACTCGTGTTATGGTTGGTGAATGTTAACCACCCATAATGAAATTCTTTCATCATGGTGGGTGACATATGCCTAGTTTGGTTGTTTGGTGTGCATAGTAACCACACCGTGCCACTACATATATAAGTTCTTGTTCCTTTCTAGTCGATACGTAAGGTTCCCAAACAATTGTCTCTCCCCTGACCATTTGTGAGTCGTGTTATGAGTTGTCAATGTTGACCGTACATAGTGGACTTATTCGGTCATAGTCAGTGACGTGTGCATCCTTTGGTTGGCCACTGTGCACGCTAGCCACACCGTACCACTACTTGATGAAAATCTTTCTACTTGCTAGTTGATAAGTAGTGTTCCCAACCCATGGTTTCCCCCACTGACCATTTGTGACTCCTGGTATGAGTTTTCAACGTTGACCACACACTGTGAAATCTGTTTGGTCATGGTTTGTGACATATGACTACTTTGGTTTGTCACTATACATGGCTAACAACTGTGTCATTATGTATCGAATGTCTTTGTACTTTCTTGTTGAAAGCTAGTGTTCCCAAACCATTTGTTGCCCCCTCTGACTATATGTGACTCGTGTTGTGAGTTGTAAATGTTGACGACATGAAGTGAAATACTTTGTTCATGGTCAGTGACATATGTATACTTTGGTTGGTCACAGTGCATTGTAGCCACACTATGCCGCTACATATTGAAGGTATTTGTACTTGATATCTAGTATTCACAAACGATTATCTTCCACCCTGACCATTTGTGACTCGTGTTATGAGTTGTCAAAGTTTACCACACTCAGTGACCTTATTTGGTCATGGTCATTGACATATGCCTACTTTGGTTGGTCATCGTGCATGGTATCCACACCGTGCCACAACGTATTGAAGCTCCGTGTACATGCTATTTGATACTTGATGTTCCCAAGCCATTGTTTCCACCTCTGACCATTTGTGACTCGTATTATGAGTTGTCAACGTTGACCACACACAGCAGATTTCTTTGGTCAAAGGCAGTACATATGCCTACTTTGGTCGGTCATTATGCATGGTAGCCACACCGTGCTACTAATGACTGAAGGACGTTGTACTTGCTAATGGAAAATTGATATTCCCATAGCATTGTTTCCTCCCCTGACCGTTTCGTGACTCGTGTTATGGTTGGTCAACGTTAACCACCCATATTGAGATTCTCTGGTCATGATCAGTGACATATGCCTAGTTTGGTTGTTTGGTGTGCATATTAGCCACACCGTGCCACTACGTATTGAAGTTCTTTGCCCTGTCTAGTAAATACATAGGGTTTCCAAACCATTGTCACTCCCTTTGACCATTTGTGATTCGTGTTATGAGTTGTCAATGTTGACCACACATAGTGGACTTCTTTTGTCATAGTCAGTGACGTATGCATCCTTTGGTTGGTCACTGTGCACGCTAGCCATACCTTGCCACTGCTTGTTGAATGTCTTTGTACTTGCTAGTTTATAACTCGTGTTCCCAACCCATTGTTTCCCCCTCTGACCCTTTGTGACTCGTGTTATGTCTTTTCATCGTTGACCACACACAGTGAAATTCTTTTGGTCATGGGTAGTGACATATGCCTACTTTGGTTTGTCACTGTACATGGTTTCCATGCCGTGTTACTACGTATTGAAGGTCTTTGTACTTTCTAGTTGATACCTAGTGGTCCCAAACCAGTGTTACCCCCTCTGAATATCTGTGACTCATGTTGTGAGTTGTCAACATTGACCACATGAAGTGAAATTCTTCGGTCATGGTCAATAACATATGCATACTTTGGTTGGTCACTCTGCATTGTAGCCAGACTGTGCTGCTGCACATTGAAGGTATTTGTACTTGCTAGTCGATAACTAGTATTTAGAAACCATTATCTTCTAATCTGACCATTTGTGACTCGTGTTATGAGT
This sequence comes from Penium margaritaceum, assembly GCA_023375785.1. NCBI lineage: Eukaryota > Viridiplantae > Streptophyta > Zygnematophyceae > Desmidiales > Peniaceae > Penium > Penium margaritaceum. The sequence goes on along the minus strand of SZWC01000026.1, from coordinate 592,232 downwards.
TGTAAAAGTTTACCACACATGGTTACACTCTTTGGTCATGGTCAGTGACATGTGCTTGGTCATCGTGCATGGTATCCACACAGTGCCACAACGTACTGNGTGACCAACCAATGCAGAGTGACCAACCAATACTTTGGTTGGTATGCATACTTTGGTTGGTCACTCTGCATTGTAGCCAGACTGTGCTGCTGCACATTGAAGGTATTTGTACTTGCTAGTCAATAACTAGTATTTAGAAACCATTATCTTCTAATCTGACCATTTGTGACTCGTGTTATGAGTTGTAAAAGTTTACCACACATGGTTACACTCTTTGGTCATGGTCAGTGACATGTGCTTGGTCATCGTGCATGGTATCCACACAGTGCCACAACGTACTGAATGTCATTGTGCTTGCTAGTTGATACCTGGTGTTCCCAAACAATTGTTTCCCCCTCTGACTATTTGAGACTCGTATTATGAGTTGTCGACGTTGACCATACACAGCGAATTTCTTTGGTCAAAGGCAGTACTTATGCCTACTTTGGTCGTTCATTGTGCATGGTAGCCACACCGTGCCACTACTGATTGAAGGTCGTTCTACTTAGTAGTTGATAACTGATATTCCCGGACCACTGTTTCCCCCTCTGACCGTTTGTGACTCTTGTAATAGTTGGTGAAGGTTGACCACCCATATTGAAGTTCTTTGGTCATGGTCAGTGACACATGCTTAGTTTGGTTGTTTGCTGTGCATAGTAGCCACACGGTGCCACAACGTTTTGAAGCTATTTGTCCTTTCTAGTCCATGCATAGGGTTCCCAAACCATTGTCTCTCCCTGTGACCATTCGTGACTCGTGTTATGAGTTGTCAATGTTGACCACACATAGTGGACTTCTTCCATCATAGTTAGTGACGTATTCATCCTTTGGTTGGTCACTGTGCACGCTAGCTAAACCGTGCCACTACTTGTTGAAGTTCTTCATACTTGCTAGTTGATAACTATTTTTCCCAACCCATTGTTTCCCCCTCTGATCATTTGTGACTCATGTGATGAGTTTTCAACATTGTCCACACACTTTGAAATTCTTTGGTCATGGTTGGTGACATATGCCTTGTTTGGTTTGTCACTGTACGTGGTTACCACGGCGTGTCACTGCGTATTGAAGGTCTTTGTGCTTTCTAGTTGATAGCTAGTGGTCCCAAACCATTGTTACCCCCCTCCGACTATATGTGACTCCTGTTGTGAGTTGTCAACGCTGACCACATGAAGTGAAATTCGTTGGTCATGGTCAGCGACACATGCACACTTTGGTTGGTCATTGTGTATAGTAGCCACGCTATGCCACTTCATATTGAAGGTAGTTGTACTTACTAGTTGATAACTAGTATTCACAAACCATTATCTTCCACCCTGACTATTTGTGACTCGTGTTATGAGTTGTTAAAGCTTACCACACTTAGTGAAATTATTTGGTCATTGTTAGTGACATAAGCCTACTTTGGTTGGTCATTGTACATGGTATCCACACCCTGCCACAACGTATTGAAGGTCCTTGTGCTTGCTAGTTGATACCTGGTGTTCCCCAACACTTGTCTCTACCTCTGACGATTTGTGACTCCTATTATGAGTTGTCAACGCTGACCACACACAGCGGATTCCTTGGGTCAAAGGTAGTACATATGCGTACTTTGGTCGTTCATTGTGCATGCTAGCCACACCGTGCTTATACTGATTGAAGGTCGCTGTACTTGCTAGTTGAGATTTGATATTCACAGACCATTTTTTCCCCCTCTGACTGTTTGTAACTCGTGTTATGGTTGGTGAATGTTGACCACCCATATTGCAATTCTTTGGTCATGGTCAGTGACATATGCCTAGTTTGGTTGTTTGGTGTGCATAATAGCCATACCGTGCCACTACATATTGAAGGTCTTTGTCCTTTCTAGTCGATACACAGGGTTCCCAAACCATTGTCTTTCCCTCTGACCATATGTGACTCGTGTTATGAGTTGTCAATATTGACCATACATAGGGGACTTCTTCGGTCATAGTCAGTGACGTGTGCATCCTTTGGTTGGTCACTGTGCACGCTAGCCACACCGTGCCACTTCTTTTTGAAAATATTTCTACTTGCTAGTTGATAACTAGAGTTCCCAGCCCATGGTTTTCCCCACTGACCATTTGTGACGAGTGTTATGGGTTTTCAAGGTTGACCACAGACTGTGAAATCCGTTTGGTCATGGTTTTTACACATGCCTACTTTGGTTTGTCTCTGTACATGGTTACCACGCCGTGTCATTACGTATCTAATGTCTTTGTGCTTTCTTGTTGACAGCTAGTATTCCCGAACAATTGTTAGCCCCCTCTAACTATCTGTGACTCATGTTGTGAGTTATCAACATTGACCACATGAAGTGAAATCCTATGGTCATGGTCAGTGACATATGCATACTTTGGTTGGTCACTGTGCATTGTAGCCACACTATGCCACTGCATATTGAAGGTATTTGTACTTGCTTGTCGATAACTAGTATTTATAAACCATTGTCTTCCACTCTGACCATTTGTGACTCGTGTTATGAGTTCTCAAAGTTTACCACGCATGGTGACCTTCTTCGGTCATGGTCTGTGACATATGGTTGGTCATCGTGCATGGTATCCACACCGTGCCACAACGTACTGAAGGTTGTTGTGCTTGCTAGTTGATACCTGGTGTTCCAAAACAATTTTTTCCCCCTCTGACTATTTATGACTCGTATTATGAGTTGTCAACGTCGACCATACACAGCGGATTTCGTTGGTCAAAGGCAGTACATATGCCTACTTTGGTCGGTCATTGTGCATAGCAGTCACACCGTGCTACTACTGACTGAAGGTCGTTGTACTTGCTAGTTGAGTACTGATATTCCCGAACCATTTTTTCCCCCTCTGACCGTTTGTGACTCGTGTTATGGTTGGTGAACGTTGACCACCCATATTGAAATTATTTGGTCATGGTCAGTGACATATGCCTAGTTTGGTTGTTTGGTGTGCATAGTAGCCACACCGTGCCTCTACGTATTGAATTTATTTGTCCTTTCTAGTCCATGCATAGGGTTCCTAAACCATTGTCTCACCCTCTGGCCATTTGTGACTCGTGTTATGAGTTGTCAATGTTGACCACACATAGTGGACTTCTTCCATCATAGTCAGAGACGTATTCATCCTTTGGTTGGTCACTGTGCACGCTAGCCACACCGTGCCACTACTTGTTGAAGTTATTCATACTTGCTAGTTGATAACTAGTGTTGCCAACCCATTATTTCCCCCTCTGACCATTTGTGACTCGTGTGATGAGTTTTCAAGGTTGAGCACACACCGTGAAATTTGTTGGTCATGGTTAGTGACATATGCCTAGTTTTGTTTGTCACTGTACGTGGTTACCACGCCATGTCACTACGTATTGAAGGTCTTTGTGCTTTCTAATTGATAGCTAGTGGTCCCAAACCACTGTTACTCCCCATCTGACTATCAGTGACTCGTGTTGTGAGTTGTCAACGCTGACCACATGAAGTGAAATTCGTTGGTCATGGTCAGTGACATATGTACACTTTGGCTGGTCACTGTGCATGGTAGCCACGCTGTGCCACTACATTTTGAAGGTATTTCTACTTCCTAGTCGATAACTAGTATTCACAAACCATTATCTTCCACCCTGACCATTTGTGAATCATGTTTTGAGTTGTCAAAGTTTACCACACTTAGTGAAATATGCCTACTTTGGTTGGTCATCGTGCATGGTATCCATACCGTGCCTCAACGTATTGAAGGTCCTTGTGCTTGCTAGTTGATACCTGGTGTTCCCAAACCATTGTCTCCCCCTCTGACCATTTGTGGCTCCTATTGTGAGTTTTCAACGCTGACCACACAGCGGATTTCTTTGGTCAAAGGTAGTACATATGCCTACTTTGGTCGGTCATTGTGCATGGTAGGCACACCTTGCTTATACTGATTGAAGGTCGCTGTGCTTGCTAGTTGATAACTGATATTCACAGACCATAGTTTCCCCCTCTGACCATTTGTGACTCGTGTAATGGTTGGTAGTGTTCACTCCCATATTGAAATTCTTTCATCATGGTCGGTGATATATGCCTAGTTTGGTTCTTTGGTGTGCATAGTAGCCACACCGTGCCACTAGGTATTGAAGTTCTTTGTCCTTTCTATTCGATACATAGGGTTCTAAAACTGTTGTGTCTCCCTCTCACCTTTTGTGACTCGTGTTATGAGTTGTCAATGTTGACCATACATAGTGGACTTCTTCGGTCATAGTCAGTGACGTGTGCATCCTTGTGTTGGTCACTGTGCATGCTAGCCACACCGTGCCACTACTTGCTGAAAATCTTTCTACTTGCTCGTTGATAACTAGTGTTCCCAACCCATGGTTTCCCCCTCTGACCATTTGTGACTCGTCTTATGAGTTTTCAACGTGGACCAGACACTGTGAAATCCGTTTGGGCATGGTTTGTGACATATGCCTACTTTGGGTTGTCACTATACATGGTTACCACACCGTGTCATAACGTATCGAAGGTCTTTATGCTTTCTCGTTGACAGCTAGTGTTCCCGAACAATTGATAGCCCTCTCTGACTATCTGTGACTCGTGTTGTGAGTTGTCAACATTGACCACATGAAGTGAAATTCTTTGGTCATGGTCAGTGACATATGCATACTTTGGTTGGTCATTGTGCATTGTAGCCACACGGTGCCACTGCATATTGAAGGTATTTGTACTTGCTAGTCGATAACTATAATGTAGAAACCATTATCTTGCACTCTGACCATTTGTGACTCGTGTTATGAGTTGTCAAATAATACCACACATGGTGACATCCTTTGGTCATGGTCAGTGACATATGGTTGGTCATTGTGTATGGTATCCACAGCGTGCCACAACGTACTGAAGGTCATTGTGCTCCCTAGTTGATACCTGGTATTCCCAAACAGTTGTTTCTCCCGCTGACTATTTGTAACTCGTTTTATGAGTTGCCAACGTTGACCATACACAGCGGATGTCTTTGGTCAAAGGGAGTACATATGCCTACTTTGGTCGGTCATTGTGCATGGCAGCCACACCGTGCTACTACTGACTGAAGGTCTTCATACTTGCTAGTTGATAACTGATATTCTCGGACCATTGTTTCCCCCTCTAACCGTTTGTGACTCGTGTTCTGGTTTGTGAACGTTGACCACCCATATTGAAATTATTTTGTCATGGTCAATGACATATGCCTAGTTTGGTTCTTTGGTGTGCAAAGTAGCCACACCGTGCCACTACGTATTGAAGTTATTTTTCCTTTCTAGTCCATGCATAGGGTTCCCAAACCATTGTCTCTCCCTCTGACCATTCGTGACTCGTGGTATGAGTTTTCAATGTTGACCACACATAGTGGACTTCTTCCGTCATAGTCAGTGACGTATTCATCCTTTGGTTGGTCACTGTGCACGCTAGCCACACCGTGCCACTACTTGTTGACTTTCTTCATACTTGCTAGTTGATAGCTTGTGTTCCCAATCCATTGTTTCCCCCTCTGACCATTTGTGACTCGTGTGATGAGTTTTCAACGTTGACCACACACCATGAAATTCGTTGGTCATGGTTAGTGACATATGCCTAGTTTGGTTTGTCACAGTTAGTGGTTACCACGCCGTGTCACTACGTAATAAAGGTATTTGTTCTTTCTAGTTAATAGTTAGTGTTCCCAAACCATTTTGACCCCCCTGTGACTATCAGTGACTCGTGTTGTGAGTTGTCAACGCTGACCACATGAAGTGATATTCGTTGGTCATGGTCAGTGACATATGCATATTTTAGTTGGTCACTGTGCATGGTAGCCATGCTGTGCCACTACATATTGAAGGTATTTGTACTTGCTAGTGGATAACTAGTATTCACAAACCATTATCTTCCACCCTGACCATTTATGACTCGTGTTATGAGTTGTTAAAGTTTACCACACCTAGTGACATTATTTGGTCATGGTCAGTGACATATTCCTACTTTGGTTGGTCATCGTGTATGGTATCCGTACCGTGCCACAATATATTGAAGGTATTTGTACTTGCTAGTTGATAACTAGTATTCACAAACAATTATATTCCACCCCGACCATTTGTGACTCGTGTTATGAGTTGTCAAAGTTTCACACTTAGTGACATTATTTGATCATGGTCATTGACATATGCCTACTTTGGTTGGTCATCGTGCATGGTATCCACATTGTGCTACAACGTATTGAAGCTCCTTCTGCTTGCTATTTGATACTTGGTATTCCCAAACCATCGTTTTCCCCTCTGACAATTTGTGACTTGTATTATGAGTTGTCAACGTTGACCTCACACAGCGGAATTCTTTGGTCAAAGGCAGTACATATGCCTGCGTTGCCGGTCATTGTGCATGGTAGCCACACCATGCTACTACTAACTGAAGGTCGTTGTTCTTGCTAGTTGAGAANTGATATTCCAATAGCATTGTTTCCTCCCCTGACCGTTTGTTACTCCTGTTATGGCTGGTCAATGTTGACCACCCCTATTGAAATTCTCTGGTCATGGTCAGTGACATATGCCTAGTTTGGTTGTTTGGTGTGCATATTAGCCACACTGTGCCACTACGTAATGAAGTTCTTTTTCCTTTCTAGTCGATACATAGGGTTCCCAAACCATTGTCTCTCCCTCTGACCACTTGTGACTCATGTTATGAGTTGTCAATGTTGACCACACATAGTGGACTTCTTCGGTCATAGTCAGTGACGTATGCATCCTTTGGTTGGTCACTATGCATGCTAGCCACACCGTGCCACTACTTGTTGAAAACCTCTCTACTTGCTAGTTGATAACTAGTGTCCCCAACCCATGGTTTCCCCCTCTGACCATTTGTGACTCATGTTATGGGTTGTGCACGTTGACCACCCATATTGGAATTCTGTGGTCATGGTTAGTGACATATGCCTAGTTTGGTTTGTCACTGTACGTGGTTACCACGCCGTGTCACTGCGTATTGAAGGTCTTTGTGCTTTCTAGTTGATAGCTAGTGTTCCCAAACCATTGTGACCCCCCACTGACTATCAGTGACTCGTGGTTTGAGTTGTCAACGCTGACCACATGAATTGAAATTCGTTGGTCATGGTCAGTGATATATGCATACTTTGGTTAGTCACTGTGCATTGTAGCCACGCTGTACCACTACATATTGAAGGTATTTGTACTTGCTAGTCAATACCTAGTATTCACAAACCATTATCTTCCACCCTGACCATTTGTGACTCGTGTTACGAGTTGTCAAAGTCTTCCACACATAGTGAAATTATTTGGTCATGGTCAGTGACATGTGCCTACTTTGGTTGGTCATCGTGCATGGTATCCACACCGTGCCACAACTTATTGAAGGTCCTTGTGCTTGATAGTTGATGCCTGGTGTTCCCAAACCATTGTCTCCCCCTCTGACCATTTGTGACTCCTATTATGAGTTGTCAACGCCAACCACACACAGCGGATTTCTTTAGTCAAAGGTAGTACATGTGTCTACTTTGGTCGGTCATTGTGCATGGTAGCCACACCGTGCCTATACTGTTTGAAGGTCGCTGTACTTGCTAGTTGATAACTGATATTCACAGACCATTGTTTCCCCCTCTTACCATTTGTGACTCGTGTTATGGTTGGTGAATGTTGACCACCCATATTGAAATTATCCGGTCATGGTCAGTGACATATGCCTAGTTTGGTTGCTTGGTGTGCATAGTAGCCACACCATGCCACTACGTATTGAAGGACTTTGTCATTTCTAGTCGATACATAGGGTTCCCAAACCATTGTCTCTCCCTTTGACCATTTGTGACTCGTGTTATGAGTTGTCAATGTTGACCATACATAGTGGAATTCTTCGGTCATAGTCAGTGACGTGTGCATCCTTTGGTTGGTCACTGTGCACGCTAGCCACACCATGCCACTACTTGTTGAAAACCTTTCTACTTGCTAGTTGATAACTAGTGTTCCCAACCCATGGTTTTGTTGAAATAGGATGCATCTTGTCCACAGCCTAGCTGGCTAGCTACACATACAGACAAGGCATGCACTGCTCTGTGGAGTACGTCCCCTTGGTCTCTTATGAGATGGGCCAGGATTTCACTACCCATAATGTGTATGTTCCCTGTGGCTCATCATAGAAACCATACCTTTTTGGCATGGTTGAATAGGCACCGGAGTCTCAAACAAGAGATCGCGGGTTCAAACCCCGCGACGGCCACAATTTGCTTTGTGGCCAAAACTGGGACAGGATCCTCCTATGAAGCTTACTACAAGCTTGGCTTGAGGATGACACTTGGTGGTCTAAGGATGCACCAAGTAGGATTGTAGGTTGAGGTTGGCTCCAGTGGAGCCACTACAAGCAGAAGCTTTAGCAAAGCTCTGCAAGTATAAAAGTCTGTACCTTGCATGCATTCATTTACAGTTCTTGCCTTTGAGACTCCTCACATAATGTCCAACCAAAGGTAGACACTAAAGATCAACATGCGGACTTCGTGAGATTGCAAACCAAACGAACCTCAAGTGTGCATCCCTCGTTCGAGGGTGATATGTTATCTTGGTTGCAATACCAAGAACGGTTGGCGGCCTCCCATGTCGGGACCCGTTTTCTAGACCGTTGCTATCCGGTGCATTGACAAAGGGTTAGTGGCCCACACTTCTGGTTCTAAGGCACGCTTCCAAGACCGACTAGCTCGTGGTCTTGCAGGGCGTACAGGTACAACAGGGACTCGAACTTCGGACGGCTCCATGTGCTCCATCAACTGAATTGGCTTCTTCGGGTAGGGTGCGCGCACGTGGCGGACTAGGGGACGAGGAACAGCTCTGTCCATGTTGGACACGACCCTCGAGCCCCAACGGGATTAAGCTCTACCCC
>SZWC01000026.1:567976-583272 GCA_023375785.1 Penium margaritaceum | reverse complement strand
AAGCAGAGAAGCAGCAAACCCGAGAAGACGAGCAACCGCCAAAAATGGCGGATCCGACTCTAGCCCGCCTTGAGGCGGGTATGTCCAAATTCACAAGGACAGGTTTTCCCTTGTGGAAATGGCAATTTGAGATTTTCACGAACGTGTGTAGCTACCTCGACGTCATAAAAGGGGTCGAGAAAGCACCCGCCGATGCGACCGTGACGATGCATGCCGCTCACCTTGCAGCACGGACAATGAAGAACAACATGGCTCTGGCCATTCCTGTGACGTCCATCAACGAGAATCAACACTACCATATCACAGGATGCACGTTGGCTGCCAAGGCCTACGCAAAGCTCTCACGCGTGCATCAATCGAACGCCCTAGCAAACCAACTCTTCATCTTCCAACGGTTGATATTGATGAGGGTGGGCGAAGGAGAATCGATACCCGCATTTTTGCAATCGTTTGACAACGTGCTGCAAGAGGTCCAGCAAATGGAATGGAAGCTCGACTCCAACATGCGTGCCATGATCCTTCTAATGGCGCTTCCGGAAAGCCGAGGGTCCTTGATCACCGTATTTGGTGGTTGGAAGGAGGCAGATCTGACGTACGAGGCTGTCGCCGAACACGTCCGCAACGATTCCATGCGACGCAGTGGCAGTGACGCAAACATCTCAGCCTTTGCCTCTTGCTTTGGTGGACAAAGTTCAAGCTCTCGCTCCAGTCGAGGCAACAGCGGAAGCGGTGGCGGTGGAGGGAAAGGCAACAGTGGCGGGAAGAGTTCCAAGAAGCCCGGCAACTGTCATAACTGTGGCAAGGCTGGGCACTGGGCTAGGGACTACCGTAGTCCCAAGAAAGAAGGCGGGAACAAAGGTGGAAAGGAGAAGAAGGAGCTTACCAACATCATGGCTAGGGGACTGCCCATGAAGGACGCGGCGATCCTTAGGCCTGGGGCATTCGCCCTTGACTCGGGCACCAACCACCACTCTTCAAAAGAGAAAGGTGGATTTGTCTCCATGGCCGAATCTGTCATCCGCATCAAGTGTGCAAATGGCGGCGTTGTCCAAAACATGGCCAAAGGGGACAATGTGATCACGTTCAACGTGAACGGTGCGGAGAAGGCGGTCAACCTTCAAAAGGTGGTGTACATGCCCTCCTTCACAGCCAACCTGTTGTCCGTGTCACAAATCACCAACAACAACATGACAGTGGTGTTCACCAACGAGGCAGCGGTGGCCCTAAAATTTGAGGACATCCCGATTTTGTACACCAAAGACGACCTCATGCTTGAAGTTCCAAGACTCGACGACCTCTATGTGATTCAAACCAAAGTCACCAAGGTGTTAGATGAGGGACTCGCATGTGCCATCAACACAGTGGCACCAGAGCCAAAGGATGCACCGCCGGCGACCGCTGCGGCCGCCACATCAACCAAGGACACTGACGCTGAGGTGTGGCACCGGCAATTTGGCCATGTGGCCAACAGCACGCTCCAGAAGATGCAGGAGCAAGAGGTAGCCTGCGGAATGGAAAGGTGCACCATGAAGCATGGCGAAGGGTGTGCATTGTGTGAACCATGCCTCCAAGCGAAGGCAAAGAAGAAGCCGTTTGGGAGAGGAGGTCAACAAGCGGAGCACGTCTTGAAACTGATACACAGTGACGTGTGTGGACCCTTCCGCACACCGTCTAACGAAGGAAGCAAGTACTTCCTGACCTTCATTGATGACCACAACCACAAGTTGTGGATCTACTTCCTCAAAACAAAGGGAGAGGTCAAGGAGAAGCTCCTCGAGTTCGTCGCCATGGTGGAGCGGCAAACGTCCACGAAGGTGAAGACGCTTTGAAGTGACAACGGGGGTGAGTACAAGGCATGCAAGCCTTGGCTCAAGCATCATGGCATCCGCCACGAGCAGACCATCCCATACCATCCCCAAAGCAACGGCGTGACCGAGAGGATGAACCAGACCCTGCTCGGCATGGTGCAAAGCATGCTCTTCGACCTCAAGCTCCCACCTTGCTTTTGGGCTGAAGCAGCAACAACGGCCTGCTACCTCTTGAACCTCACACCAGCGACTGCCTTGCGGAAGCGTGGAAAGGAGCAGGACAAGCAGCTGAAGATCCCACAGGAAGCATGGTCGGGAAAGAAACCCAAAGCATCCCATATGAATGTGTTTGGGTCAACTGCATGGGTGAAGATCCCGTCGGGACAAGGTGGAGGCAAGCTTGACGCACGTTTGAGCACGTGCATCATGGTTGGGTACGACACATCACACAAAGCCTATCGGCTTTGGGACTAGACAGCAGGAAAGCTCGTGAGGAGTCGCGACGTCATGTTTGACGAACGCACCCTTGGATGGGGAGAGCTGCTGGACCCGATCCTTGCTCCCAAAGCGGGAGAGTGGATAGTGTTGCTTGAGTCCAGAGACCAGGCGCCTGACAACTGGCTCGCTTTGCCAGCAGGTGGCAGGAATGAGAGAGATGCTGCGGAGGATGATGCAGCATCTGACATGGACGCGAATACCGATGCGTCCAGGGCTTCCAAGTCTGACTTGGAGTCTGACGACGCTTCTGACAATGACGACGATGACGACGACAAACCACCACCTGTGGAAGCACCAGCACCAAAGCAAGAAGCCGCACCACTACCCCGGCGCAGTTTGCGACCAAAGAAGGCACCCTTGCGGTATGAGGATGATTGGACCGGCCTTAGCTGGTCGTGCATGGCTCAGGGAGAGCCATCCACAGTGGCGGAGGCGATGAATGGCCTAGACGCGGCCAAGTGGAAGGAGGCAGTGGACAACGAGCGCGCGTCCATTGCTGAGAACAGCACGTGGGTGCTGGTAGATAGACCCGAGAAGGCCAACGTGGTTGGATCCAAGGGGGTCCTCCGAGTGAAGAAGAAGCAAGACGGCAGTATCCACAAGTTCAAGGCAAGGGTAGTGGCTAAGGGGTTCTCTCAACACCCGGGCTCCGAGTACAATGAGACGTTTACACCCGTCATGACCTTTGCCTCCATCCACTCTCTCCTTAGCATTGCAGACGTAAAGAACCTTGAGATACACCAGATGGACGCCAAGACAGCTTTTATTTATGGGAAGCTTGACAAGGAAGTGCTGATGGAGGTGCCCGAAGGAGTCAAAGCTCCCGAGGGTAAGGTGTGCAAGTTGGTGAAAGCGCTCTACGGGCTGAAACAGGCCCCAAGGATGTGGTACAAAGAGATTGACAGTTTCATGACCGGTCTCTCCTTTGCGCATTGCCAGAGTGATCCGAGCGTGTACGTGCGCGATGATGGGAGAGGGCTAATGCTGGTTGTGCTGTACATGGATGATCTGATCATCTACTCGTCTTCGGTCGAGCTGCTAGATGAGCTGAAGTATGACCTCAACAAAAGGTTCAAGTTGAAGGACATGGGTCCTCTCGAGTACTACCTCGGGATCGCCATCCACCGCAATCGAGTAGCAGGCACCATCGAACTCAACCAACCCAAATACATCGGTGAGGTACTGAAGCGCTACCACATGGAAGACTGCAAACCTGTCAGCACCCCATTGACGACCGATGTGAAGCTGAAAGCCTCCATGTCGCTAAGCAACGAAGCAAAACAAAGGGAGATGCAAGACATCCCCTACCAGTCCATCGTGGGTAGCATCATGTACGCCGTGGTAGGGACTCGTCCCAATATCAGCTATGCTGTGGGACAAGTGAGCAGATTTGTGGCCAACCCTGGACCACAACATTGGCAGGCAGTCAAGCGCATCATGCGCTACCTGCAGAAGACACGTCACATGGGACTCATCCTTGCAGGCCAAGAAGGAATGGAACCCTTTCGCCCGAAGTGCCACACCGATGCTGATTGGGGAGGAAACCTCGATGACAGGAAATCCACCTCCGGATACGTGTGCATCTTGAATGGCGCTGCCATCTCATGGGCAAGCAGGAAGCAGGATTGTGTTTCTGTGTCCACGGCTGAGGCAGGGTATGTTGCTCTGTCTGAGTTGTGCAAAGAGACTCAGTGGCTGCGCAGCCTCCTTGGCAAAATGACTGTACCACAGAAGGATGCCACGGTCGTAAACGTTGACAACATGAGTGCCATCTCAATGGCTGAAGACGAGATCATCTCCCGGCAAACGAAGCACATCGACATACGTTACCACTACTCACGTGACCTGGTCATGAAGAATGTGGTGGACTTGCAGCACTACAAAACAAAGAGCATGCTTGCTGACTGCATGACCAAGCCCCTGGAGAGCAACTTGCACTATGCAGGCATTCGTGGATTCGGCATGAGGAGTGCGGCACAGGAAGGGTGAGCCCCAAGGCATTGATGGAGCCCAGTAGGTACCAGATGGACAGAGGTGCAAGGAAGAGATTTGTTGAAATAGTATGCACCTTGTCCACTGCCTAGCTAGCTAGCTACACATACAGACAAGGCATGCACTGCTATGTGGAGTACGTCCCCTTGGTCCGTTCTGAGATGGGCCAGGAATGCACTACCCATGATGGGTATGTCCCCCGTGGCTCATCATAGGAACCATACCTTTTTGGCATGGTTGAATTGGCACCAGAGTCTCAAACGAGAGATCGCAGGTTCAAACCCTGCGACGACCACAGTTTTCTTTGTGGCCAAAAATGGGACAGGAAGCTTCTATGAAGCTTACTAAAAGCCTGGCTTGAGGATGACACTTGGCGGTCTAAGGACACGCCAAGTAGGATTGTAGGTTGAGGTTGGCTCCATTGGAGCCACTACAAGCAGAAGCTTTAGCAAAGCTCTTCAAGTATAAAAGCCTGTACCTTGCATGCATCCATTTACAGTTCTTACCTTTGAGACTCCTCATAGAGTGTCCAACCAAATGTAGACACTAAAGACCAACACGCAGACTTCGTGCGGCTGCAAACCAAACAAACCTAAAGTGTTGATCCCTCGTCAGAGGGTGATATGTTGTCTTGGTTGCAATACCAAGAGCGGTTGGCGGCCTCCCATGTCGGGACCCGTTTTCTAGACCATTGCTATCCGGCGCATTGACAGGTTTCCCCCACTGACCATTTGTGACTCGTGTTATGAGCTTTCAACGTTGACCACACACTGTGAAATCCGTTTTGTCATGGTTTGTGACATATGCCTACTTTGGTTTGTCACTGTACATGGTTACCAGACCGTGTCATTACGTATCAAAGGTCTCTGTACTTTCTTGTTGACAGCTAGTGTTCCCGAACCATTGTTAGCCCCCTCTGACTATCTGTGACTCGTATTGTGAGTTGTCAACATTGACCACATGAAGTGAAATTGTTTGGTCATGATCAGTGACATATGCAGACTTTGGTTGGTCACTGTGCATTGTAGCCACACAGTGCCACTGCATATTGAAGTTATTTGTACTTGCTAGTCGATAACTAGTATTTAGAAACCATTATCTTCAACTCTGACCATTTGTGACTCGTGTTATGAGTTTTCAAAGCTTACCACACATGGTGACATTCTTTAGTCATGGTCAGTGACATATGGTTGGTCATCGTGCATGGTATCCACACCGTGCCACAATGTACTGAAGGTCATTGTGCTTGCTAAATGATGCCTGGTGTTCCCAAACAGTTGTTTCCCCCTCTGACTATTTGTGAATCGTATTATGAGTTGCCAACGTTGACCATACACAGTGGATTTCTTTGGTCAAAGGCAGTACACATGCCTACTTTGGTCTGTCATTCTGCATGGCAGCCACACCGTGCTACTACTGACTGAGGGTCGTTGTTCTTGCTAGTTGAGAACTGATATTCTCGGACCATTGTTTCCCCCTCTGACCGTTTGTGACTCGTGTTATGGTTGGTGAACGTTGACCACCCATATTTAATTCATTTGGTCATGGTCAGTGACATATGCCTAGTTTGGTTGTTTGGTGTGCATAGTAGCCACACTGTGTCACTATGTATTGAAGTTCTTTGTTATTTCTAGTCCATGCATAGGGTTCCCAAACCATTGTCTCTCCCTTTGACCATTTGTGACTTGTGTTATGCGTTGTCAATATTGACCACACATAGTGGACTTCTTCCGTCATAGTCAGTGACGTATTCATCCTTTGGTTGGTCACAGTGCACGCTAGTATCACTGTGCCACTACTTGTTGAAGTTCTTCATACTTGCTAGATGATAGCTAGTGTTCCCAGCCCATTGTTTCCCCCTCTGACCATTTGTGATTCGTGTGATGCGTTTTCAACGTTGACCACACACCATGAAATTTGTTGGTCATGGTTAGTGACATATGCCTAGTTTGGTTTATCAATGTACGTGGTTACCACGCCGTGTCACTACGTAATAAAGGTATTTGTGCTTTCTAGTCAATAGTTAGTGTTCCCAATCCATTGTGACCCCCCTATGTCTATCAGTGACTCGTGTTGTGAGATGTCAAAGCTGACCACATGAAGTGAAATTTGTTGGTCACGGTCAGTGACATATGCATACTTTGCTTGGCCACTGTATATGGTAGCCACGCTGTGCCACTACATATTGAAGGTATTTGTACTTCCTAGTGGATAACTAGTATTCAAAAACCATTTGTGACTTGTGTTTTGAGTTGTCAAAGTTTTCCACACTTAGTAGAATTATTTGGTCATGGTCAGTGACATATGCATACTTTGATTGGTCACTGTGCATTGTAGCTACACTGTGCCACTGCATATCAAAGGTATCCGTACTTGCTAATCGATAACTAGTATTCACAAGTGATTATCTTCCACCCTGACCATTTGTGACTCGTGTTATGAGTTGTCAAAGTTTACCACACTTAGTGACATTATTTGGTCATGGTCATTGACATATGCCTACTTTGGTTGGTCATCGTGCATGGTATCCACACCGTGCCACAACTTATTGAAGCTCCTTGTGCTTGCTACTTGATACTTGGTGTTCCCAACCCATTGTTTCCCCCTCTGACCATTTGTGACTCCTATTATGAGTTGTCAACGTTGACCACACACAGCGGGTTTCTTTGGTCAAAAGCACTACATATGCCTACTTTGGTTGGTCATTGTGCATGGTAGCCACACCGTGCTACTACTGACTGAAGGTCGTTGTTCTTGGTAGTTGAGAACTGATATCCCCATAGTATTGTTTCCTCCCCTGACCGTTTGTGACTCGTGTTATGGTTGGTCAACGTTGACCACCCATATTGAAATTCTCTGGTCATGGTCAGTGACATATGCCTAGTTTGGTTGTTTGGTGTTCATATTAGCCACACCGTGCCACTACGTATTGATTTTCTTTGTCCTTTCTAGTCCATACATCGGGTTCCCAAACCATTGTCTCTCCCTCTGACATTTTGACTCGTGTTATGAGTTGTCAATGTTGACCACACATAGTGGACTTCTTCGGTCATAGTCAGTGACGTATGCATTCTTTGGTTGGTCACTGTGCACGCAAGCCACACCGTGCCACTACTTGTTGAAAATAGTTCTACTTGCTAGTTGATAACTAGTGTTCCCAACCCATGGTTTCCTCGACTGACCATTTGTGACTCGTGTTATGAGTTTTCAACGTAGACCACACACTGTGAAATCGGTTGGGTCATGGTTTGTGACATAAGCCTACTTTGGTTTGTCACTGTACATGGTTACCACACCGTGTCATTATGTATCGAAGGTCTTTGTGCTTTATTGTTGACAGCTAGCATTCCCAAACCATTGTTAGCCCCTTCTGACTATCTGTGACTCGTGTTGTGAGTTGGAACTGTTGACCACATGAAGTGAAATTCTTTGTTCATGGTCAGTGACATATGCATACTTTGGTTGGTCACTCTGCATTGTAGCCACACTGTGTTCCTGCATGTTGAAGGTATTTGTACTTGCTACTCGACAACTAGTATTCACAAATGATTAGCTTCCACCCTGACCATTCGTGACTCGTGTTATGAGTTGTCAAAATTTACCACACTTAGTGACATTATTTGGTCATTGTCATTGACGTATGCCTACTGTGGTTTGTCATTGTGCGTGGTATCCACACCGTGCCATGACGTAATGAAGCTCCTTGTGCTTGCTATTTGATACTTGGTGTTCTCAAACCATTGTTTCCCTCTTTGACAAATTGTGACTCGTATTATAAGTTGTCAACGTTGACCACACACAGCGGATTTCTTTGGTCAAAGGCAGTACATATGCCTACTTTGGTCGGTCATTGTGCATGGTAGCCACACCGTACTACTACTGACTGAAGGTCGTTGAACTTGCTAGTTGCAAACTGATATTCCCATAGCATTGTTTCCTCCTCTGACCGTTTGTGACTCGTGTTATGGTTGGTGAATATTGACCACCCATATTGAAATTCTTTGGTCATGGTCAGTGACATATGCCTAGTTTGGTTGTTTGGTGTGCATATTAGCCACACCGTACCACTACGTACTGAAGTTCTTTGTCCTTTCTAGTCAATACATAGGGTTCCCAAACCATTGTCTCTCCCTCTGACCATTTGTGACTCGTGTTATGAGTTGTCAATGTTTACCACTCATAGTGGACTTCTTCGGTCATAGTCCGTGACGTATGCATCCTTTGGTTGGTCACTTTGTACGCTAGCCATACCGTGCCACTGCTTGTTGAATGTCTTTGTACTTGCTAGTTGATAACTAGTGTTCCCAGCCCATTGTGTCCCCCTATGACCATTTGTGACTCGTGTTATGCGTTTTCAACGTTGACCACACACTGCGAAATTCTTTTGTCATGGTTAGTGACATGTGCCTACTTTGGATTGTCACTGTACATGGTTACCACGCCATGTCACTACGTATCGAAGGTCTCTGTGCTTTCTAGTTGATAGCTAGTGTTCCCAAACCATTGTTACCCCCCTCTGAATATCTGTGACTAGCGTTGTGAGTTATCAGCATTGACCACATGAAGTGAAATGGTCATGGTCATGGTCAATGACACAATGATACTTTGGTTGGTCACTGTGCATTGTAGCCACACTGTGCCACTACATATTGAAGGTATCTACTTACTAGTCGATGACTAGTATGTAGAAACCATTGTCTTCCACTCTAACCATTTGTGACTCGTGTTATGAGTTGTCAAAGTTTACCACACATCGTTATCTTCTTTGGTCATGGTCAGTGACACATGGTTGGTCATCGTGCATGGTATCCACATCCTGCCACAACGTACTGAAGGTCATTGTGCTTGCTAGTTAATACCTGGTGTTCCCATACAATTTTTTCCCCCTCTAACTATTTGTGACTCGTATTATGAGTTGTCGACGATGACCATACACAGCGGATCTCTTTGGTAAAGGGAAGTACATATGCCTACTTTGGTCCGTCATTGTGCATGGTAGCCACATCGTGCTAATACTAATTGAAGGTCGTTGTACTTGCTACTTGAGAACTGATATTCCCAGACCATTGTTTCCTCCTCTGACCGTTTGTGACTCGTGTTATGGTTGGTGAACGTTGACCACCCATATTGAAATTCTTTCGTCATGGCCAGTGACATATGCCTAAAATGGTTGTTTGGTGTGCATAGTAGCCACACCGTGCCACTACGTATTGAAGTTATTTGTCCTTTCTAGTCCATGCACAGGGTTCCCAAACCATTGTCTCTCCCTCTGACCATTCGTGACATGTGTTATGAGTTGTCAATGTTGACCACACATAGTGGACTACTTCAGTCATAGTCAGTGACATATTCATTCTTTGGTTGGTCACTGTGCACGCTAGCCACACCGTGCCACTACTTGGTGAAGTTCTTCATACTTGCTAGTTGATAACTAGTGTTCCCAATCCATTGCTTCCCCCTCTGACCATTTGTGACTCGTGAGATGAGTTTTCAATGTTGACCACACATAGTGGACTACTTCAGTCATAGTCAGTGACATATTCATTCTTTGGTTGGTCACTGTGCACGCTAGCCACACCGTGCCACTACTTGGTGAAGTTCTTCATACTTGCTAGTTGATAACTAGTGTTCCCAATCCATTGCTTCCCCCTCTGACCATTTGTGACTCGTGAGATGAGTTTTCAATGTTGACCACTTATATTGCAATTCTTTGGTCATTGTTAGTGACATATGCCTAGTTTGGTTTGTCATTGTACGTGGTTACCACGCCATGTCACTACATATTGAATGTCTTTGTGCTTTCTAGTTGATAGCTAGTGTTCCCAAACCACTGTTACCCCCCTCTGAATATCAGTGACTTGTGTTGTGAGTTTTCAACGCTGACCACATGAAGTGAAATTCGTTGGTCATGGCCAGTGACATATGCATACTTTGGTTGGTCACTGTGCATGGTAGCCACGCTGTGCCACTTTATATTGAAGGTATTTGTACTTGCTAGTCAATAACTAGTATTCACAAACCATTCTCTTCCACCCTCACCATTTGTGACTCGTGTTATGAGTTTTCAAAGTTTACAACACTTAGTGACATTGTATGGTCGTGTTCAGTGACATGCATACTTTGGTTGGTCATCGTGCATGGTATCCACACTGTGCCACAACTTATTGAAGGACCTTGTGCTTGCTGGTTGATACCTGGTGTTCCCAAGCCATTGTCTCCCCCTCTGAACATTTTGTGACTCTTATTATGAGTTGTCAACGCTGACCACACATCGCGGATTTCTTTGGTCAAAGGTAGTACATATGCCTACTTTGGTCGGTCATTGTGCATGGTAGCCACACCGTGCTTATATTGATTGAAGGTCGCTGTACTTGCTAGTTGAGAACTGATATTCACAGACCATTGTTTTCCCCTCTGACCGTTTGTAACTCGTAATATGGTTGGCGAATGTTGACCACCCATGTTGAAATTCTTTCATCATGGACGGTGACATATGCCTAGTTTGATTGTTTGATGTGCATAGTAGCCACACCATGCCATTAAGTGTTGAAGTTATTTGTCCTTTCTAGTCCATGCATAGGGTTCCCAAACCATTGTTTCTCCCTCTGACCATTCGTTACTTCTGTTATGAGTTGTCAATGTTGACCACACATAGTGGACTTCTTCCGTCACAGTGAGTGACATATTCATCCTCTAGTTTGTCAATGTGCACGCTAGCCACACCGTGCCACGACTTGTTGAAGGTCTTCATACTTGCAAGTTGATAACTAGTGTTCCCAACCCATTGTTTCCCCCTCTTACCATTTGTGACTCGTGTGATGAGTTTTCAATGTTGACCACACACCGTGAAATTTGTTTGTCATGGTTAGTGACATATGCCTAGTTTGGTTTGTCACTGTACATGGTTACCACGCCGTGTCACTACGTATTGAAGGTCCTTGCGCTTTCTAGCTGATAGCTTGTGTTCCCAAACCGTTGTTAGCCCCCTCTGACTATCAGTGACTCGTGTTGTGAGTTGTCAACGCTGACCACATGATGGTAAATTCGTTGGTCATGGTCAGTGACATATGCATACTTTGGTTGGTCACTGCGCATGGAAGCCACGCTGTGCCACTGCATATTAAAGGTATTTGTACTTGCTAGTGGATAACTAGTATTCACAAACCATTGTCTTCCACCCTGACCATTTGTGACTCGTGTTATGAGTTGTCAACGTTTACCACACTTAGTGACATTATTTGGTCATGGTCAGTGACATATGCATACTTTGGTTGGTCATTGTGCATTGTAGCCACACTGTGCCACTACATATTGAAGGTATTTGTACTTGCTAGTCAATAACTAGTATTCACAAATGATTATCTTCCACCCTGACCATTTGTGACTCGTGTTATGAGTTGTCAAAGTTTACCACACTTAGTGACATTATTTGGTCATGGTCATTGACATATGCCTACTTTGGTTGGTCATCGTGCATGGTATCCACACAGTGCCACAACGTATTGAAGCTCTTTGTGCTTGCTATTTGATACTTGGTGTTGCCAAACCATTGTTTTCCACTCTCACCATTTGTGACTCGTATTATGAGTTGTCAACGTTGACCACACACAACGGATTTCTTTGGTCAAAAGCAGTACATATGCCTACTTTGGTCGGTCATAGTGCATGGTAGGCACAGCGTGCTACTACTGACTGAAGGTCATTGTACTTGCTAGTTGAGAACTGATATTCCCATAGCATCGTTTCCTCCCCTGACAGTTTGTGACTCGTGTTATGGTTGGTCAACGTTGACCACCCATATTGAAATTCTCTGGTCATGGTCAGTCTTATATGCCTGGGTTGGTTGTTTGGTGTGCTTGTTAGCCACACCGTGCCACTACGTATTGAAGTTCTTTGTCCTTTTTAGTCAATACATAGGGTTCCCAAACCATTGTCTCTCCCTCTGACCATTTTTGACTCGTGTTATGAGTTGTCAATGTTGACCACACATAGTGGACTTCTTCGGTCATATTCAGTGACGTATGCATCCTTTGGTTGGTCACTGTGCATGCTAGCCACACCGTGCCACTACTTGTTGATAATCTTTCTACTTGCTACTTGATAACTAATGATCCTAACCCATGGTTTCCCGCACTGACCATTTGTGACACGTGTTATGAGTTTTCAATGTTGACCACACGCTGTGAAATCCGTTTGGTCATGGTTTGTGACATATGCCTAGTTTGGTTTGTCACTGTACATGGTTACCACACCATGTCATTACGTATCGAAGGTCTTTGTGCTTTCTTGTTGACAGCTAGTGTTCCTTGCTCATTGTTAGCCCTCTCTGACTATCTGTGACTTGTGTTGTGAGTTGTAACTGTTGACCACATGAAGTGAAATTCTTTGTTCATGGTCAGTGACACATGCATGCTTTGGTTGGTCACTGTGCATTGTAGCCACACTGTGCCACTACATATTGAAGGTATTTGTACTTGCTAGTGGATAACTAGTGTTCACAAATGATTATCTTCCACCCTGACGATTTGTGACTCGCGTTATGAGTTGTCAAACTTTACCACACTTAGTGACATTATTTGGTCACGGACATTGACAAATGCCTACTTTGGTTGGTCATTGTGCCTGGTATCCACACCGTGCCACAACATATTGAAGCTCCTTGTGCTTGGTATTTCCCAAACCGTTTTTTCCCCCTCTGACCATTTGTGACTCGTATTATGAGTTGTCAACGTTGACCACACACAGCGGATTTCTCTGGTCAATGGCAGTACGCATGCCTACTTTGGTCAGTCATTGTGCATGGTAGCCACACCATGCTACTTCTGACTGAAGGTCGTTGTACTTGCTAGTTGAGAACTGATATTCCCATAGCATTGTTTCCTCCACTAACCGTTTGTGACTTGTGTTATGGTTGGTCAACGTTGACCACCCATATCAAAATTCTCTGGTCATGGTCAGTGACATATGCCTAGTTTAGTTATTGGTGTGCACATAAGCCACACCGTGCCACTACGTATTGAAGTTCTTTGTCCTTTCTAGTCTATACATAGGGTTCCCAACCCATTGTCTTTCCCTTTGACCATTTGTGACTCGAGTTGTCAATGTTGACTACACATAGTGGACTTCTTCGGTCATAGTCAGTGACGTATGCATCCTTTGGTTTGTCACTGTGCATGCTAGTCACACCGTGCCACTACTTGTTGAAAATCTGTCTAGTTGCTAGTTGATAACTAGTGTTCCCAACCCATGGTTTCCCCCACTGACCATTTGTGACTCGTGTTATGCGTTTTCAACGTTGACCACACACTTTGAAATCCGTTTGGTCATGGTTAGTGACATATGCCTACTTTGGTTTGTCCGTGTACATGGTTACCACGCCGTGTCACTACGTATCAAAGGTCTTTGTGCTTTCTTGTTGACAGCTAGTGTTCCCAAAACACTGTTAGTCCCTCTCAATATGTGTGACTCGTGTTGTGAGTTGAGACCACATGAAGTGAAATTCTTTGGTCATGGTCAGTGACATATGCATACTTTGGTTGGTCACTATGCATTGTAGCCACACTATGCCACTGCATATTGAAGTTATTTGTACTTGCTTGTCAATAACAAGTATTAAGAAACCATTATCTTCCACTCTGACCATTTGTGACTCGTGTCATGAATTGTCAAACTTTACCACACATGGTAACATTTTTTGGTCATGGTCAGTGACATATGGTTGGTCATCTTGCATGGTATCCACACTGTGCCACAACGAACTGAAGGTCATTGTGCTTGCTAGTTGATACGTGGTGGTCCCAAACAATTGTTTCCCCCTCTGACTATTTGTGACTCGTATTATGAGTTGCCAACGTTGACCATACACAGTGGATTTCTTTGGTCAAAGGTAGTACATATGCCTACTTTGGTCGGTCATTCTGCATGGCAGCCACAACGTGCTACTACTCACTGAAGGTCGTTGTACTTGCTAGTTGAGAACTGATATTCCCGGACCATTGTTACCGTGCCACTACGTATTGGAGTTATTTGTCCTTTCTATTCCATGCATAGGGTTCCCAAACCATTGCCTCTCCATCTGACCATTCGTGACTCGTGTTATGAGTTGTCAATATTGACAACACATAGTGGACTTCTTCTGTCATAGTCAGTAACGTATTCATCCTTTGGTTGGTCACTGTGCACGCTAGCCACACCGTGCCACTACTAGTTGAAGTTCTTCATACTTGCTAGTTGATAACTAGTGTTCCCAGCCCATTTTTTCCCTCTCTGACCATTTTTGACTCGTGTGATGAGTTTTCAATGTTGACCACCACACACCGTGAAATTCATTGGTCATGGTTAGTGACATATGCCAAGTTTGGGTTTTCATTGTACGTGGTTACCACACCGTGTCACTTTTTATTGAAGGTCTTTGTGCTTTCTAGCTGATGGCTAGTATCCCCAAACCATTGTTATCCCCCTCTGACTATCAATGACTCGTGTTGTGATTTGTCAACGCTGACCACATGAAGTGAAATTCGTGTTAGCTACTGAGCTAACCACCTCCGGCAGAGAAGCCGCGAAACCGAAAAGCTCACAAAGGTTCTTACACCTTCTTCCTTTGCAGGTATGTGTCATGCACCCCAAACTTAATCAGGCATACACTTCACCTTCAAGAGTACTAACGCCTTAGCATTACATCTCAAGAAGAGCTCAAGTCGTCAATACGCAAGAGAGCATCAAGCAAGGGTTGATTGATCAGCATGCAAGACAAGTCCTTTTATAGCTGTCTGTCCAGTCCTAGAACTCAAAAGCACAATCCTGGGAAGTGCCCTGAACCAGCCACGTCACCAATAGACTTGCACTGTGGGCTTGACACATAAGCATCCTAGTGTCAAGGTGACAGACCAACCATGTAGCGTCCAAGAAGCTACGGACTTTCTTTCTTGGAAGCTTCCACAGCAAACAAGATATGCATGGGGCCAGGATTGACCTCATGACCTCTCACTTGGCCAAATC
>SZWC01000026.1:510230-548147 GCA_023375785.1 Penium margaritaceum | reverse complement strand
AGACATAGGGTTTCCAAACCATGGTCTCTCCCTCTGATCATTTGTGACTCGTGTTATGAGTTGTCAATGTTGACCATACATAGTGGACTTCTTCCGTCATAGTCAGTGACGTGTGCATGGTTTGGTTGGTCACTGTGTACGCTAGCCACACCGTGCCACTACTTGTTGAAGATATTTCTACTTGCTAGTTGATAACTAGTGTTTCCAACCCATGGTTTCCCCCACTGACCATTTGTGACTCGTGTTATGAGGTTTCAACTTTGACCACACACTTTGAAATCCGTTTGGTCATGGTTTGTGACATATGCCTATTATGGTTTGTCACTGTATATGGTTACCACGCCGTATAATTACGTATCAAAGGTCTTTGTGCTTTCTTGTTGACAGCTAGTGTTCGTGAACCATTGTTAGCCCCCTCTGACTATGTGTGACTCATGTTGTGAGTTGTTAACATTGACCACATGAAGTGAAATTCTTTGGTCATGGTCAGTGAGATATGCATACTGTGGTTGGTCACTGTGCATTGTAGCCACACTGTACCACTGCATATTGAAGGTATTTGTACTTGCTAGTCGATAACTAGTGTTAAGAAACCATTATCTTCCACTCTGACCATTTGTGACTCGTGTTATGAGTTGTAAATGATACCACAGATGGTGACATTCTTTGGTCATGGTCAGTGACATAAGGCTGGTCATCGTGCATGGCATCCACACCGTGCCACAACGTACTGAAGGTCATTGTGCTTGCTAGTTGATACTTGGTGTTCCCAAACAATTGTTTCCCCCTCTGACTATTTGCAACTCGTATTCTGCGTTGCCAACCTTGACCATACGCAGCGGATTTCTTTGGTCAAAGGCAATATATATGCCTACTTGGCCGGTCATTGGGCATGGCAGCCGCACCGTGCTACTACTGACTGAAGGTCGTTGTACGTGCTAGTTGAGAACTGATATTCAGGGACCATTGTTTCCCCCTCTGACCGTTTGTGACTCGTGTTATGGTTGGTGAACGTTGACCATTCATATTGAATTTATTTGGTCATGGTCAGTGACATATGCCTAGTTTGGTTGTTTGGTGTGCATAGTAGCCACACCGTGCCACTACGTTTTGAAGTTATATGTCCTTTCTAGTCCATGCATAGGCTTCCCAAACCGTTGTCTCTCCCTCTGACCATACGTGACTCGTGTTATGAGTTGTCAATGTTGACCACACATGGTGGACTTCTTCCCTCATAGTCAGTGACGTATTCATCCTTTGGTTGGTCACTGTGCAAGCTAGCCACACCGTGCCACTACTTGTTGAAGTTGTTCATACTTGCTAGTTCAAACCTAGTATTCCCAACCACTTGTTTCCCCCTCTGACCATTTGTGACTCCTGTGATACGTTTTGAACGTTGACCACACACCGTGACATTCGTTGGTCATGGTTAGAGACATATGCCTAGTTTGGTTTGTCACTGTACGTGTTTACTACGCCATGTCACTGCCTAATAAAGGTTTTTGTGCTTTCTAGTTACAAGTTAGGGTCCCCAAACCATTGTGACCCCCCTCTGTTCATCACTGACTCGTGTTGTGAGTTGTCACCGCTAACCACATGAAGTGAAATTCGTTGGTCATGGTCAGTGACATATGCATACTATGGTTGGTCACTTTGCATGGTAGCCATGCTGTGCCACTACATATTGAAGGTATTTGTACTTGCTGGTGGATAACTAGTATTCACAAACCATTATCTTCCACCCTGACCATTTGTGACTCGTGTTATGAGTTGTCAAAATTTACCACACTTTGTGACATCATTTGGTCATGGTCAGTGACATATGCCTACTTTGGTTGGTCATCGTGCATGGTATCCATACCGTGCCACAACATATTGAAGGTATTTGTACTTGCTAGTTGATAACTAGTATTCACAAACGATTATCTTCCACCCTGACCATTTGTGACTCGTGTTATGAGTTGTAAATGTTTACCACACTTAGTGACATTATTTGGTCATGGTCATTGACATATGCCTACTTTGGTTGGTCATCATGCATAGTGTCCACATCGTGCTACAACGTATTGAAGCTCCTTGTGCTTGCTATTCGATACTTGGTGCTCCCAAACCATTGTTTCCCCCTCTGAAAATCCGTGACTTGTATTATGAGTTGTCAACATTGACCCCACACATCGAATTTCTTTGGTCAAAGGCTGTACATATGCCTACTTTGATCGGTCATTGTGCATGGTAGCCACGCTGTGCTACTATTGACTGAAGGTCATTGTACTTGCTAGTTGATAACTGATATTCCAATAGCATTGTTTCCTCCCTTGACCGTTTGTGACTTGTGTTATGGTTGGTCAACGTTGACCACCCATATTGAAATTCTCTAATCATGGTCAGTGACATATGCCTAGTTTGGTTGTTTGGTGTGCATATTAGCCACACCGTGCCACTACGTATTGAAGCTCTTTGTCCTTTCTAGTCAATACATAGGGTTCCCAAGCCATTGTCTCGTCCTCTCACCATTTGTGACTCGTGTTATGAGTTGTCAATGTTGACGACACATAGTGGACTTCTTCGGTCATAGTCAGCGACGTATGTATCCTTTGGTTGGTCACTGTGCACGCTAGCCACACCGTGCCACGGTTTGTTGAAAATATTTCTACTTGCTAGTTGATAACTAGTGTTCCCAACCCATGTCTTCCCCCCTTGACCATTTGTGACTCATGTTGTGGGTTGTGAACGTTGACCACCCATATTGAAATTCTTTGGTCATGGTTAGTGACATATGCCTAGTTTGGTTTGCCACCGTACGTATTTACCACGCCGTGTCACTACGTAATGAAGGTATTTGTGCTTTCTAGTTGATAGCTAGTGTTCCCAAACCATTGTTATCCCCCTCTGTCTATCAGTGACTCGTGTTGTGAGTTGTCGACGCTGACCACATGAAGTGAGATTCGTTGATCATTGTCAGTGACATATGCATAGTTTGGTTGGTCACTGTGCATGGTAGCCACGCTGTGCCACTACATATTGAAGGTATTTGTACTTGCTAGTCAATAACTAGTATTCAAAAACCATTATCTTCCACCCTGACCATTTGTGACTCTTGTTACGAGTTGTCAATGTTTACCACACTTAGTGAAATTGTTTGGTCATTGTCAGTGACATATGCCTACTTTGGTTGGTCATCGTGCATGGTATCCACACCGTGCCACAACTTATTGAAGGTCCTAATGCTTGCTTGTTGATACCTGGTGTTCCCAACCCATTGTCTCCCCCTCCGACCATTCGTGACTCCTATGATGAGTTGTCAACGCTGACCATACACAGCGGATTTCTTTGGTCAAAGGTAGTACATATGCCGAATTTGGTCGGTCATTGTGCATGGTAGCCACACCGTGCTTATGCTGATTGAAGGTCGCTGTACTTGGTAGTTAAGAAGTGATATTCACAGACCATTGTTTCCCCCTCTGACCGTTTGTGACTCGTGCTATGGTTGGTGAATGTTGACCACCCATATTGAAATTCTTTGGTTGTCATGGTCAGTGACATATGCCTAGTTTGGTTGTTTGGTGTGCATAGTAGCCACACCGTGCCACTAAGTATTCAAGTTGTATGTCCTTTCTAGTCAATACATAGGGCTCCCAAACCATTGTCTCTCCCTCTGAATGTTTGTGACTCGTGTTATGAGTTTTCGATGTAAACCATACATATTGGACTTCTTCGGTCATAGTCAGTGACGTGTGCATCCTTTGGTTTGTCACTGCGCACACTAGCCACACCGTGCCACTACTTGTTGAAAATCTGTCTACTTGCTAGTAAATAACTAGTGTTCGCAACCCATGGTTTCCCCCGCTGGCTATTTGTGACTCGTGTTATGAGTTTTCAACGTTAACCACACACTGTGAAATCCGTTTGGTCATGGTTTGTGACATATGCCTACTTTGAGTTGTCACTGTACATGGTTACCACGCTGTGTCATTACGTATGGAATGTCTTTGTGCTTTCTTCTTGAAAGCTAGTGTTCCCGAACCATTGTTAGCCCCCTCTCACTATCTGTGATTCGTGTTGTGAGTTGTCAACATTGACCACATTAAGTGAAATTCTTTGGTCATGGTGAGTGACATGTGCATACTTTGGTTGGTCACTGTGCATTGTAGCCACACTGTGCCACTACATATTGAAGGTATTTGTACTTGCTAGTCAATAACTAGTATTTAGAAACCATTATCTTCCACTCTGACCATTTGTGACTCGTGTTATGTGTTTTCAGAATTTACCACACATGGTGACATTCTTTTGTCATGGTCAATGACATATGGTTGGTCATCGTGCATGGTATCCACACCGTGCCACAATGTACTGAAGTTCGTTCTGCTTGCTAGTTGATACCTGGTGTTCCCAAACAATTGTTTCCCCCTCTGACTATATGTGACTCGTATTATGAGTTGCTAATGTTGACCATACACAGTGGATTTCTTTGGTCAAAGGCAGTACATATGCCTACTTTGGTCGGTCATTGTGCATGACAGCCACACCGTGCTACTACTGACTGAAGGTCGTTGTACTTACTAGTTGAGAACTGACATTCCCGGACCATTGTTTCCCCCTCTGACCGTTTGTGACTCGTGTTATGGTTGGTGAACGTTGACCACCCATATTGAAATTATTTGGTCGAGGTCAGTGACATGTGCCTAGTTTGGTTGTTTTGTGTGCATAGTAGCCACACCATGCCACTACGTATTGAATTTATTTGTCCTTTCTAGTCCATGCATAGAGTTCCCAAAGCATTGTCTCTCCCTCTGACCATTTGTGACTCGTGTTATGAGTTGTCAATGTTTACCACACTGGTGGACTTCTTTCGTCATAGTCAGTGACGTACTCATCCTTTGGTTGGTCACTGTGCACGCTAGCCACACCGTACCACTACTTGTTGAAGTTCTTCATACTTGCTAGTTGATAACTAGTGTTCCCAACCCATTTTTTCCCCCTCAGACCATTTGTGACTCGTGTGATGAGTTTTCAACGTTGACCACACACCGTGAAATTCGTTGGTCATGGTTAGTGACATATGCCTAGTTTGGTTTCTCACTGTACGTGGTTACCACGCCGTGTCACTGTGTATTGAAGGTAATTGTGCTTTCTAGTTGATATCTAGTGTTCCCAAACCATTGTTCCCCCCCTCAAACTATCAGTGACTCGTGTTGTGAGTTGTCAACGCTGACCACATGAAGTGAAATTCATTGGTCATGGTCAGTGACATGTGCATACTTTGGTTGGTCACTGTGCATGGTAGCCACGCTTTGCCACTACATTTTGAAGGTATTTTTCCTTGCTAGTCCATAACTATTATTCACAAACCATTATCTTCCACCCTGACCATTTGTGACTCGTGTTATGAGTTGTCAAAGTTTACCACACTTAGTGAAACTATCTGGTCATGGTCTGTGACATATGCCTACTTTGGTTGGTCATCGTGCATGGTATCCACACCGTGCCACAACTTATTGAAGGTCCTTGTGCTTGCTAGTTGATACCTGGTGTTCCCAACCCATTGTCTCCCCCTCTGACCATTTGTGACTCCTATTATGAGTTGTTAACGCTGACCACACACGGCGGATTTCTTTGGTCAAAGGTAGTACATATGCCTACCTTGGTCGATCATTGTGCATGGTAGCCACACTATGCTTATACTGTTTGAAGGTCGCTGTACTAGCTAGTTGAGAACTGATATTCAAAGACCATTGTTTCCCCCTCTGACCGTTTGTGACTCGTGCTATGGTTGGTGAATTTTGACCACCCATATTGAAATTCTTTCATCATGTTCGGTGACATATGCCTAGTTTGGTTGTTTGTTGTGCATAGTAGCCACACTGTGTCACTACGTATTGAAGTTCTTTGTCCTTTCTAGTCAATACATAGGGTTCCCAAACCATTGTCTCTCCCTCTGACCATTTTTGACTCGTGTTATGAGTTGTCAATGTTGACCATACATAGTGGACTTCTTCGGTCATAGTCAGTGACGTGTGCATCCTTTGGTTGGTCACTGCGCACGCTTGCCACACGGTGCCACTACTTGTTGAAAATCTTTCTACTTGCTAGTTGATAACTAGTATTCCCAACCCATGGTTTCCCCCACTGACCATTTGTGACTCGTGTTATGAGTTTCCAACGTTAACCACACACTGTGAAATCCGTTTGGTCATGGTTTGTGACATATGCCTACTTTGGGTTGTCACTGTACATGGTTACCACGCCGTTCATTACGTATTGAAGGCTTTTGTGCTTTCTTGTTGACAGCTAGTGTTCCCAAACCATTGTTAGCCCCCTCTGACTATCTGTGACTCGTGTTGTGAGTTGTCAACATTGACCACATGAAGTGAAATTCTTTGGTCATGGTCAGTGAGATATTCATACTTTGGTTGGTCACTGTGCATTGTAGCCACACTGTGCCACTGCATATTGAAGGTATTTGTACTTGCTAGTAGATAACTAGTGTTTAGAAACCATTATCTTCCACTCTGACCATTTGTGACTCGTGTTATGAGTTGTCAAAGTTTACCATACATGGTGACATTCTTTGGTCATGGTCGGTGACAAATGGTTGCTCATTGTGCATGGTATCCACACCGTTCCACAACGTAGTGAAGGTCATTGTGCTTGCTAGTTGATACCTGGTGGTCCCAAACAATTATTTCCCCCCTCTGACTATTTGTGACTTGTATGATGAGTTGCCAACGTTGACCATACACAGCGGATTTCTTTGGTAAAAGGCGGTACATATGCCTTTTTCGGTCGGTCATTGTGCATGGCAGCCACACCGTGCTACTACTGACGGAAGGTCATTGTACTTGCTAGTTGAGAACTGACATTCCCAGACCATTGTTTCCCCCTCTGACCGTCTGTGACTTGTGTTATGGTTGGTGAACGTTGACCACCCATATTAAAATTATTTGGTCATGGTCAGTGACATATGCCTAGTTTGGTTGTTTGGTGTGCATAGTAGCCACACCGTGCCACTACGTATTTAAGTTATTTGTCCTTTCTAGTCCATGCATAGGGTTCCCAAACCATTGTCTCTCCCTCTGACCATTTGTGACTCGTGTTATGAGTTGTCAATGTTGACCACGCATAGTGGAATTCTTCCGTCATAGTCAGTGACGTATTCATCCTTTGGTTGGTCACTGTGCACGCTAGCCACACCGTGCCACTACTTGTTCAAGTTCTTCATACTTGCTGATTGATAACTAGTGTCCCCAACGAATTGTTTTCCCCCTCTGACCATTTGTGACTTGTGTGATGAGTTTTTAACGTTGACCACACACCGTGAGATTCGTTGGTCTTGGCTAGTGACATATGCCTAGTTTGGTTTGTCATTGTACGTGGTTACCACGCCATGTCACTGTGTATTGAATGTCTTTGTGCTTTCTAGTTAATAGCTATTGTTCCCAGACCATTCTTATCCCCCTCTGACGACCAATGACTCATGTTGTGAGTTGTCAACGCTGACCACATGATGTGAAGTTCGTTGGTCATGGTCAGTGACATATGTATACTTTGCTTGGTCGCTGTGCATGGTAGCCACGCTGTGCCACTACATTTTGAAGGTACTTGTACTTGCTAGTCCATAACTAGTATTCACACACACACACACACACACACACATATACACACACACACACGCACATCCACACACACACACTCACATAAACACACACATACACAGACACACACATATATACACACACACACACACACACACACACACACACATACACACACACACACACACCCACATACAGACACACATACCAACATACTCTAGTATTCACAAACAATTATCTTCCACCCTGACCATTTGTGACTCGTGTTATGAGTTGTCAAAGTTTACTACACTTAGTGAAATTATTTGGTCATGGTCAGTGACATATGCCTACTTTTGTTGGTCATCGTGCATGGTATCCACAACGTGCCACCATTTATTGAAGGTCCTTGTGCTTGCTAGTTGATACCTGGTGTTCCAAACCCATTATTTCCCCCTCTGACCATTTGTGACTCCTATTATGAGTTGTCAACGCTGACCACACACAGCGGATTTTTTTGGTCAAAGGTAGTACATATGCCTAATTTGGTCGGTCATTGTGCATGGTAGCCACACCGTGCTTATACGGATTGAAGGTCGCTGTACTTGCTAGTTCAGAACTCATATTCACATAACAATTTGCCCCCTCTGACTGTTTGTGACTTGTGTTATGGTTGGTGATTGCTGACGACCCATATTGAAATTCATTCATCATGGTCGGTGACATATGCCTAGTTTGGTTGCTTGGTGTGCATAGTAGCCACACGGTGCCACTACATATTGAAGTTCTTTGTCCTTTCTAGTCCATGCATAGTGTTCCCAATCCACTGTCTCTCCTTCTGACAATTCGTGACTCGTGTGATGAGTTTTCAACGTTGACCACACACCGTGAATTTCGTTGGTCATGGTTAGTGACATATGCCTAGTTTGGTTTGTCACTGTACGTGGTTACCACGCCGTGTCACTACGTATTGAAGGTCTTTGTGCTTTCTAGATGATAGCTAGTGTTCCCCAACCATTGTTACCCCCCTTTGTGACTCGTTTTGTGAGTTGTCAACGCTGACCACGTGATGTGAAATTTGTTGGTCATGGTCAGTGACATATGTATACTTTTGTTGGTCACTGTGCATGGTAGCCACGCTCTGCCACTACACTTGAAGGTATTTATACCTGCTAGTTGATAGCTAGTATTCAAAAACCATTATCTTCCACCCTCACCATTTGTGACTTGTGTTATTAGTTGTCAAATTTTACCACACTTAATGACATTATTTGGTCATGGTCAGTGACATATGCCTACTTTGGTTAGTCATCGTGCATGGTATCCATACCGTGCCACAACATATTGAAGGTATTTGTACTTGGTAGTCGACAACTAGTATTCACAAATGATTATCTTCCACCCTGACCATTTGTGGCTCGTGATATGAATTGTCAACGTTTGCCACACTTAGTGACATTATTTGGTCATGGTTATTGACATATGCCTACTTTGGTTGGTCATCGTGCATGGTATCCACATCGTGATACAACGTATTGAAGCTCCTTGTGCTTGCTATTTGATACTTGGTGTTCCCAAACCATTGTTTCCCCATCTGACCATTTAAGACTCGTATTATGAGTTGTCAACGTTGACCACACACAGCGGATTTCTTTGGTCAAAGGCAGCACATATGCTTACTTTGGTCGGTCATTGTTTATGGTAGCTACACCACGCTACTACTGACTGAAAGTCATTGTACTTGCTAGTTGAGAACTGATATTCCAATAGCATTGTTTCCTCCCTTGACTGTTTGTGACTCGTGTTATGATTGGTCAACGTTGACCACCCATATTGAAATTCTCTGGTCATGGTCAGTGACAAATGCATAGTTTGGTTGTTTGGTGTGCATATTAGCCACACCGTGCCACTACGTATTGAAGTTCTTTGTCCTTTCTAGTCGATACATAGGGTTTCCAAACCATTGTCTCTCCCTTTGACCATTTGTGACTCGTGTTATGAGTTGTCAATGTTGACCACACAGAGTGGACTTCTTCGGTCATAGTTAGTGATGTATGCATCCTTTGGTTGGTCACTGTGCATGCTAGCCACACCTTGCCACTACTTGTTGAAACGTTTTCTATTTGCTAGCTGATAACTAGTGTTCTCAACCCATGTTTTCCCCCTCTGAACATTTGTGACTCATGTTATGGGCTGTGAACGTTGACCACCCATATTGAAATTATTTGGTCATGGTTAGTGACATATGCCTGGTTTGGTTTGTCACTATACGTGGTTACCATGCCGTATCACTACGTATCGAAGGTCTCTGTGCTTTCTAGTTGATAGCTAGTATTCCCAAACCATTGTTATCCCCCTCTGACTATCAGTGACTCGTGTTGTGAGTTGTCAACGCTGACCACATAAAGTGAAATTCGTTGGTCATGGACAGTGACATATGCATACTTTGGTTGGTCACTGTGCATGGTAGCCACGCTGTGCCACTACATACTGGAGGTATTCGTAGTTGCTAGTTGATAACTAGTATTCACAAACCATTATCTTCCACCCTGACCATTTGTGACTCGTGTTACGAGTTGTCAACGTTTACCACACTTAGTGAAATTATTTGGTCATGGTCAGTGACATATGCCTACTTTGGTTGGTCATCATCCATGGTATCCACACCGTGCCACAACTTATTGAAGGTGCTTGTGCTTGCTAGTTGATACCTGGTCTTCCCAAACCATTGTCTCCCCCTCTGACCATTTATGACTTCTATTATGAGTTGTCAAAGCTGACCACACACAGCGGATTTCTTTACTCAAAGGTAGTACATATGCCTACTTTGGTCGGTCACTGTGCATGGTAGCCACACTGTGCTTATACTATTTGAAGGTCGCTGTACTTGCTAGTTGAGAACTGATATTTACAGACAATTGTTTCCCCCTCCGACCGTTTGTGACTCGTGTTATGGTTGGTGAATGTTGATCACCCATATTGAAAATCTTTGGTCATGGTCAGTGACATATGCCTAGTTTGGTTGTTTGGTGTGCATAGTAGCCACACCGTGCCACTACGTATTGAAGTTCTTTGTCCTTTCTAGTCGATACATAGGGTTCCCAAACCATTGTCTCTCGCTCCGACGACTTGTGACTCGTGTTATGAGTTGTCAATGCTGACCATACATAGTAAACTTCTTCGGTCATAGTGAGTGACGTGTGCACCCTTTGGTTGGTCACTGTGCATGCTAGCCACACCGTGCCACTACTTGTTGAAAACCTTTCTACTTGCTAGTTGATAAGTAGTGTTCCCACCCCATGGTTTCCCCCTCTGACCATTTGTGACTCGTGGTATGAGTTTTCAACTTTGACCACACACTGTGAAATCCGTTTGGTCATGGTTTGTGACACATGCCTACTTTGGTTTGTCACTGTACATGGTTACCACGTGGTGTCATTATGTATCGAAGGTCTTTGTGCTTTCTTGTTGACAGCTAGTGTTCCCGAACCATTGTTAGCCCCCTTTGACTATCAGTGACGCGTGTTGTGAGTTGTCAACATTGACCACATGAAGTGAAATTCTTTGGTTGTGGTCAGTGACATACGCATACTTTGGTTGGTCACTGTGCATGCTAGCCACACCGTGCCACTACTTGTTGAAAACCTTTCTACTTGCTAGTTGATAAGTAGTGTTCCCACCCCATGGTTTCCCCCTCTGACCATTTGTGACTCGTGGTATGAGTTTTCAACTTTGACCACACACTGTGAAATCCGTTTGGTCATGGTTTGTGATACATGCCTACTTTGGTTTGTCACTGTACATGGTTACCACGTGGTGTCATTATGTATCGAAGGTCTTTGTGCTTTCTTGTTGACAGCTAGTGTTCCCGACCCATTGTTAGCCCCCTTTGACTATCAGTGACTCGTGTTGTGAGTTGTCAACATTGACCGCATGAAGTGAAATTCTTTGGTTGTGGTCAGTGACATACGCATACTTTGGTTGGTCACTGTGCATTGTAGCCACACTGTGCCACTGCACATTGAAGGTATTTGTACTTGCTTGTCCGTAACTAGTATTAAGAAATCATTATCTTCCACTCTGACCATTTATGACTCGTGTTATGAGTTGTCAAAGTTTACCACACATGGTGACATTCTTTGGTCATGGTCAGTGACATATGGTTGGTCATCGTGCATGGTATCCACACCGTGCCACAATGTACTGAAGGTCATTGTGCTTGCTAGTTGATACCTGGTGTTCCCAAACAATGTTTTCCCCCTCTGACTATTTGTGACTCATGTTATGAGTTGCCAACGTTGAACATACACAGCGGATTTTGTTGGTCAAAGGCAGTACATATGCCTACTTTGGTCGGTCATTGTGCATGGCAGCCACACCGTGCTACTACTGACTGAAGGTCTTTGTACTTGCTAGTGGAGAACTGATATTCCCGGACCATTGTTTCCCCCTCTGACCGTTTGTGACTCGTGTTATGGTTGGTGAACGTTGACCACCCATATTGAAATTATTTGGTCATGGTCAGTGACATATGCCTGGTTTGGTTGTTTGGTGTGCATAGTAGCCACACCGTGCCACTACGTATTGAAGTTAGTTGCCCTTTTTAGTCCATGCACAGGGTTCCTAAACCATTGTCTCTCCCTCTGACCATTCGTGACTTGTGTTATGAGTTGTCAATGTTGATCACACATAGTGCACCTCTTCCATCATAGTCAGTGACGTATTCATCCTTTGGTTGGTTACTGTGCACGCTAGCCACACCGTGCCACTACTTGTTGAAGTTCTTCATACTTGCTAGTTGATAACTAATGTTCCCAACCCATTTTTTCCCCCTCTGACCATTTTTGACTCGTGTGAAGAGTTTTCAACGTTGACCACACACCGTGAAATTCGTTGGTCATAGTTAGTGACATATGCCTAGTGTGGTTTGTCACTGTACGTGGTTACCACGCTGTGTCACTACGTATTGAAGGTTTTTGTGCTTTCTAGTTGATAACTAGTGTTCCCAAACCATTTTTACCTCCCTCTGACTATCATTGACTCGTGTTGTGAATTGTCAACGCTGACCACATGAAGTGAAATCCATTGGTCATGGTCAGTGACATATGCATGCTTTGGTTGGTCACTGTGCATGGTAGCGATGCTCTGCCACTACATTTTAAAGGTATTTGTACTTGGTAGTCGATAACTAGAATTCACAAACCATTATCTTCCACCCTGACCATTTGTGACTCGTGTTCTGAGTTGTCAAAGTTTACCACATTTAGTGACATTATTTGGTCCCGGTCATTAACAAATGCCTACTTTGGGTGGTCATCGTGCATGGTATATACACTGTGCCACAACTTATTGAAGGTCCTTGTGCTTGCTACTTGATACCTGGCGTTCCCAACCCATTGTCTCCCCCTCTGACCATTAGTGACCCCTGTTATGAGTTGTTAACGCTGACCACACACAGCGGATTTCTTTGGTCAAAGGTAGTACACATGCCTACCTTGGTTGGTCATTGTGCATGGTAGCCACACCATGCTTATACTGATTGAAGGTCGTTGTTATTGCTAGTTGAGAACTGATATTCACAGAGAATTGTTTCGCCCTCTGACCGTTTGTGACTCGTGTTATGGTTGGTGAATGTTGACCACCCACATTGAAATTCTTTCATCATGGTCGGTGACATACGCCTCGTTTGGTTGTTTGGTGTGCATAGTAGCCACACCTTGCCACTGCGTATTGAAGTTATTTATCCTTTCTAGTCGATACATAGGGTTCCCAAACCATTGTCTCTCCCTCTGACCATTTGTGACTCATGTTATGAGCTGTCAATGTTGACCATACATAGTGGACTTCTCTGGTCATAGTCACTGACGTGCGCATCCTTTGGTTGGTCACTGTGCACGCTACCCACACTGTGCCACTACTTGTTAAAAATCTTTCTACTTGCTAGTTGATAACTAGTGTTCCCAACCCATGGTTTTCCCCACTGACCATTTGTGACTCGTGTTATGAGTTTTCAACGTTGACCACACACTATGGAATCCGTTTGGTCATGGTTTGTGACATATGCCTACTTCGGGTTGTCATTGTACATGGTTACCATGCCGTGCCATTACGTATCGAAGGTCCTTGTGCTTTCTTGTTGACAGCTAGTGTTCCCAAACCATTGTGAGCCCCCTCTGACTATCTGTGACTCGTGTTGTGAGTTGTCAACATTGACCACATGAAGTGAAATTTTTTGATCATGGTCAATGAAATATGCATACTTTGGTTGGTCACTATACACTGTAGCCACACTGTGCCACTGCACATTGAAGCTATTTGTACCTGCTAGTCCATAAATAGTATTTAGATACCATTCTCTTCCACTCTGGCCATTTGTGATTTGTGCTATGAGCTGTCAAAGTTTACCACACATGGTGACATTCTTTGGTCATGGTTAGTGACATATGGTTGGTCATCGTGCATGGTATCCACACCGTGCCACAACGTACTGAAGGTCATTGTGCTTGCTGGTTGATACCTGGTGTTCCCAAACAATTATTTCCCCTCTGACTATTTGTGACTCGTATTATGAGTTGCCAACGTTGACCATACACAGCGGATTTCTTTGGTCAAAGGCAGTGCTTANTGTACGTGGTTACCACGCCGTGTCACTATGTAATAAAGGTATTTGTGCGTTCTAGTTAATAGTTAGTGTTCCCAAACCATTGTGACCCCCCTCTGACTATTAGTGACTCGTGTTGTGAGTTGTCAGCGCTGACCACATGAAGGGAAATTCATTGGTCTTGGTCAGTGACATATGCAGACTTTGGTTGGTCACTGTGCATGGTAGCCACACTCTGCCACTATATATTGAAGGTATTTGTACATGCTAGTGGATAACTAGTATTCACAAACGATTATCTTCCACCCTCGCTATTTGTGACTCGTGTTATGAGTTGTCAAAGTTTACCACACTTAGTGACAATATTTGGTCATGGTCATTGACATATGCCTACTTTGGTTGGTCATCATGCATGGTATCCATTCCGTGCTACAACATATTGAAGCTTCTTGTACTTGCTATGTGATACTTGGTGTTCTCAACCCATTGTTTCCCCCTCTAACCATTTGTGACTCGTATCATGAGTTGTCAACGTTGACCACACATAGCGGATTTCTTTGGTCAAAGGCAGTACATATGCCTACTTTGGTCAGTCATTGTGCACGATAGCCACACCGTGCTACTACTGACTGAAGGTCGTTTTACTTGCTATTTGAGAACTGATATTCCAATAGCATTGTTTCCTCCTCTGACCGTTTGTGACTCGTGTTATGGTTGGTCAACATTGACCACCCATGTCGAAATTCTCTGGTCATGGTCAGTGACATTTGCCTAGTTTGGTTGTTTGGTGTGCATATCAACCACACAGTGCCACTATGTATTGAAGTTCTTTGTCCTTTCTAGTCGATACATAGGGTTCCCAAACCATTGTTTCTCCCTCTGACCATTTGTGACTCGTGTTATGAGTTGTCAATGTTGACCACACATAGTGGAATTCTTCAGTCATAGTGAGTGACGTATGCATCCTTTGGTTGTTCATTGTGCATGCTAGCCACACCGTGCCACTACTTGTTGAAAGTCTTTCTACTTGCTAGTTGATAACTAGTGTTCCCAACCCATGGTTTCCTCCACTGACCATTTGTGACTCGTGTGATGCGTTTTCAACATTGACCACACGCTGTGAAATCCATTTGGTCATGGTTTGTGACATATGCCTACTTTGGTTTGTCACTGTACATGGTTACCACGCCGTTTCATTATGCATCGAATGTCTTTGTGCTTTCTTGTTGACAGCTAGTGTTCCCAAACCATTCTTATACCCATTATTATTTGTGACTCATGTTGTGAGTTGTAAGTACTGACCACATGAAGTGAAATTCGTTCGTCATGGTCAGTGACATATGCATATTTAGGTTGGTCACTGTGCATGGTAGCCACGTTGTGCCACTACATGTTGACGGTATTTATACTTGCTAGTCGATAACTACTATTCACAAACCATTATCTTCCACCCTGACCATTTGTGACTATTAGTGACTCGTGTTGTGAGTTGTCAGCGCTGACCACATGAAGGGAAATTCGTTGGTCTTGGTCAGTGACATATGCATACTCTGGTTGGTCACTGTGCATGGTAGCCACGCTCTGCCACTACATATTGAAATTATTTGTACATTCTAGTGGATAACTAGTATTCACAAATGATTATCTTCCACCCTCGCTATTTGTGACTCGTGTTATGAGTTGTCAAAGTTTACCGCACTTAGTGACATTATTTGGTTATGGTCATTGACATATGCCTACTTTGCTTGGTCATCGTGCACGGTATCCACACCGTGCTATAACGTATTGAAGCTCCTTGTACTTGCTATTTGATACTTGGTGTTACGAAACCATTTTTTATCTCTCTCACTATTTGTGACTCCTATTATTAGTTGTCGACGTTGACCACACACAACGGATTTCTTTGGACAAAGGCAGTACAGATGCCTTCTTTGGTCGGTCATTGTGCATGGTAGCCACACCATGCTACTGCTGACTGATGGTCGTTGTACTTGCTAGTTGAGAAGTGATATTCCAATAGCATTGTTTCCTCCCCTGACCGTTTGTGACTCGTGTTATGGTTGGTCAACATTGACCGCCCATATTGAAATTCTCTGGTCATGGTCAGTGACACATGCCTAGTTTGATTGTTTGGTGTGCATATCAGCCACACCGTGCCACTACGTATTGAAGTTGATTGTCCTTTCTACTCAACACACAGGATTTACAAACCATTGTCTCTCCCTCTGGCCATTTGTGACTCGTGTTATGAGTTGTCAATGTTGACCACACATAGTGGACTTCTTCAGTCATAGTCAGTGACGTATGCATCTGTTGGTTGGTCACTGTGCATGCTAGCCACACCGTGCCACTACTTGTTGAAGATCTTTCTACTTGCTAGTTGATAACTAGTGTTCCCGACCCATGGTTTCCCCCACTGACCATTTGTGACTCGTGTGATGAGTTTTCAACGTTGACTACACGCTGTGAAATCCGTTTGGTCATGGTTTGTGAAATATGCCTACTTTGGTTAGTCAGGTTGACATGGTGTGCCCCTTGCCATGAGTGCCATTGAGTGTACTCCCTGGTTTGACCACTGAGGAGTAGTCAAACACCTGACCTGACTTCAGATTTGGATTTTTTGGTTTGTTCCATGCAGGATCGAGCGTTGAATCGCTCGATTTGAGTGAGTATTCAGAAAGTTAGCCTAGCCCAAAAATCGGGTGTTTGGGGGGTAGAATCTGGTACCCGCCATGGGTGGCGGTATAATCCACCACCAGTGATCTGAGTTCGTCCCCAACGAGCTCCAAATGCACCAGGGCCATAAAGGAAGCAACCAGAGAGTTCTCTTTGACCAGGGTAAACTTCTCCTTGACTTCTGGGCGAGGAAAGGCGCTTCGATGGGTCATCTTCGAAGCGCCTCCCGTTGCCTAGCGTGCAAGGCAAGGTGGGCGGCTCCACCAAGGGTTACTTCGACGGCCATAGTAGAGGCTCTACTGCTCCGGTTTGGGCGTGCTTAGATGCGTTGGAAAGCTTAGATCACAGGCTATAAGATCTCGTGTAATATCACTATGCTAAGTAACAAAATTGTGTTTCGATTCAGTTGTACTGAATGCAACGTGTTCTGTCCACTCACATCCGTGATCCTTGTGCTCCACATTCTTCACCATTGGTGTCCATTGGCTGCCCCAAACCTTGGTAGCGTGATCCAGTGAGAGCTAGGCATCCTTGAGGGTGCCTCCACATCCACTAGAGCCAACAAAGGGTTATGGGCCCACGTTCCTAGAGGGACCCTAGCTCTACAACCATCACGCTACCGCCATGCACCATGGCACCGACCGAGCAAGAGAAAAAGGCGCTTACTTTGTTGGTGTATGCGCTTGCTCCGATGCAGCGCCCCCTCATTCAAGGATACACAGAGGCCGCGGAGGCCTGGAGGAAACTCTGCACCATCTACCAGTCCACCAACCTTGCTAACCAGCTCTTTGTCTTCAAGAGGCTTGTCACCCTCCGAGCCAACGAAGGCGACAACATCATGGAGATCCTGTAGCACATTGAGTCCCTCACTACCGAGTGTGTAGGCACCGGATGGAAGGTCGACCCTCAGCTGTAAGCCATGATCCTCCTCCTGGCCTTGCCAGACAGTTGGAGTCCCATGATCACCGTCGTAGGCGGCTGGTCTGCCGATGAGCTGAAGTACCCGAAGGTGGCTAAGTACGTCCGCAATGAATGGATGCAGCGTGGTGGGAGAGAGAGTGGGGCGACATCAACTTCTGCCTATGCCGTCCGTCCTCAAGGTGGAGGGGGAGGCAAGAAGTGGAAGGGTGCAAACCAGGGCACCGAGAGAGGTGACAAAAAGGGGGAATGCTACAATTGTAGCAAACAGGGCCACTACGCACGTGATTGCCCCAGCAAGAAGTCGGACCAGTCCAGGATGGGCGGGAAGAAGGACATCCAAGCCATGATGGCCAGGGAGTCTACCAACTTAACAGATCCGGAAGTCACTGTCATTGACTCCGGATCAGGCCATCACACACAATGCAACCGGGCGGCATTTGTCACCTACGGCGCCACCGAGCGGCGCATGACAGTGGCCAATGGCAAAACGGAGTTGGCCGCGGGCGAAGTCAATGTGCGCATCGAGTCGGTGGTGATCGGGAAAACCATTCCGTGTACCATCTACGACGTGCTCCACATGTCCAACTTTGGGGCAAACCTGCTGTCAGTGAGCCGCCTTACCGACGGGGGGCTGAAGGTACTCTTCAACAAGGAAGAG
This sequence comes from Penium margaritaceum, assembly GCA_023375785.1. Taxonomy (NCBI): domain Eukaryota; kingdom Viridiplantae; phylum Streptophyta; class Zygnematophyceae; order Desmidiales; family Peniaceae; genus Penium; species Penium margaritaceum. The sequence goes on along the minus strand of SZWC01000026.1, from coordinate 529,717 downwards.
GCTATCATCCGGAAGGAGGGAGATGGCGAGGTAATTGCACATGGCAAGAGGGAGGAGGACTTGTACATTCTCCGTACCAAGGTTCTTGCCGATGCGGTGAGGACCGATGTCACCAACCTCGCGATAAAGGATGAAGGGGACCTGGACCTGTGGCATCGCCGGTTGTGCCACATCGCTCCCTCAACGGTGAGGGACATGGCAAAGAAGGAAGTGGTACAGGGTCTTCAGGTGAAGAGCCTAGACGCAGCCAAGGACGCTGTGTGCAAGCCGTGCGTGGTCGGCAAAGTGACACGGAAGCCGTTTGCAGGAAAGGGGACGTGTGCATCGGCAAAGTTGGAGGTAGTGCACACCGATGTGTGTGGACCGTTCGAGCCCTCCATTGGTGGGGTACGCTACTTGGTCACCTTCATCGATGACCACAGCCGCAAGCTCTACCTCTACATAATCAAGAGGAAGAGTGATGTCCTGACTTGTATGCAGGAGTTTGTGGCGACAGTGGAGCGGCAAACGGAGTTGAAGGTGAAGGCGTTCCGGAGCGACAACGGTGGCGAGTACGAGGGCTGCTCGGCATGGATGAAGAGCAAGGGGATCGCGTGGCAGAAAACTACGCCACATTCTCCGCAGCAGAACGGCGTCGCCGAGAGGGCAAACTGCACCATCCTCAATATGGTCTGGTCCATGTTGAGTGATGCCAGCCTCGCGCAGCGGTACTGGGGCAAGGCGGCCCGGACAGCGGCCTACATCATGAACCTGACGCCAACGAAGCCGCTAAAAGATGCGAAGTCCAAGGTGTGGAAGACGCCACAAGAAGTGTGGAGCATGAGGAAGCCAATTGTGGCACACCTCCGCACGTTTGGTTGTGTTGCACATGCTGTTGTGCAGGCACGGGAGGGGCGGGACAAGCTGGACCCGCAGACTCGCCGGTGCACCTTTGTCAGGTACGAGAGCGGGAGCAAGGCGTACCGTCTCTTCAACCCGCGGAGGCTACAGATCGTGAAGAGTCACGACGTCACGTTCGACGAGGACAGCCGTTGGACGGACAAGGACGCGGGTCTCTCCAAGCGGGGGGAGTGGTTGCCACTCCTTGAAGGGGAGACACCGGAGGACGCAAAAGAGGGTGACGTCCGAGCGGCTCCAACCGGCGATAACCATCCCGGGGATGGGGGAGCGGCTGATTTGAATTCAGCCGAGTCGGACATTGGATCAAAAACACCGACAGCAGTGGAGCCAAACGAGGAGGCGGGGAGTGAGCCCGAATCTCCACGGTCCCCGAGAGAGGGAGAGCAGGCCAGCGGTGCGAGTGGCACCGTGAGAGGGCAGCAACAGCAACAGCCGCAGCAGCAGCAGCCTCAATATCAGCAGCCCCGGAGATGCGGACGCGCAAGAAGGACGACAAAATGGTGCAATGGCGCGCACGGTACATGGACGGGGTTTGCTCAAGCGTTCTTTGCGCAAGAGGAGCCTGAGACCGCCAAGGAGGCGTTGCAGCAGAATGATGGGGCTGAGTGGAAGGGAGCCATAAAATATGAGCTCGCCTCCCACGAAGAGAACGATACGTGGCAGCTGATTGACAGACCAGAGGGTGCGAAAATCATTGGCTCCAAGTGGATCTTCAAGAAAAAGCTCACCAAGGAGGGGAAGGTGGAGCGGTACAAGGCGCGGCTGGTTGCGAAGGGGTACGTCCAGCGAAAGGGTGAACATTACGATGAAACCTTTGTGCCGGTGGCAAAATTCGCCTCCATTCGCTCCATCATCTCGGTGGCGGCGGTGCGCGACTACGAAGTCCACCAAATGGACGTGAAAACTGCATTCCTCAACGGCAATCTGGACAAGGAGGTCTACATGGAGGTGCCTGAGGGGGTGGATGCGCCACCGGGGAAGGTGTGCCGGCTTCGCAAGGCACTCTACGGGCTGAAGCAAGCGCCACTCATGTGGTACGTAAAAATGGACGGCTTCATGGCCGAGCTTGGCTTCAAGCGCTGCGAGGCGGATCACAGCGTGTACGTGCGGAAGCAGCCGGGGTTGCACCAGATCGTGGCACTCTACGTGGATGATCTCATCCTCGTGTCGTCGGACATGGAGGAGTTTGTGAACCTGAAGCGGCAACTGGGTGGTCGGTTCAAAATGACCGACATGGGCGAGCTCGAGTACTACCTCGGTGTCGCCATCAAGAGGGGCCGCAAGGCACGCACGCTCGAGATGGGGCAGGCAAAGTATGTACAAGAGGTGCTCTGCCGCTACAACATGGAGGAGTGCAACCCCATCGGCACACCCATGACCACCACGTGTGAGCTAAGCTCGAGCATGGGCCCGAGCACAGACGAGGAGAAGGAGGAGATGGCAGGTGTGCCATACCAGTCCGCAGTGAGGAGCATCATGTACGCCATGATGGCGACGCGGCCCGACCTGGCCTTTGTGGAAGGCCAAGTGAGCCGCTACGTTGCTGACCCCGGGCCGCTGCATTGGCAAGCGGTGAAGCGGATCCTCCGCTATCTCAAGGCGACAAAACTGTCGCGGCTCGTGTTTGGAGGGGGAGCACGTGACGACTCCCTCGAGTTAGTCGGCTACTCGGATGCCGGCTGGGCTGGTGATGTGGATGACAGAAAATTGACGTCGGGGTACGTGGTTGTGCTTGGTGGTGAAGCAGTTTCATGGGCAAGCAGGAAGCAGGACTGCGTGGCACTGTCCAGCACCGAAGCGGAGTACATTGCGCTCGCGGAAGCTGCAAAAGAGGCGGTGTGGCTGAGGCCGCTGCTATAGGAGATCGGCGTGCCGCAAAGGAAGCCGACGGTACTCAACGTTGACAACATGAGTGCCATCAGCCTAACCCAGAACCCAGTGCTGTACAGGAGGACCAAGCACATCGAGATCCGTCATCACTACGTGCGGGACTTGGTGGCGAAAGGAGATGCGGCTATTGTGCATTGTGGCACTAAGCGCATGCTCGCCGATGCCATGACCAAGGCACAGCCCAAGGACAGGCACGACGCGAGCTGCATGGAGCTTTGTCTGCACTGTGAAGTTTAAAATACTACAGGATCCAAGGACAGGGCATCAAGGCTGCGGTGCAAGGGGGAGATTGTTGACATGGTGTGCCCCTTGCCATGAGTGCCGTTGATTGTACTCCCTGGTTTGACCACTGAGGGGTGGTAAAATACCTGATCTGACTTTAGATGTGGATTCCTTGGATTTTTCCATGCAGGATCGAGCTTTGAATCGCTCGATTTGAGTGAGTATTCAGAAAGTTAGCCTAGCCCGAAAATCGGGTGTTTGGGGGGTGGAATCTGGTACCCGCCATGGGTGGCGGTATAATCCACCACCAGTGATCCCAGTTCATCCCCAACGAGCTCCAAATGCACCAAGGCCATAAAAGAAGCAACCAGGGAGTTCTCCTTGACCAGGGTGAACTTCTCCTTGACTTCTGGGCGAGGAAAGGCCCTTCGACGGGTCATCGTTGAAGCGCCTCCCGTTGCCTAGCGTGCAAGGCAAGGTGGACGGCTCCACCAAGGGTTACTTCGACGGCCATAGCAGGGGCTCTACTGCTCCGTTTTGGGCGTGCTTGGATGCGTTGGNTGTCTCTCCCTCTAACCATTCGTGACTCGTGTTATGAGTTGTCAATGTTGACCACACATAGTGGACTTCTTCCGTCATAGTCAGTGACCTATTCATCCTTTGGTTGGTCACTGTGCATGCTAGCTACACCGTGCCACTACTTGTTGAAGTTCTTCATACTTGCTAGTTGATAACTAATGTTCCCAACCCATTGTTTCCCCCTCTGACCAATTGTGCCTCGTGTGATGCGTTTTCAACGTTGACCAGGCACCGTGAAAGTTGTTGGTCATGGTTAGTGACATATGCCTAGTTTGGTTTGTCACTGTACGTGGTTACCACGCCGTGTCTCTACGTAATCAAGGTATTTGTGCTTTCTAGTTAATAGTTAGTGTTCCCAAACCATTGTGACCCCCCTCTGACTATCAGTGACTCATGTTGTGAGTTGTCAACGCTGACCACATGAGGTGAAATTCGCTGGTCATGGTCAGTGACATATGCATACTTTGGTTGGTCACTGTGCATGGTAGCCACGCTGTGCCACTATATATTGAAGGTATTTGTACTTGCTAGTGGATAACTAGTATTCACAAACCATTATCTTCCACCCTGACCATTTGTGACTCGTGTTATGAGTTGTCAACGTTGACCACACACAGCGGATTTCTTTGGTCAAAGGCAGTACATATGCCTACTTTGGTCGGTCATTGTGCATGGTAGCCACACCGTGCTACTACTGACTGGAGGTCGTTGTACTTGCTAGTTGANGTGACTCGTGTTATGAGTTGTCAATGTTGACCACACATAGTGGACTTCTTCCGTCATAGTCAGTGACCTATTCATCCTTTGGTTGGTCACTGTGCATGCTAGCTACACCGTGCCACTACTTGTTGAAGTTCTTCATACTTGCTAGTTGATAACTAGTGTTCCCAACCCATTGTTTCCCCCTCTGACCAATTGTGCCTCGTGTGATGCGTTTTCAACGTTGACCAGGCACCGTGAAAGTTGTTGGTCATGGTTAGTGACATATGCCTAGTTTGGTTTGTCACTGTACGTGGTTACCACGCCGTGTCTCTACGTTATAAAGGTATTTGTGCTTTCTAGTTAATAGTTAATGTTCCCAAACCATTATGACCCCCCTCTGACTATCAGTGACTCATGTTGTGAGTTGTCAACGCTGACCACATGAGGTGAAATTCGCTGGTCATGGTCAGTGACATATGCATACTTTGGTTGGTCACTGTGCATGGTAGCCACGCTGTGCCACTATATATTGAAGGTATTTGTACTTGCTAGTGGAAAACTAGTATTCACAAACCATTATCTTCCACCCTGACCATTTGTGACTCGTGTTATGAGTTGTCAACGTTGACCACACACAGCGGATTTCTTTGGTCGAAGGCAGTACATATGCCTACTTTGGTCGGTCATTGTGCATGGTAGCCACACCGTGCTACTACTGACTGGAGGTCGTTGTACTTGCTAGTTGAGAACTGATGTTCCCATAGCATTGTTTCCTCCCCTAACAGTTTGTGACTCGTGTTATTGTTGGTCAACGTTGACCATCCATATTGAAATTCTATGGTCATGGTCAATGACATATGCCTAGTTTGGTTGTTTGGTGTGCATATTAGCCACACCGTGCCACTGCTTGTTGAAAATCTTCCTACTTGCTAGTTAAAAACTAGTGTTCCCAACCCATGGTTTCCCGCACTGACCATTTGTGACTCGTGTTATGAGTTTTCAACGTTGACCACACGCTGTGAAATCCGTTTGGTCGTGGTTTGTGACATATGCCTACTTTGGTCTGTCACTGTACATGGTTACCACGCCGTGTCATTGCGTATCAAAGGTCTTTGTGCTGCCTTGTTAACAGCGAGTGTTCCCTAACCATTGTTAGCCCCCTCTGACTATCTGTGACTCGTGTTGTGAGCTGTAACTGTTAACCACATGAAGTGAGATTCTTTGTTCATGGTCAGTGACATATGCATACTTTGGTTGGTCACTGTGCATTGTAGCCACTCTGTGCCACTACATATTGAAGGTATTTGTACTTGCAAGTCGATAACTAGTATTCACACAGGATTATCTTCCACCCTGAACTTTTGTGACTTGTGTTTTGAGTTGTCAAAGTTTACCACACTTAGTGACATTAGTTGGTCATGGTTATTTACATATGCCTACTTTGGTTGGTCATCGTGCATGGTATCCATGCCGTGCCACAACATATTGAAGCTTCTTGTGCTTGCTATTTGATACTTGGTGTTCCCAAACCATTGTTTCCCCCTCTGACCATTTGTGAATCGTATTATGAGTTGTCAACATTGACCACACACAGCGGATTTCTTTGGTCAAAGGCAGTACATATGCATGCTTTTGTCAGTCATTGTGCATGGTAGCCACCCCGTGCTACTACTGACTGAAGGCCGTTCTACTTTCTAGTTGAGAACTGATATTCCCAAAGCATTGTTTTCTCCCCCGACCGTTTGTGCCTCGTGTTATGGTTGGTCAACGTTGACAACCCATATTGAAAATCTCTGGTCATGGTCAGTGACATATCCCTAGTTTGGTTGTTTGGTGTGCATGTTAGCCACACCGTGCCACTACGTATTGAAGTTCTCTGTCCTTTCTAGTCGATACATAGGGTTCCCAACCCATTGTCTCTCCCTATGAACATTTGTCACTCGTGTTATGAGTTGTCAATGTTGACCACACATAGTGGACTTCTTCGGTCATAGTCTTTCACGTATGCATCCTTTGGTTTGTCACTGTGCACAATAGCCACACCGTGCCACTACTTGTTGAAAATATTTCTACTTGCTAGTTGATAACTAGTGTTCCCAACCCATGGTTTCCCCCACTGACCATTTGTGACTCGTGTTATGAGTTTTCAACGTTGACTACACACTGTGAAATCCGTTTGGTCATGGTTAGTGACATATGCCTACTTTGGATTGTCCCTGTACATGGTTACAATGCCGTGTCATTACGTATCAAAGGTCTTTGTGCTTTCTAGTTAATAGCTAGTGTTCCCAAACCGTTGTTAGCCCCTCTGAATATATGTGACTCGTGTTGTCAGTTGTCAACATTGACCACATGAAGTGAAATTCTTTGGTCATGGTCAGTGACATATGAATACTTTGGTTGGTCCTTGGGCATTGTAGCCACATTGTGCCACTAAATATTGAAGGTATTTGTACTTGCTAGTCGAAAACTAGTATTTACAAACCATTATCTTCCACCCCGACCATTTGTGACTCGTGTTATGAGTTGTCAAAGTTTATCACACTTGGTGACATTATTTGGCCATGGTCATTGACATACGCCAACTTTGGTTCGTCATCGTGCATGGTATCCACACTGTGCCACAACGTATCGAAGATCCTTGTGCTTGCTATTTGATACTTGGTGTTCCCAAACCATTGTTTCCCCCTCTGACCATTTGTGACTTGTATTATGAGTTGTCAATGTTGGCCACACACAGCGGATTTTTTTGGTCAAAGGCAGTACATATGCCTACTTTGGTCAGTCATTGTGCATGGTAGTCACACCGTGCTACTACTGACTGAAGGTCGCTGTAATTGCTAGTTGAAAACTGGTGTTCCCATAGCATTGTTTCCTCCCCTGACCGTTTGTGACTCGTGTTATGGTTGGTCAACGTTGACCATGCATATTGAAATTTTATGGTCATGATCAGTGACATATGCCTAGTTTGGTTGTTTGGTGTGCATATTAGCCACACCGCGCCACTACGTATTGAAGTTCTTTGCCCTTTCTAGTCAATACACAGAGTTCCCAAACCATTGTCTCTCCCTCTGACCATTTGTGACTCGTGTTATGAGTTGTCAATGTTGACCACACATAGTGGACTTCTTCGGTCATAGTCAGTGACGTATGCATCCTTTGGTTGGTCACTGTGTTCGCTAGCCATACCGTGCCACTGCTTGTTCCCAACCCATTGTTCCTCCCTCAGACCATTTGTGACTTGTGGTATGCGTTTTCAGCGTTGACTACACACTGTGAAATTCTTTTGGTCATGGGTAGTGGCATATGCCTACTTTGGTTTGTCACTGTACATGGTTACCACGCCGTGTCACTACGCATCGAAGGTCTTTGTGCTTTCTAGTTGACAGCTAGTGTTCCCAAATCATTGTTACCCCCTCTGGATATCTGTGACTCGTGTTGTGAGTTGTCAACATTGACCACATGAAGTGAAATTCTTTGGTCATGGTCAGTGACATATGCATACTTTGGTTGGTCACTGTGCATTGTAGCCGCACTGTGCCACTGCATATTAAGTATTTGTACTTGTTAGTTGATAACTGGTTTTTAGAGACCATTATCTTCCACTCTGACCATTTGTGACTCGTGTTATGAGTTGTCAAAGTTTACCACACATGGTGACATTCTTTGGTCATGGTCAGTGACATATGCATACTTCGGTTGGTCACTGTGCATGGTATCCACGCTGTGTCACTTTATATAGAACGTATTTGTACTTGCTAGTCGATAACTAGTATTCACAAACTATTATCTTCCACCCTGACCATTTGTGACTCGTGTTATGAGTTGTCAATGTTGACCACACATAGTGGACTTCTTCCTTCATAGTCAGTGATGTATTCATCCTTTGGTTGGTTACTGTGCACGCTAGCTACACCGTGCCACTACTTGTTGAAGTTCCTCATACTTGCTAGTTTATAACTAGTGTTCCCAACCCATTGTTTTCCCCTCTGACAATTTCTGACTCGTGTGATGAGTTTGAAACGTTGACCACACACCGTGAAATTTGTTTGTCATGGTTAGTGACATATGCCTAGTTTGGTCTGTTATTGTACGTGGTTACCACGCCATGTGACTACGTATGGAAGGTCTTTGTGCTGTCTTGTTGATAGCTAGTGTTCCCAAACCATTGCTACCCCCTCTGACTATCAGTGACTCGTGTTGTGAGTTGTCAACGCTGACCACATGAAGTGAAATTTGTTGGTCATGGTCAGTGACATATGCATACTTCGGTTGGTCACTGTGCATGGTATCCACGCTGTGTCACTTTATATAGAACGTATTTGTACTTGCTAGTCGATAACTAGTATTCACAAACCATTATCTTCCACCCTGACCATTTGTGACTCGTGTTCCGAGTTGTCAAAAGTTATCACACTTCGTGAAATTATTTGGTCATGGTCGGTGACATATGCCTACTTTGGTTGGTGCATGGTATCCATGGTCGTGCATGGTATCCACACCGTGCCACAACTTATTGAAGGTCCTTGTGCTTTCTACTTGATACCTGGTGTTCCCAAACCATTGTCTCCCCCTTTTACCATTTGTGACTCCTATTATGAGTTGTCAACGCTGACCACACACATCGGATTTCTCTGGTCAAAGGTAGTACATATGCCTCCTTTGGTCGGTCATTGTGCATGGTAGCCATACCGTGCTTGTACTGATTGAAGGTCGCAGTACTTGCTAGTAGAGAGCTGATATTCACAGACCATTGTTTCCCCCTCTGACCGTTTGTGACTCGTGTTATGGTTGGTGAACATTGACCACCCATATTGAAATTCTTTGGTCATGGCCAATGACATATGCCTAGTTTGGTTGTTTGGTGTGCATAGTAGCCACACCGTGCTACTACGAATTGAAGTTCTTTGTCCTTTCTAGTCGATACATAGGGTTCCCAAACCATTGTCTCTCCCTCTGACCATTTGTGACTCGTGTTATGAGTTGTCAATGTTGACCATACATAGTGGAATTCTTCGGTCATAGTCAGCGACCTGTGCATCCTTTGGTTGGTCACTGTGCACGCTAGCCACACCATGCCACTACTTGTTGAACATCTTTATACTTGCTAGTTGATAACTAGTGTTCCCAACCCATGGTTTCCCCCACTGACCATTTGTGACACGTGTTATGAGTTCTCAACGTTGACCACACACTGTGAAATCCGTTTGGTCATGGTTTGTGACATATGCCTACTTTGGTTTGTCACTCTACATGGTTACCACGCCGTGTCATTATGTATCAAATGTCTTCGTGCTTTCTTGTTGGCAGCTGGTGTTCCCAAACCATTGTGAGCCCCCTCTAACTATCTGTGACTCGTGTTGTGAGTGGTCAACGTTGATTACATGAAGTGAGATTCTTTGGTCATGGTCAGTGACACATGCATACTTTGGTTGGTCACTGTGCATTGTAGCCACACTGTGCCACTGCATATTGAAGGTATTTTTACTTGCTTGTCGATAACTAGTATTTAGAAACCATTATCTTCCACCCTGACCATTTGTGACTCGTGTTATTAGTTGTCAAAGTTTACCACACATGGTGAAATTCTTTGGTCATGGTCAGTGACATATGGTTGGTCATTGTCCATGGTATCCACACCGTGCCACAACGTACTGAAGGTCATTGTGCTTGCTAGTTGACACCTGGTGTTCCCAAACAATTGTTTCCCCCTGTGACTATTTGTGACTCGTATTATGAGTTGCCAACGTTGACCATACACAGCGGATTTTGTTGGTCAAAGGCAGTACATATGCCTCCTTTGGTCAGTCATTGTGCATGGCAGCCACACCGTGCTACTATTGACTGAAGGTCGTTGTACATGCTAGTCGAGAACTGAAATTCCCAGACCATTGTTTCCCCCTCTGACCGTTTGTGACTCGTGTTATGATTGGTGAACATTGACCACCCATATTGAAACTATTTTGTCATGGTCAGTGACATATACCTAGTTTGGTTGTTTGGTGTGCATAGTAGCCACACCGTGCTACTACGTATTGAAGATATTCATCCTTTCTAGTCCATTCATGGGGTTTCTAAACCATTGTCTCTCCCTCTGACCATTCGTCAATGTTGACCACACATAGTGGACTTCTTCCGTCATAGTCAGTGACGTATTCATCCTTTGGGTGGTGACTGTGCACGCTAGCCACACCGTGCCACTACTTGTTGAAGTTCTTCATACTTGCTAGTTGATAACTAGTGTTCCCAACCCATTGTTTCCCCCTCTGACCATGTGTGACTCGTGTGATGAGTTTTCAACGTTGACCACACACCGTGAAATTTGTTGGTCATGGTTAGTGTCATATGCCTACTTTGGTTTGTCACTGTACGTGGTTACCACGCCGTGTTACTACGTATTGAAGGTGTTTGTGCTTTCTAGTTGATAGCTTGTGTTCCCAAACCATTGTTACCCCCCTCAGACTATAAGTCACTCGTGCTGTGCGTTGTCAACGCTGACCACATGAAGTGAAATTTGTTGGTCATGGTCAGTGACATATGCATACTTTGGTTGGTCACTGTGCATGGTAGCCACGCTGTGCAGCTACATTTTGAAGGTATTTGTACTTGCTAGTCGATAACTAGTAGTCACCCTGACCATTTGTGACTTGTGTTATGAGTTGTCAAAGTTTACCACACTTAATTAAATAATCTGGTCATGGTCAGTGACATATGCCTTCTTTGGTTGGTCATCGTGCCTGGTATCCACACCATGCCACAACTTATTGAAGGTCCTTGTGCTTGCTACTTGATACCTGGTGTTCCCAAACCATTGTCTCCCCCTCTGACCATTTGTGACTCCTATTGTGAGTTGTCAACGCTGACCATACACAGCGGATTTCTTTGGTCAAAGGTAGTACATATACCCACTTTGGACGGTCATTGTGCATGGTAGCCACACCTTGCTTATACGGAGTGAAGGTCGCTGTACTTGCTAGTTGAGAACTGATATTCACATACCAATGTTTCCCCCTCTGACCGTTTGTGACTCGTGTTATGGTTGGTAAATGTTGACCACCCATATTGAAATTCTTTCATCATGGTCGGTGACATATGCCAAGTTTGATTGTTTGGTGTGCATAGTAGCCCCACCGTGCCACTACGTTTTTAAGTTCTTTGTCCTTTCTAGTCGATACATAGGGTTCCCAAACCATTGTCTCTCCCTCTGACCATTTGTGACTCGTGTTATGAGTTATCAATGTTGACCATACATAGTGGACTTCTTCGGTCATAGTCAGTGACGTGTGCATCCTTTGGTTGGTTACTGTGCACCCTAGCCACACCGTGCCACTACTTGTTGAGAATCTTTCTACTTGCTAGTTGATAACTAGTTTTCCCAACCCATGGTTTACCCCACTGACCATTTGTGACTCGTGTTATTAGCTTTCAACGTTGACCACACATTGTGAAATCCGTTTGGTCATGGTTTGTGACATATACCTACTTTGGTTTGTCACTGTACATGGTTACCACGCCGTGTCATTACATATCAAAGGTCTTTGTATTTTCTTGTTGACAACTAGTGTTCCAGAACCATTGTTAGCCCCCTTTGACTATCTGTGACTCGTGTTGTGAGTTGTGAATGTTAACCACATGAAGTGAAAATTATTGGTCATGGTCAGTGACATATGCATACTTTGGTTGGTCAGTGTGCATTGTAGCCACATTGTGCCACTGCATATTGAATGTGTTTGTACTTGTTACTCGATAACTAGTATTTTGAACCCATTATCTTCCACTCTGACCAGTTGTGACTCGTGTTATGAGTTGTCAAAGTTTACCACATATGGTGACATTCTTTGGTCATGGTCAGTGACATCAGGTTGGTCATCGTGCATGGTATCCAAACCGTGCCACAACGTACTGAAGGTCATTGTGCTTGCTAGTTGATACCTGGTGTTTCCAAGCAATTCTTTCCCCCTCTGACTATCTGTGACTCGTATTATGAGCTGCCAACGTTGACCATACACAGCGGATTTCTTTTGTAAAAGGCAGTACATATGCCTGCTTTGGTTGGTCATTGTACATTGTAGCCACACCGTGCTACTGCTGATTGAAGGTCGTTGTACTTGCTAGTTGAGAACTGATATTCCTGGACCATTGTTTCCCCCTCGGACCGTTTGTGACTCGTGTTATGGTTGGTGAAAGTTGACTACTCATATTGAAATTCTTTGGTCATGGCCAGTGACATATGCCTAGTTTGGTTGTTTGGTGTGCATAGTAGCCACACCCTGCCACTACATATTAAAGGTATTTGTCATTTCTAGTTCATGCATTGTCTCTCCCTCTGACAATTTGTGACTCGTGTTATGGGTTGTGAACGTTGACCACCCATATCGAAATTCTTTGGTCATGGTTAGTGATATATGCCTGGTTTGGTTTGTCACTGTACGTGGTTACCACGCCGTGTCACTGCGTATTGAAGGTCTTTGTGCTTTCTAGTTGATAGCTAGTGTTCCCAAACCATTCTTATCCCCCTCTAACTATCAGTGACTCGTATTGTGAGTTGTCAACGCTGACCACATGAAGTGAAATTCGTTGGTCATGGTCAGTGACGTATGCATACTTTGGTTGTCACTGTGCATGGTAGCCACGCTGTGCCACTACATACTGAAGGTATTTGTAATTGCTGGTCGATAACTAGTATTCACAAACCATTGTCTTCCACCCTGGCCATTTGTGACTCGTGTAATGAGTTGTCATAGTTAACCACACTTAGTCAAATTATTTGGTCATGGTCAGTGACATATGCCTACTTTGGTTGGTCATCGTGCATGGTATCCACACCGTGCCACAACTTATTGAAGATCCTTGTGCTTGCTAGTTGATACCCGGTGTTCCCAAACCATTTTCATCCCCTCTGGCCATTTGTGACTCCTATTATGAGTTGTCAACACTGACCACACACAGCGGATTTCTTTGGTCAAAGGTAGTACATATGCCTACTTTGGTCGGTCATTGTGCATGGTACCCAAACTGTGCTTATACTGATTGAAGGTCGCTGTACTTTCCTAGTTGAGAACTGATATTCACAGACCATTGTTTCCCCCTCTGACCATTTGTGACTCGTGTTATGGTTGGTGAATGTTGACCACCCATGTTGAAATTGTTTGGTCATGGTCAGTGACATATGCCTAGTTTGATTGTTTGGTGTGCATACTAGCCACACCGTGCCATTATGTATTGAACTTCTATGTCCTCTATAGTTGATACATAGGGTTCCCAAACCAATGTCACTCCCTATGACCATTTGTGACTCGTGTTATGAGTTGTCAATGTTGACCATACATAGTGGACTTCTCCGGTCATAGTCAGTGACGTGTGCATCCTTTGGTTTGTCGCTGTGCACGCTAGCCACACCATGCCACTACTTGTTGAAAATCGTTCTACATGCTAGTTGATAACTAGTTTTCCCAACCCATGGTTTACCCCACTGACCATTTGTGACTCGTGTTATGAGTTTTCAACGTTGACCACAAACTGTGAAATCCGTTTGGTCATGGTTTGTGACATATTCCTACTTTGGTTTATCACTGTACATGGTTACTACACCGTGTCATTACGTATCGAAGGTCTTTGTGCTTTCGTGTTGACAGCTAGTGTTCCTGAACCATTGTTAGCCCCCTCTGACTATATGTGACTTGTGTTGTGAGTTGTCAACATTGACCACATGAAGTGAAATTCTTTGGTCATGGTTAGTGACATATGCATACTTTGATTGGTCATTGTGCATTGTAGCCACACTGTGCCACTGCATATTGAAGGTATTTGTACTTGCTTGTCGATAACTAGCATTTAGAAACCATTATCTTCCACATTCACCATTTGTGACTCGTGTTATGAGCTGTCAAAGTTTACCACACATGGTGACATTCTTTGGTCATGGTCTGTGACATATGGTTGGTCATCGTGCATGGTATCCACACCGTGCCACAACGTACTGAAGGTCATTGTGCTTGCTAGTTGATACCTGGTGTTCCCAAACAATTGTTTCCCCCCCCTGACTACTTGTGACTCGTATTATGAGTTTTCAACGTTGACCATACACTGCGGATTTCGTTGGTCAAAGGCAGGACATATGCCTACTTTGGTCGGTTATTGTGCATGGCAGCCACACCGTGCTACTACTCACTGAAGGTCGTTGTACTTGCTAGTTGAGAATTGATATTCCCAGACCATTGTTTCCCCCTCTGACCGTTTGTGACTCGTGTTATGGTTGGTGAACGTCGACCACCCATGTTGAAATTATTTGGTCATGGTAAGTGACATATGCCTAGTTTGGTTGTTTGGTGTGCATAGTAGCCACACCGTGCCACTACGTATTGAAGTTATTTGTGCTTTCTAGTCCATGCATAGGGTTCCTAAACCATTGTCTCTCCATCTGACCATTCCTGATTCTTGTTATGAGTTGTCAATGTTGACCACACATAGTGGACTTCTTCCGTTATAGTCAGTGACGTATTCATCCTTTGGTTGGTCACTGTGCATGCTAGCAACACCGAGACACTACTTGTTGAAGTTCTTCATACCTGCTAGTTGATAACTAGTGTTCCCAACCCATTGTTTCCTCCTCTGACCATTTGTGAATGGTGTGATAAGTATTTGACGTTGACCACACACCGTGAAATTCGTTGGTCAAGGCTAGTGACATATGCCTAGTTTGGTTCGTCACTGTGCGTAGTTACCACGCCGTGTCACTACGTATTGAAGGTCTTTGTGCTTTCTAGTTGATAGCTAGTGTTCCCAAACCACTGTCTTCCACCCTGACCATTTGTGACTCGTGTTATGAGTTGTCAAAGTTTACGATACTTAGTGAAATCATTTGGTCATGGTTAGTGACATGCCTACTTTGGTTGGTCATCGTGCATGGTATCCACACCGTGCCACAACGTATTGAAGGTCCTTGTGCTTGCTAGTTGATACCTGGTGTTCCCAACCCATTGTCTCCCCCTCTGACCATTTGTGACTCCTATTGAGAGTTGTCAATGGTGACTATACACAGCGGATTTCTTTGGTCAAAGGTAGTACATATGCCTACTTTGGTCGGTCATTGTGCATGGTAGCCACACCGTGCTTATACTGATTGAAGGTCATTGTACTTGCTAGTTTAGAACTGATATTCACAGACCATTGTTTCCCCCCCTGACCGTTTGTGTCACGTGTTATGGTTATGGTGAATGTTGACCACCTTTATTGAAATTCTTTCATCATGGTCGGTGACATATGCCTAGTTTGGTTGTTTGGTGTGCATAGTAGCCACACCGTGCCACTACATATTGAAGTTCTTTGTCCTTTCTAGTCAATACATAGGGTTCTAAAACCATTGTCTCTACCTCTGACCATTTGTGACTCGTGTTATGAGTTGTCAATGTTGACCATACATAGTGGAATTCTTCGGTCATAGTCCGTGACGTGTGCATCCTTTGGTTGGTCACTGTGCATGCTAGCCACACGGTGCCACTACTTGTTGAAAATCTTTCTACTTGCTAGTTGATAACCAGTGTTCCCAACCCATGGTTTCCCCCACTGACCATTTGTGACTCGTGTTATGAGTTTTCAACGTTGACCACACACTGTGAAATCCGTTTGGTCATGGTTTGTGACATATGCCTACTTTGGTTTGTCACTGTACATGGTTACCACGCCGTGTCATTACGTATCGAAGGTCTTTGTGCTTTCTTGTTGATACATAGGGTTCCCAAACCATTGTCTCTCCCTCTGACCATTTGTGACTCGTGTTATGAGTTGTCAATGTTGACCATACATAGTGGACTTCTTCGGTCATAGTCAGTGACGTGTGCATCCTTTGGTTGGTCACTGTGCACGCTAGCCACACCGTGCCACTACTTGTTGAAAATCTTTCTACTTGCTAGTTGATAACTAGTGTTCCCAACCCATGGTTTCCCCCACTGACCATTTGTGACTCGTGTTATGAGTTTTCAACGTTGACCACACACTGTGAAATCCGTTTGGTCATGGTTTGTGACATATGCCTACTTTGGTTTGTCACTGTACATGGTTACCACTCCGTGTCATTACGTATCAAAGGTCTTTGTGCTTTCTTGTCGACAGCTAGTATTCCCGAACCACTGTTAGCCCTCTCTCACTATCTGTGACTCGTGTTGTGAGTTGTCAACATTGACCACATGAAGTGAAATTCTTTGGTCATGGTCAGTCGCATATGCATACTTTGGTTGGTCACTGAGCATTGTGGCCACAGTGTGCCACTGCATATCAAAAGGTATTTGTACTTGCTTGTCGATAACTAGTATTTAGAAACCATTGTCTTCCACTCTGACCATTTGTGACTCGTGTTATGAGTTGTCAAAGTTTACCACACATGGTGACATTATTTGGTCATGGTCAGTTACATATGGTTGGTCATTGTGCATGGTATCCACACCGTGCCACAACGTACTGAAGGTCATTGTGCTTGCTAGTTGATACCTGGTGTTCCCAAACAATTGTTTCTCCTTCTGACTATTTGTGACTCGTATTATGAGTTGCCAACATTGACCATAGACAGCGGGTTTCTTTGGTCAAAGGCAGTGCATATGCCTACTTTGGTCGGTCATTGTGCATGGCAGCCACACCGTGCTACTACTGACTGAAGGTCGTTGTACTTGCTAGTTGAGAACTGATTTTCCTGGACCACTGTTTCCCCCTCTGACCATTTGTGACTCGTGTGGTGGTTGGTGAACGTTGACCACCCATATTGAAGTTCTTTGGTCATGGTCAGTGACATATGCCTAGTTTGGTTGTTTGGTGTGCATAGTAGCCACACTGTGCCACTACGTATTGAAGTTAGTTGTCCTTTCTAGTCCATGCATAGTGTTTCCAAACTATTGTCTCTCCCTCTGACCATTCGTGACTTGTGTTATGAGTTGTCAATGTTGACCACACATACTGGACATCTTCCGTCATAGTCAGTGACGTATTCATCCTTTGGTTGGTCACTGTGCACACTAGCCACACCGTGCCACTACTTATTGAAGTTCTTCATACTTTCTAGTTGATAACTAGTGTTCCCAACCCATTGTTTCCCCCTCTGACCATTTGTGACTCGTGTGATGAGTTCTCAACATTGACCACACCGTCAAATTCATTGGTCATGGTTAGTGACATATGCCTAGTTTGGTTTGTCCCTGTACGTGGTTACCACGCCGTGTCACTACGTAATAAAGGTATTTGTGCTTTCTAGTTAAAATTTAGTGTTCCAAAACCATTGTGACCCCCCTCTAACTATCAGTGGCTCGTGTTGTGAGTTGTCAACGCTAACCACATAAAGTGAAATTTGTTGGTCATGGTCAGTGACATATGCATACTTTGGTTGGTCACTGTGCATGGTAGCCACGCTGTGCCAGTGCATGTTGAAGATATTTGTACTTGCTAGTGGATAACTAGTATTCACAAACCATTATCTTCCACCCTGACCATTTGTGACTCGCGTTATGAGTTGTCAACGTTTACCACAATAAGTGACATTATTTGGTCATGGTCAGTGACATATGCCTACTTTGGTTCGTCATCGTGCATGGTATCCATACTGTGCCACATCATATTGAAGGTATTTGTACTTGCTAGTTCAAACCTGGTGTTTCCAACCCATTGCCTCCTCCTCTGACCATTTGTGACTCCTTTTATGAGTTGTCAACGCTGACCACACACAGCGGATTTCGTTGGTCAAAGGTAGTACATATGCCTACTTTGGTCGGTCATTGTGCATGGCAGCCACACCTTGCTTCTACTGACTGAAGGTCGTTGTACTTGCTAGTTGAGAACTGACATTCCTGGACCATTGTTTCCCCCTCTAAACTTTTGTTACTCGTGTCATCGTTGGTGAATGTTGATCACCCATATTGAAGTTATTTGGTCATTGTCGGTGACATATGCCTAGTTTGGTTGTTTGGTGTGCATAGTAGCCACACCGTGCCACTACGTATTGAAGTTCTCTGTCCTTTCTAGTCGATACATAGGGTTCCCAAACCATTGTCTCTCCCTGTGACCATTTGTGACTCTTGTTATGAGTTGTCAATGTTGACCATGCATAGTGGACTTCTTCGGTCATAGTTAGTGACGTGTGCATCCTTTGGTTGGTCACTGTGCACACTAGCCACACAGTGCCACTACTTGTTGAAAATCTTTCTACTTGCTAGTTGATAACCAGTGTTCCCAACCCATGGTTTCCCCCACTGACCATTTGTGACTCGTGTTATTAATTTTCAACGTTGACCACACACAGTGAAATCCGTTTGGTCATGGTTTGTGACATATGCCTACTTTGGGTTGTCACTATACATTGTTACCACGCCGTGTTATTATGTATCGAAGGTCTTTGTGCTTTCTTGATGACAGATAGTGTTCCTGAACCATTGTTAGCCCCCTCTGACTATCTGTGACTCTTGTTGTGAGTTGTCAACATAGACCACGTGAAGTGAAATGTTTTGGTCATGGTCAGTGACATATGTATACTTTGGTTGGTCACTGTGCATTGTAGCCACATTGTGCCATGCATATTGAAGGTATTTCTATGTGCTAGTCGATAACTAGTATTTAGAAACCATTATCTTCCACTCTGACCATTTGTGACTCGTGTTATGAGTTGTCAAAGTGTACCACACATGGTGACATTATTTGGTCATGGTCAGTGACATATGGTTGGTCATTGTGCATGGTATCCACACCGTGCCACAACGTACTGAAGGTCATTGTGCTTGCTAGTTGATACCTGGTTTTCCCAAACAATTGTTTCTCCTTCTGACTATTTGTGACTCGTATTATGAGTTGCCAACGTTGACCATATACAGCGGGTTTCTTTGGTCAAAGGCAGTGCATATGCCTACTTTGGTCGGTCAT
Source organism: Penium margaritaceum (assembly GCA_023375785.1). NCBI lineage: Eukaryota > Viridiplantae > Streptophyta > Zygnematophyceae > Desmidiales > Peniaceae > Penium > Penium margaritaceum. Next base: position 510,529 of record SZWC01000026.1, on the reverse strand, counting down.
TGTGCATGGCTGCCACACCGTGCTACTACTGACTGACGGTCGTTGTACTTGCTAGTGGAGAACTGATTTTCCCAGACCACTGTTTCCCCCTCTGACCATTTGTGACTTGTGTGATGGTTGGTGAACGTTGACCACCCATATTGAAATTCTTTGGTCATGGTCAGTGACATATGCCTAGTTTGGTTGTTTGGTGTGCATAGTAGCCACACTGTGCCACTACGTATTGAAGTTAGTTGTCCTTTCTAGTCCATGAATAGTGTTCCCAAACTATTGTCTCTCCCTCTCACCATTCGTGACTC
>SZWC01000026.1:487631-499783 GCA_023375785.1 Penium margaritaceum | reverse complement strand
ACCGTGCTTCTACTGACTGAAGGTTTCTGTACTTGCTAGCTGGGAACTGATATTCCCGGACCATTGTTTCCCCCTCTGACCGTTTGTGACTTGTGTAATGGTTGGTGAACGTTGACCACCCATATTGAAATTATTTGTTCATGGTCAGTGACATATGCCTAGTTTGGTTGTTTGGTGTGCATAGTAGCCACACTGTGCCACTACGATTGAAGTTATTTGTCCTTTCTAGTCCATGCATAGGGTTACCAACCCATTGTCTCTCCCTCTAACCATTCGTGACTCGTGTTATGAGTTGTCAATCTTGACCACACATAGTGGACTTCTTCCGTCATAGTCAGTGACCTATTCATCCTTTGGTTGGTCACTGTGCATGGTAGCTACACCGTGCCACTACTTGTTGAAGTTCTTCATACTTGCTAGTTGATAACTAGTGTTCCCAACCCATTGTTTCCCCCTATGACCATTTGTGCCTCGTGTGATGAGTTTTCAACGTTGACCAGGCACCGTGAAATTTGTTGGTCATGGTTAGTGACATATGCCTAGTTTGGTTTGTCACTGTACGTGGTTACCACGCCGTGTCTCTATGTAATAAAGGTATTTGTGCTTTCTAGTTAATAGTTAGTGTTCCCAAACCATTGTGACCCCCCTCTGACTATCAGTGACTCGTGTTGTGAGTTGTCAACGCTGACCACATGAGGTGAAATTCGCTGGTCATGGTCAGTGACATATGCATACTTTGGTTGGTCACTGTGCATGGTAGCCACGCTGTGCCACTACATATTGAAGGTATTTGTACTTGCTAGTTGATAACTAATATTCACAAACAATTATCTTCCACCCTGACCATTTGTGACTCGTGTTATGAGTTGTCAAAGTTTACAACACTTAGTGACATTATTTGGTCATGATCATTGACATATGCCTAGTTTGGTTGGTCATCGTCCATGGTATCCATACCGTGCCACAACGTATTGAAGCTCCTTGTGCTTGCTATTTGGCACTTGGTCTTCCCAGACCACTGTTTCCCCCTCTGACCATTTGTGACCTGTATTATGAATTGTCAACGTTGACCACACACAGCGGAATTCTTTGGTCAAAGCGGTACATATGCCTACTTTGGTCGGTCATTGTGCATGGTAGCCATACCGTGCTACTACTGACTGAAGGGCGTTGTACTTACTAGCTGAGAACTGATATTCTATAGCATTGTTTCCTCCCTTGACCGTTTGTGACTCGTATTATTGCTGGTCAATGTTGACCACCCATATTGAAATTCTCTAGTCATGGTCAGTGACATGTGCCTAGTTTGGTGGTTTGGTGTGCATATTAGCCACACCGTGCAACTACGTATTGAAGTTCTTTGTCCTTTCTAGTTGATACATAGGGTTCCCAAACCATTGTCTCTCCTTCTGACCATTTGTGACTCGTGTCGTGAGTTGTCAATGTTGACCATACATAGCGGACTTCTTCGGTCATAATCAGTGACGTATGCATCCTTTGGTTGGTCACTGTGCACGCTAGCCACACCGTGCCACTACTTGTTGAAAATCGTTCTACTTGCTATTTGATAACTAGTGTTCCCAACCCATGGTGTCCCCCATTGACCATTTGTGACTCGTGTTATGAGTTTTTAACGTTTACCACACGCTATGAAATCCGTTTGGTCATGGTTTGGGACATATGCCTACGGTTGCCACGCCGTGTCATTGCGCATCGAAGGTCTTTGTGCTTTCCTGTTGACAGCTAGTGTTCCCAAACCATTGTTAGCCCCCTTTGACTATCTGTGACTCGTGTTGTGAGTTGTAACTGTTGACCACATGAAGTGAAATTCTTTGTTCATGGTCAGTGACATGTGCATACTTTGGTTGGTCACTGTGCGTTGTAGCCACACTCTGCCATTGCATATTGAAGGTATTTCTACTTGGTAGTCGACAACTCGTATTTAGAGACCATTATCTTCCACTGTGACCATTTGTGACTCGTGTTTTGAGTTGTCAAAGTTTACCACACATGGTGACATTCCTTTGTCATGATCAGTGACATATTGTTGGTCATCGTGCATGGTATTTACACCGTGCCACAACGTACTGAAGGTCATTGTGCTTACTAGTTTATACCTGGTGTTCCCAAACAATTGTTTCCCCCTCTGACTATTTGTGACTCGTATTATGAGTTGCCAACGTTGACCATACACAGCGGATTTCTTTGGTCAAAGGCAGCAAATATGCCTACTTTGGTCGGTCATTGTGCATGGCAGCCACACCCTGTTACTACTAACTGAAGGTCTTTGAACTTGCTAGTTGATAATTGATATTCCCAGACCATTGTTTCCCCCTCCGACCGCTTGTGACTCGTGTTATGGTTGGTGAACGTTGACCAACCATATTGAAATTATTTGGTCATGGTCAGTGACATATGCCTAGTTTGGTTGTTTGGTGTGCATAGTAGCCACACCGTGCCACTGCATATTGAAGTTATTTGTCCTTTCTAGTCCATGCATAAGGTTCCCAAACCATTGTCTCTCCCTCTGACCATTCGTGACTCGTGTTATGAGTTGTCAATGTTGACCACACATAGTGGAGTTCTTCCGTCATAGTTAGTGACGTATTCATCCTTTGGTTCGTCACTGTGCACGCTAGCCACACAGTTCCACTACTTGTTGGAGTTCTTCGTACTTGCTAGTTGATAACTAGTGTTCCCAACGCATTGTTTCCCCCTCTGACCATTTGTGACTTGTGTGGTGAGCTCTCAACATTGACAACACATCGTGAAATTTGTTGGTCATTTTTAGTGACATATGCCTAGTTTGGTTTGTCCCTGTACGTGGTTACCACGCCGTGGTTACTATGCTTTCTATTTAATAGTTAGTGTTCCCAAACCATTGTGACCCCCCTCTGACTATCAGTGACTGGTGATGTTAGTTGTCAACACTGACCACGTGAAGTCAAATTTGTTGGTCATGGTCAGTGACATATGCCTACTTTGGTTGGTCATCGTGCATGGTATCCATACCGTGCCACAACATATTGAAGGTATTTGTACTTGCTAGTCAATAACTAGTATTCACAAAATATTATCTTCCACCCTGACCATTTTTGACTCGTGTTATGAGTTGTCAAAGTTTACCACATTTAGTGACATTATTTGGTCATGGTCATTGACATATGCCTACTTTGGTTGGTCATCGTGAATGGTATCCACTCCGTGCCACAACATATTCAAGCTCCTCATGCTTGCTATTTGATACTTGGTGTTCCCAAACCATTGTTTCCCCCTCTGACCATTTGTGACTCGTATTATGAGTTGTCAACATTGATCACACACAGCGGATTTCTTTGGTCAAAGGCAGTACATATGCCTACTTTGGTCGGTCATTGTGCATGGTAGCCACACCGTGCTACTACTGACTGGAGGTCATTGTACTTGCTAGTTGAGAACCGATGTTCCCATAGCATTGTTTCCTCCCCTGACCGTTTGTGACTTGTGTTATGGTTGGTCAACGTTGACCATCCATATTGAAATTCTACGGTCATGGTCAATGACATATGCCTAGTTTGGTTGTTTGGTGTGCATATTAGCCACACGGTGCCACTACGTGTTGAAGTTCTTTGTCCGTTCTATTCGATACATAGGGTTCTTAAACCATTGTCTCTCCCTCTGACCATTTGTGACTCGTGTTATGAGTTGTCAATGTTGACCACACATAGTGGACTTCTTCGGTCATAGTCAGTGACGTATGCATCCTTTTGTTGGTCACTGTGCACGCTAGCCACACCGTGCCACTGCTTGTTGAAAATCCTCCTACTTGATAGTTAAAAACTAGTGTTCCCAACCCATGGTNCACTGACCATTTGTGACTCGTGTTATGAGTTTTCAACGTTGACCACACGCTGTGAAATCCGTTTGGTCATAGTTTGTGACATATGCCTACTTTGGTCTGTCATTGTACATGGTTACCACGCCGTGTCATTACGTATCGAAGGTCTTTGTGCTGTCTTGTTAACAGCGAGTGTTCCCAAACCATTGTTAGCCCCCTCTGACTATCTGTGACTCGTGTTGTGAGCTGTAACTGTTAACCACATGTAGTGAGATTCTTTGTTCATGGTCAGTGACATATGCATACGTTGGTTGGTCACTGTGCATTATAGCCACTCTGTGCCACTACATATTGAAGGTATTTGTACTTGCAAGTCGATAACTAGTATTCACACACGATTATCTTCCACCCTGAACTTTTGTGACTTGTGTTTTGAGTTGTCAATGTTTACCACAATTAGTGACATTATTTGGTCATGGTCATTTACATATGCCTACTTTGGTTGGTCATCGTGCATGGTATCCATGCCGTGCCACAACATATTGAAGCTCCTTGTGCTTGCTATTTGACATTTGGTGTTTCCAAACCATTGTTTCCCCCTCTGACCATTTGTGACTCGTATTCTGAGTTGTCAACATTGACCACACACTGCGGATTTCTTTGGTCAAAGGCAGTACATATGCTTACTTTGGTCAGTCATTGTGCATGGTAGCCACATCATGCTACTACTGACTGAAGGTCGTTGTACTTGCTCGTTGAGAACTGATATTCCCATAGCATTGTTTTCTCCCCTGACTGTTTGTGCCTCGTGTTATGGTTGGTCAACGTTGACAACCCATATTGAAACAATCTGGTCATGGTCAGTGACATATGCCTAGTTTGGTTGTTTGGTTCGATATTAGCCACACCGTGCCACTACGTATTGAAGTTCTCTGTCGTTTCTAGTTGATACATAGGGTTCCCAACCCATTGTCTCTCCCTATGAACATTTGTCACTCGTGTTATGAGTTGTCAATGTTGACCACACATAGTGGACTTCTTCGGTCATAGTCTTTGACGTATGCATCATGTGGTTTGTCACTGTGCACGCTAGCCACACCGTGCCACTACTTGTTGAAAATCTTTCTACTTGCTAGTTGATAACTAGTGTTCCCAACCCATGGTTTCCACCACTGACCATTTGTGACTCGTGTTATGAGTTTTCAACGTTGACCACACACTGTGACATCCGTTTGGTCATGGTTAGTGACATATGCCTACTTTGGATTGTCCCTGTACATGGTTACAACGCCGTGTCATTACGTATCGAAGGTCTTTGTGCTTTCTAGTTAATAGCTAGTGTTCCCAAACCGTTGTTAGCCCCTCTGAATATATGTGACTCGTGTTGTCAGTTGTCAACATTGACCACATGAAGTGAAATTCTTTGGTCATGGTCAGTGACGTACGAATACTTTGGTTGGTCCTTGGGCATTGTAGCCACACTGTGCCACTACAGATTGAAGGTATTTGTACTTGCTAGTCGAAAACTAGTATTTAGAAACCATTATCTTCCACCCCGACCATTTGTGACTCGTGTTATGAGTTGTCAAAGTTTACAACACTTGGTGACATTATTTGGCCATGGTCATTGACATACGCCAACTTTGGTTCGTCATCGTGCATGGTATCCACACTGTGCCACAACGTATCGAAGATCCTTGTGCTTGCTATCTGATACTTGGTGTTCCCAAACCATTGTTTCCCCCTCTGCCCATTTGTGACTCGTATTATGAGTTGTCAACGTTGGCCAGACACAGTGGATTTCTTTGGTCAAAGGCAGTAAATATGCCTACTTTGGTCAGTCATTGTGCATGGTAGCCACACCGTGCTACTACTGACTGAAGGTCGCTGTAATTGCTAGTTGAAAACTGGTGTTCCCATAGCATTGTTTCCTCCTTGACTGTTTGTGACTCGTGTTATGGTTGGTCAATGTTGACCATGCATATTGAAATTTTATGGTCATGATCAGTGACATATGCCTAGTTTGGTTGTTTGGTGTGCATATTAGCCACACGGTGCCACTACGTATTGAAGTTCTTTGCCCTTTCTAGTCAATACACAGAGTTCCCAAACCATTGTCTCTCCCTGTAACCATTTGTGACTCGTGTTATGAGTTTTCAATGTTGACCACACATAGTGGACTTCTTCGGTCATAGTCAGTGACGTATGCATCCTTTGGTTGGTCACTGTGTTTGCTAGCCATACCGTGCCACTGCTTGTTGACGGTCTTTGTACTTGCTAGTTGATAACTAGTGTTCCCAACCCATTGTTCCTCCCTCAGTCCATTTGTGACTTGTGGTATGCGTTTTCAGCGTTGACCACACACTCTGAAATTCTTTTGGTCATGGGAAGTGACATATGCCTACTTTGGTTTGTCACTGTACATGGTTACCACGCCGTGTCACTACGCATCGAAGGTCTTTGTGCTGTCTAGTTGATAGCTAGTGTTCCCAAACCACTGTTACCCCCTCTGAATATCTGTGACTCGTGTTGTGAGTTGTCAACATTGACCACATGAAGTGAAATTCTTTGGTCATGGTCAGTGACATATGCATACTTTGGTTGGTCACTGTGCATTGTAGCCGCACTCTACCACTGCATATTAAGTATTTGTACTTGCTAGTTGATAACTGGTTTTTAGAGACCATTATCTTCCACTCTGACCATTCGTGACTCGTGTTATGAGTTGTCCAAGTTTACCACACATGGTGACATTCTTTGGTCATGGTCAATGACATACGGTTGGTCATCGTGCATGGCATCCACACCATGCCACAACGTACTGAAGGTCATTGTGCTTGCTAGTTGATACCTGGTGTTCCCAAATAATTGTGTCCCTCTCTGACCGTTTGTGACTTGCATTATGAGTTGTCGACGTTGACCATACACTGCGGATTTCGTTGGTCAAAGGCAGTACATGTGCCTACATTGGTCGGTCATTGTGCATGGTAGCCACACCGTGCTACTACTGATTGAAGGTTGTTGTACTTGCTAGTTGAAAAGTGATATTCCCGGACCATTGTTTCCCCCTCTGACCATTTGTGACTCGTGTTATGGTTGGTGAACGTTGACCACCCATATTGAATTTTTTTGGTCATGGTCAGTGACATATGCCTAGTTTGGTTGTTGGGTGTGCATAGTAGCCACACTGTGCTACTACGTGTTGAAGTTATTTGTCCTTTCTACTCAATGCATAGGGTTCCCAAACCATTGTCTTTCCCTCTCACCGTTCATGACTCGTGTTATAAGTTGTCAATGTTGACCACACATAGTGGACTTCTTCCTTCATAGTCAGTGATGTATTCATCCTTTGGTTGGTCACTGTGCACGCTAGCTACACCGTGCCACTACTTGTTGAAGTTCCTCATACTTGCTAGTTNCCCTCTGACAATTTCTGACTCGTGTGATGAGTTTTAAACGTTGACCACACACCGTGAAATTCGTTTGTCATGGTTAGTGACATATGCCTAGTTTGGTCTGTTATTGTACGTGGTTACCACGCCATGTCACTACGTATTGAAGGTCTTTGTGCTGTCTTGTTGATAGCTAGTGTTCCCAAACGATTGCTACCCCCCTCTGACTATCAGTGACTCGTGTTGTGAGCTGTCAACGCTGACCACATGTAGTGATATTTGTTGGTCATGGTCAGTGACATATGCATACTTCGGTTGGTCACTGTGCATGGTAGCCACGCTGTGTCACTACATATAGAACGTATTTGTACTTGCTAGTCGATAACTAGTATTCACAAACCATTATCTTCAACCCTGACCATTTGTGACTTGTGTTACGAGTTGTCAAAAGTTACCACACTTTGTGAAATTATTTGGTCATTGTCGGTGACATATGCCTACTTTGGTTGGTGCATGGTATCCATGGTTGTGCATGGTATCCACACCGTGCTACAACTTATTGAAGGTCCTTGTGCTTGCTACTTGATACCTGGTGTTCCCAAACCATTGTCTCCCCCTCTTACCATTTGTGACTCCTATTATGAGTTGTCAACGCTGACCACACACAGCGGATTTCTTTGGTCAAAGGTAGTACATATGCCTCCTTTGGTCGGTCACTGTGCATGGTAGCCATACCGTACTTATACTGATTGAAGGTCGTTGTACTTGCTAGTAGAGAGCTGATATTCACAGACCATTGTTTCCCCCTCTGACCGTTTGTGACTCGTGTTATGGTTGGTTAATGTTGACCACCCATATTGAAATTCTTTGGTCATGGCCAGTGACATATGCCTAGTTTGGTTGTATGGTGTGCACAGTAGCCACATCGTGCTACTACGTATTGAAGTTATTTGTCCTTTCTAGTCGATACATAGGGTTCCCAAACCATTGTCCCTCCCTCTGACCATTTGTGACTCGTGTTATGAGTTGTCAATGTTGACCATACATAGTGGAATTCTTCGGTCATAGTCAGCGACCTGTGCATCCTTTGCTTGGTCACTGTGCACGCTAGCCACACCATGCCACTACTTGTTGAAAATCTTTATACTTGCTAGTTGATAACTAGTGTTGCCAACCCATGGTTTCTCCCACTGACCATTTGTGACTCGTGTTATGAGTTATAAACGTCGACCACACACTGTGAAATCCGTTTGGTCATGGTTTGTGACATATGCCTACTTTGGTTTGTCACTCTACATGGTTACCACGCCGTGTCATTACATATCAAATGTCTTCGTGCTTTCTTGTTGACAGCTGGTGTTCCCAAACCATTGTTAGCCCCCTCTAACTATCTGTGACTCGTGTTGTGAGTTGTCAAATTGACCACATGAAGTGAGATTCTTTGGTCATGGTCAGTGACACATGCATACATTGGTTGGTCACTGTGCATTGTAGCCACACTGTGCCACTGCATATTGAAGGTATTTGTACTTGCTTGTCGATAACTAGTATTTAGAAACCATTATCTTCCACTCTGATCATTTGTGACTCGTGTTATTAGTTGTCAAAGTTTACCACACATGGTGAAATTTTTGGTCATGGTCAGTGACATATGGTTGGTCATCGTGCATGGTATCCACACCGTGCCACAACGTACTGAAGGTCATTGTGCTTGCTAGTTGATACCTGGTGATCCAAAACAATTGTTCCCCCCTCTGACTATTTGAGACTCGTATTATGAGTTGCCAACATTGACCATACACAGCGGATTTTGTTGGTCAAAGGCAGTACATATGCCTACTTTGGTCGGTCATTGTGCATGGCAGCCACAGCGTGCTACTATTGACTGAAGGTTGTTGTACTTGCTAGTCGAGAACTGAAATTCCCGGACCATTGTTCCCCCCTCTGACCGTTTGTGACTCGTGTTATGATTGGTGAACGTTGACCACCCATATTGAAACTATTTGGTCATGGTCAGTGACATATGCCTAGTTTGGTTGTTTGGTGTGCATAGTAGCCACACCGTGCTACTACGTATTGAAGGTATTTATCCTTTCCAGTCCATGCATGTGGTTTCTAAACCATTGTCTCTCCCTCTGACCATTCTTGACTCGTGTTATGAGTTGTCAATGTTGACCACACATAGTGGACTTCTTCCGTCACAGTCAGTGACGTATTCATCCTTTGGGTGGTGACTGTGCACGCTAACCACACCGTGCCACTACTTGTTGAAGTTCTTCATACTTGCTAGTTGATAACTAGTGTTCCCAACCCATTGTTTCCCCCTCTGACCATGTGTGACTCGTGTGATGAGTTTTCAACGTTGACCACACATCGTGAAATTTGTTGGTCATGGTTAGTGTCATATGCCTACTTTGGTTTGTCACTGTACGTGGTTACCACGCCGTGTTACTACGTATTGAAGGTGTTTGTGCTTTCTAGTTGATAGCTAGTGTTTCCAAACCATTGTTATCCCCCTCAGACTATCAGTGACTCGTGTTGTGCGTTGTCGACGCTAACCACATGAAGTGAAATTCGTTGGTTATGGTCAGTGACATATGCATACTTTGGTTGGTCACTGTGCATGGTAGCCACGCTGTGCCGCTACATTTTGAAGGTATTTGTACTTGCTAATCGATAACTAGTATTCACAAACCATTATCTTCCACCCTGACCATTTGTGACTTGTGTTATGAGTTGTCAAAGTTTACCACACTTAATGAAATTATTTGGTCATGGTCAGTGCCATATGCCTTCTTTGGTTGGCCATCGTGCATGATATCCAAAGTAGGCATATGTCACTGACCATGACCAAATAATCAGTGTGGTAACCTTTAACAACTCATAACTCGAGTCACAAATGATCAGGTTGGAAGATAATGGTTTCGGAATACTAGTTATTGACTAGCAAGTACAAATATCTTCAATATGTAGTGGCACAGCGTGGCTACCATGCACAGTGACCAACCAAAGTATGCATATGTCACCGACCATGACCAACGAGTTTCACTTCATGTGGTCAGCGTTGACAAATCACAACACGAGTCACTGATAGTCAGAGGGGGGTAACAATGGTTTGGGAACACTAGCTATCAACTAGAAAGCACAAAGACCTTGAATACGTACTGACACGCCATGGAAACGTGTATAGTGACAAACCAAAGTAGGCATATGTCACTAACCATGACCAAAGAATTTCAATATGGGTGGTCAAAGGGGGAAACAATGGGTTGGGAACACTAGTTATCAACTAGCAAGTATGAAGAACTTCAACAAGTAGTGGCACAGTATGGCTAGCTTGCAGAGTGACCAACCAAAGGATGAATACGCCACTGACTATGAAGGAAGAGGTCCACTATGTGTGGTCAACATTGACAACTCATAACACGAGTCACGAATGGTCAGAGGGAGATACAATGGTTTGGGAACCCTATGCATTGACTAGAAAGGACAAATAACTTCAATACGTAGTGGCACGGTGTAGCTACTATGCACACCAAACAACCAAACTAGGCATATGTCACTTACCATGACCAAAGAATTTCAATATGGGTGGTCGCCGTTCACCAACAATAACAGGAGTCACAAACGGTCAGAGGGGGAAACAATGGTCCGGGAATATCAGTTCTCAACTACCAAGTACAATGACCTTCAATCAATAGTAGCACTGTGTGGCTACCATGCACAATGACCGACCAAAGTAGGCATATGTACTGCCTTTGACCAAAGAAATCCGCTGTGTATGGTCAACGTCGACAACTCATAATACGTGTCACAAATAGTCAGAGGGGGGAAACAATTGTTTGGGAATGCCAGGTATCGACTAGTAAGCACAATGACCTTCAAAACATTGTGGCACGATGTGGATACCATGCACGATGACCAACCATATGTGACTGACCATGACCAAAGAATGTCACCATGTGTGGTAAGCTTTGACGACTCATAATACGAGTCACAAATGGTCAGAGTGGAAGATAATGGTTTCTAAATACTAGTTGTTGACTAGCAAGTACAAATACCTTGAATATGCAATGGCACAGCGTGGCTACAATGCACAGTGACAAACCAAAGTATGCATATGTGAATGACCATGACCAAAAAAACTTTACTTCATGTGGTCAATGTTGACAACTCACAACACGAGTCACAGGTATTCAGAGGGGGGCAATAATGGTTTGGAAACACTAGCTACCAACTGGAAAGCACGGAGACCTTCGATACGTAGTGACAGGGCGTGGTAACCATGTATAGTGACAAACCAAAGTAGGCACATGTCACTAACCATGACCAAAAGAATTTCACAGTGTGTGGTCAACGCTGAAAATGCATGACACGAGTCACAAATGGTCAGAGGGGGATACAGTGGGTTGGGAACACTAGTTATCAACTAGCAGGTACAACGACCTTCAACAAGCAGTGGTTGGTATGGCTAGCGTACACAGTCACCAACCAAAGGATGCATACATGACAAACTATGACCGAAGAAGTCCAAAATGTGTGGTCAACATTTACAACTCATAATACGAGTCACAAATGGTCAGAGGGAGAGAAAATGGTTTGGGAACCCTATGCATTGACTAGAAACGGCAAAAAACGTCAATACGTAGTGGCACGGTGTGTCTAGTATGCACACCAAACAACCAAACTAGGCATATGTCACTGATCATGACCAGAGAATTTCAATATGGGTGGTCAACGTTGACCAACCATAACACGAGTCACAAACTCTCAGGGGAGGAAACTATGCTATGGGAATATCAGTTATCAACTAGCAAGTACAACAACCTTCAGTCAGTAGTAGCACGGTGTGGCTACCATGCACAATGACCGACCAAAGTAGACATATGTAGTGCCTTTGCCCAAAGAAATCCGCTGTGTGTGGTCAATGTTGACAACTCATA
>SZWC01000026.1:442413-487463 GCA_023375785.1 Penium margaritaceum | reverse complement strand
GGCACAGTGTGGCTACAATGCACAATGACCAACCAAAGTATGCATGACAACTCACAACATGAGTCACAGATATTCAGAGGGGAAAACAACGGTTTGGGAACACTAGCTATCAACTACAAAGCACAAAGACCTTCGATACGTTGTGACACGGCGTGGTAACCATGTACAGGGACAAACCAAAGTAGGCATATGTCACTAACCATGACCAAACGGATCTCACAGTGTGTGGTCAACGTTGAAAACTCATAACACCAGTCACAAATGGTCAAATGGGGGAAACCATGGGATGGGAACACTAGGTGTCAACTAGCAAGTAGAGAGATTTTCAACAAGTAGTGGCACGGTGTGGGTAGCGTGCACGGTGACAAACCAAAGGATGCATACGTCACTGACTACGACCGAAGAATTCCACTGTGTGGTCAACATTGACAACTCATAACATGAGTCACAAATGGTCAGAGGGAGAGACAATGGTTTGGGAACCCTATGTATCGACTAGAAAGGAGAAAGAACTTCAAAACATAGTGGCATTGTGTGGCTAATATGCACACCAAACAACCAAACTAGGCATATGTCACTGACCATGACAAGAGAATTTCAATATGGGTGGTCAACGTTGACCAACCATAACACGAGTCACAAACGGTCAAGGGAGGAAACAATGCTATGGGAATATCAGTTCTCAACTAGCAAGTACAACGACCTTCAGTCAGTGGTATTACGGTGTAGCTACCATGCACAATGACCGACCAGAGTACGCATATGTACTGCCTTTGACCAAAGATATCCGCTGTGTGTGGTCAACGTTGACAACCCATAATACTAGTCACAAATGGTTAGATGGGGAAACAATGGTTTGGGAACACCAAGTATCAAATAGCAAGCACAAGGAGCTTCAATACGTTTTGGCCCCGTGTGGATACCATGCACAATGACCACTCAAAGTAGGCATATGTCAATGACCATGACCAAATAATGTCACTAAGTGTGGTAAACTTTAACAACTTATAACACGAGTAACAAATGGTCAGGGAGGAAGATAATCATTTTTTAATACTAGTTATCGACTAGCAAGTACAAATACCTTCAATATATAGTGGCACAATGTGGCTACAATGCACAGTGACCAACCAAAGTATGCATATGTCACTGACCATGACCAAATAATGTCACTAAGCGTGGTAATCATTGACAACTCATAACACGAGTCACAAATGGTGAGAGTGGAAGATAATGGTTTGTGAATACTAGTTATCCACTAGCAAGTACAAATACCTTTAATATGTAGTGGCACAGCGTGGCTACCATGCGCAGTTACCAACCAAAGTATGCATATGTCACTGACCATGACCAACGAATTTCACTTCATGTGGTCAACAGTTACAATTCACAACACGAGTCACAGATAGTCAGAGGGGGCTAACAATGGTTTGGGAACACTAGCTGTCAACAAGAAAGCACAAAGACCTTCGATACGTAATGACACGGCGTGGTAACCATGTACAGTGACACACCAAAGCAGGCATAGGTCACAGACTATGACCAAACGGATTTCACATCGAGTGGTTAAAGTTGAAAACTCAAAACACGAGTCACAAATGGTCAGTGTGGGAAACCATGGGTTGGGAACACTAGTTTCCAACTAGCAAGTAGAAAGATTTTCAACAAGTAGTGGCACGGTGTGGCTAGTGTGCACAGTGACCAACTAAAGGATGCATACGTTACTGACTATGACCGAAGAATTCCACTATGTGTGGTCAACATTGACAACTCATAACACGAGTCACAAATAGTCAGATTGAGAGACAATGGTTTGGGAATCCTATGTATTGACTAAAAAGGACAAAGAATTTCAATACGTAGTGGCACGGTGTGGCTAATATGCACACCAAACACCCAAACTAGGCATATGTCACTGACCATGACCAGAGAATTTCAATATGGGTGGTCAACATTGACCAACCATAAAACGAGTCACAAACACTCAAGGGAGGAAACAATGCTATGGGATTATCAGTTCTCATCTAGCAATGACCAGTCAGTAGTAGCACGATGTGGCTACCATGCACAATGACCGACCAAAGTAGTCATATGTACTGCCTTTGACCAAAGAAAACCGCTGTGTATGGTCAACGTTGGCAACTCATAATACGAGTCACAAATGGTCAGAGGGAGAAACAATTGTTTGGGAACACCAAGTATCGACTAGCAAGCAGAATGACCTTCAGTACGTTGTGGCACGGTGTGGATACCATGCACGATGACCAACCATATGTCACTGACCATGACCAAAGAATGTCACCATGTGTAGTAAACTTGGACAACTCATAACACGAGTCACAAATGGTCAGAGTGGACAATAATGGTTTCTAACTACTAGTTATTGACTAGCAAGTGCAAATACCTTCAATATGTAGTGGCACGGTGTGGCTACAATGCACAGTGACCAACCAAAGTATGCATATGTCACTGACCATGACCAAATAATGTCACTAAGTGTGGTCAACTTTGACAACTCATAACACGAGTCACAAATGGTCAGGGTGGAAGATAATGGTTTGTGAATACTAGTTATCCACTAGCAAGTACAAATACCTTCAATATATAGTGGCACAATGTGGCTACAATGCACAGTGACCAACCAAAGTAGGCTTATGTCACTGACCATGACCAAATAATGTCACTAAGTGTAGTCAACTTGGACAACTCATAACACGAGTCACAAATGGTGAGAGTGGAAGATAATGGTTTGTGAATACTAGTTATCCACTAGCAAGTACAAATACCTTCAATATATAGTGGCACAATGTGGCTACAATGCACAGTGACCAACCAAAGTAGGCTTATGTCACTGACCATGACCAAATAATGTCACTAAGTGTAGTCAACTTGGACAACTCATAACACGAGTCACAAATGGTGAGAGTGGAAGATAATGGTTTGTGAATACTAGTTATCCACTAGCAAGTACAAATACCTTCAATATATAGTGGCACAATGTGGCTACAATGCACAGTGACCAACCAAAGTAGGCTTATGTCACTGACCATGACCAAATAATGTCACTAAGTGTAGTCAACTTGGACAACTCATAACACGAGTCACAAATGGTGAGAGTGGAAGATAATGGTTTGTGAATACTAGTTATCCACTAGCAAGTACAAATACCTTCAATATATAGTGGCACAATGTGGCTACAATGCACAGTGACCAACCAAAGGATGAATACGTTACTGACTACGACGGAAGAAGTCCACTATGTGTGGTCAACATTGACAACCCATAACACGAGTCATGAATGGTCAGAGGGAGAGAAAATGGTTTGGGAACCCTATGCATGGACTAGAAAGTACAAATACCTTCAGTATGAAGTGGCATAGTGTGGCTACAATGCACAGTGACCAACCAAAGTAGGCTTATGTCAATGACCATGACCAAACAATGTCACTAAGTGTGGTAAACATTGACAACTCATAACACGAGTCACAAATGGTCAGGGTGGAAGATAATCCTTTGGTAATACTAGTTATCAACTAGCAAGTACAAATACCTTCAATATGTAGTGGCACAGTGTGGCTACAATGCACAGTGACCAACCAAAGTATGCATATGTCACTGACCATGAACAGAGAATTTCACTTCATGTGGTCAACACGTACTACTCACAACACGAGTCACAGATAGTCAGAGGGGGCTAACAAAGGTTTGGGAGTACTGGATGTCAACAAGAAAGCACAAAGACCTTCAATACGTAATGACATGGCGTGGTAACCATGTACAGTGACAAACCAAAGTAGGCATATGTCACAAACCATGACCAAATGGATTTCACAACGTGTGGTCAACGGTGAAAACTCATAACACAAGTCACAAATGGTCATTGGGGGAAATCATGGGTTGGGAACACTAGTTATCAACTAGCAAGTAGAAATATTTTCAACAAGTAGTGGCACAGTGTGGCTAGCGTGCACAGTGACCAACCAAAAGATCGATACGTCACTGACTATGACCGAAAAAGTCCACTATGTGTGGTAAACATTGACAACTCATAACACGAGTCACAAATAGTCAGAGGGGGCTAACAAAGGTTTGGGAGTACTGGATGTCAACAAGAAAGCAGAAAGACCTTCAATACGTAATGACATGGCGTGGTAACCATATACAGTGACAAACCAAAGTAGGCATACGTCACAAACCATGACCAAACGGATTTCACAACGTGTGGTCAACGGTGAAAACTCATAACACAAGTCACAAATGGTCATTGGGGGAAATCATGGGTTGGGAACACTAGTTATCAACTAGCAAGTAGAAATATTTTCAACAAGTAGTGGCACAGTGTGGCTAGCGTGCACAGTGACCAACCAAAAGATCGATACGTCACTGACTATGACCGAAAAAGTCCACTATGTGTGGTAAACATTGAAAACTCATAAAACGAGTCACAAATGGTCAGAGGGAGAGACAATGGTTTGGGAACCCTACGTATTGACTAGAAAGGACAAAGAACTTCAATACGTAGTGGCACGGTGTGGCTAATTTGCACACCAAACAACCAAACTAGGCATATGTCACTGACCATGACAAGAGAATTTCAATATATGTGGTCAACGTTGACCAACCATAACACGAGTCACAAACGGTTAAGGGAGGAAACAATGCTATGGGTATATCAGTTCTTAACTAGCAAGTACAACGACCTTCAGTTAGTAGTAGCACGGTGTGGCTACCATGCACAATGACCAACCAAAGTAGGCATATGTACTACCTTTGACCAAAGAAATCCGCTATGTGTCGTCAACGTTGACAACTCATAATAGGAGTCACAAATGGTCATAGAGGGAGACAATGGTTTGGGAACACCAGGTATCAACTAGCAAGCTGAAGGGGCTTCGATACGTTGTGGCATGGTATGGATACCATGCACGATGACCAACCAAAGTAGGCATATGTCACTGACCATGACCAAGTAATGGCACTAAGTGTGGTAAACTTTGACAACTCATAACACGAGTCACAAATGGTCAGAGTGGAAGATAATGGTTTGTGAATACTAGTTTTTTACTAGCAAGTACAAATACCTTCAATATGTAGCGGCACAGCGTGCCTACCATGCACGGTGACCAACCAAATTATGCATACATCACTGACCATGACCAACGAATTTCACTTCATGTGGTCAGCGTTGACAAATCACAACACGAGTCACTGATAGTCACAGGGGGGTGACAATGGTTTGCAAACACTGACTATTAACTAGAAAGCACAAAAACCTTTACTACGTAGTGACACGGAGTGGTAACCACGTACAGTGACAAACCAAACTAGGCATATGTCACTAACCATGACCAATGAATTTCACGGTGTGTGGTCAACGTCCAAAACTCATCACACGAGTCACAAATGGTCAAGGGAAACAATGGGTTGGGAACACTAGTTATCAACAAGCAAGTGTGAAGAACTTCAACAAGTAGTGGCACGGTGTGGCTAGCGTGCACAGTGACCAACCAAAGGATGAACACGTCACTGACTATGACGGAAGAAGTCCACTATGTGTGGTCAACATTGACAACTCATAACACGAGTCACGAATGATCAGAGGGAGAGAGATTGGTTTGGGAACCCTATGCATGGACTAGTAACGAAAAACAACTTCAATATGTAGTGGCACGGTGTGGCTAGTATACACACCAAACAACCAAACTAGGCATATGTCACTGACCTTGACCAAAGAATTTCAATATGGGTGGTCAGCGTTCACCAACCATAACATGAGTCACAAACGGTCAGAGGGGGGAACAATGGTTCGGGAATATCAGTTTTCAACTAGCAAGTGCAACGACCTTCAATCAGTAGTAGCATGGTGTGGCTGCCATGCACAATGACCGACAAAAGTAGGCACATGTCAATGACCATGACCAAATAACACTAAGTGTGGTAAACTTTGACAACTCATAACACGAGTCACAAATGGTCAGGGTGGAAGATAATGGTTTCTAGATACTAGCTATAAACTAGCAAGTACAAATATCTTCAATATGTAGTGGCACAGTGTGGCTAAAATGCACAATGACCAACCAACGTATGTATATGTCACTGACCATGACCAAGGAATTTCACTTCATGTGGTCAATATTGACAACTCACAACACGAGTCACAGATATTAAGAGGGGCTAACAACGGGTTGGGAACACTAGCTATCAACTAGAAAGCACAAAGACCTTCGGTACGTAGTGACACGACGTGGTAACCATGTACAGTGACAAACCAAAGTAGGCATATGTCACTAACCATGACTAAACGGGTTTCACATTGTGTGGTCAGCGTTGAAAACTCAGAACACGAGTCACAAATGGTCAGTGGCAGAGACCATGGCTTGGGAACACTAGTTATCAACTAGCAAGTAGAAACATTTTCACCAAGTAGTGGCACGGTGTGGGTAGCGTGCATTGTGACAAACCAAAGGATGCATATGTAACTGACTATTACCGAAGAAGTCCACTATGTGTGGTCAACATTGACAACTCATAACACGAGTCACAAATGGTCACAGGGAGAGACAATGGTTTGGGAACCCTATGTATCGACGAGAAAGGACAAAGAACTTCGATACGTAGTGGCACGGTGTGGCTAATATGCACACCAAACAACCAAATTACGCATATGTCACTGACCATGACCAGAGAATTTCAATATGGGTGGTCAACGTTGACCAACCATAACATGAGTCACAAACAGTCAGTGGAGGAAACAATGCTATGGGAATCTCAGTTCTCAACTAGCAAGTACAACGACCTACAGTCAGTAGTAGCACAGTGTGGCTATCATGCACAACGACCGACCAAAGTAGGCATATGTACTGCCTTTGACCAAAGAAATCCGCTGTGTGTGGTCAACGTTGACAACTCATAATACGAGTCAAAAATGGTCAGAGGGGGAGATAATGGTTTGGGAACACCAAGTATCAAATAGCAAGCACAAGGAGCTTCAATACGTTGTGGCACACTGTGGATACCATGCACGATGACCAACCAAAGTAGGCATATGTCAAGGACCATGACCAAGTAATGTCATTAAGTGTGGTAAACTTTGACAACTCATAACACGAGTCACAACTGGTCAGTGTGGAAGATAATCATTTGTGAATACTAGTTATCGACTAGCAAGTACAACTAAATTCAATATGTAGTGGCATAGTGTGGCCAATGCACACTGACCAACCAAAGTATGCATATGTCACTGACCATGACCAAATAATGTCACCAAGTGTGGTAAACGTTGACAACTCATAACACGAGTCACGAATGGTCAGGGTGGAAGATAATGGTTTGTGAATACTAGTTATCCACTAGAAAGTAAAAATACCTACATATGTAGTGGCACAGCGTGGCTACCATGCACAGTGACCAACCAAAGTATACATATTTCACTCACCATGACCAACGAATTTCATTTAATGTGGTCAGCGTTGACAACTCACAACAGGAGTCACTCATAGTGAAATGGGGATCACAATGGTTTGGAAACACTAACTATTAACCAGAAAGCACAAATACCTTTATTACGTAGTGACACGGCGTGGTAACCACGTACAGTGACAAACCAAACTAGGCATATGTCACTAACCATGACCAATGAATTTCACGGTGTGTGGTCAACGTTGAAAACTCATCACACGAGTCACAAATGGTCAGAGGGGGAAACAATGGGTTGGAAAGACTAGTTATCAACTAGCAAGTATGAAGAACTTCAAAAAGTAGTGGCACGGTGTGGCTAGCGTGCACAGTGACCAACCAAAGGATGAATACGTCACTGACTATGACGGAAGAAGTCCACTATGTGTGGTCGACATCGACAACTCATAACACGACTCACGAATGGTCAGAGGAAGAGACAATAGGTTGGGAACCCTATGCATGGACTAGAAAGGACAAATAACTTTAATACGTAGTGGCACGGTGTGGCTACTATGCACACCAAATAATCAAAAAAAGGCATATGTCACTGACCATGACCAAATAATTTCAGTATGGATGGTCAACGTTTACCAACCATAACACGAGTCACAAACGGTCCGAGGGGGGAACAATGGTCCGGGAATATCAGTTGTCAACTAGCAAGTACAACGACCTTCAGTCGGTAGTAACATGGTGTGGCTGCCATGCACAATGACCGACCAAAGTAGGCATATGTACTGCCTTTGACCAAAGAAATCCGCTGAGTATGGTCAATGTTGGCAACTCAGAATACGAGTCACAAATAGTCAAAGGGGGAAATAATTGTTTGGGAACACCAGGTATCAACTAGCAAGCACAATGACCTTCAGTACGTTGTGGCACGGTGTGGATACCATGCACGATGACCAGCCATATGTCACTGACCATGACCAAAGAATGTCACCATGTGTGGTAAACTTTGACAACTCATAACACGAGTCACAAATGGTCAGAGTGGAAGATAATGGTTTCTACATACTAGTAATCGACTAGCAAGTACAAATACCTTCAATATGCAGTGGCACAGTGTGGCTACAATGCACAGTGACCAACCAAAGTATGCATATGTCACTGACCATGACCAAAGAATTTCACTTCATGTGGTCAATGTTGACAACTCACAACACGAGTCACAAATAGTCAGAGGGGGCTAATAATGGTTCAGGAACACTAGCTGTCAACAAGAAAGCACAAAGACCTTCGATACGTAATGGCATGGCGTGGTAACCATGTATAGTGACAAACCAAAGTAGGCATATATCACAAACCACGACCAAACGGATTTCACACTGTGTGGTCAACGTTGAAAACTCATAACACGAGTCACAAATGGCCAGTGGGGGAAACCATGGGTTGGGAATACTAGTTATCAACTAGCAAGTAGAAAGACTTTCATCAAGTAGTGGCACGGTCTGGCTAGCGTGCACAGTGACCAACCAAACGATGCACACGTCACTGACTATGTCCGAAGAAGTCCACTATGTATGGTCAACATTGACAACTCATAACACGAGTCACAAATGGAGAAAGGGAGAGACAATGGTTTGGGAACCCTATGTATTGACTAGAAAGGACAAAGAACTTCAATACGTAGTGGCAAGGTGTGCCTAGTATGCACACCAAACAACCAAAATAGGCATATGTCACCGACCATGATGAAAGAATTTCAATATGGGTGGTCAACATTCACCAACCATAACATGAGTCACAAACGGCCAAAGGGGGAAACATTGGTCTGTGAATATCAGTTCTCAAGTAGCAAGTATAGCGACCTTCAATCAGTATAAGCACGGTGTGGCTACCATGCACAATGACCGACCAAAGTAAGCATATGTACTACCATTGACCAAAGAAATCCGCTGTGTGTGGTCAGCGTTGACAACTGATAAAAGGAGTCACAAATGGTTAGAGGGGGACACAATGGTTTGGGAACACCAGGTATCAACTAGCAAGCACAAGGACCTTCAATAAGTTGTGGCACGGTGTGGATACCATGCACGATGACCAACCAAAGGAAGCATATGTCACAGACCATGACAAAATAATGTCACTAAGTATGCTAAACTTTGACAACTCATAACACGAGTCACAAATGGTCAGGGTGGAAGATAATGTTGAAATGGTGTGCCCCTTGCCATGAGTGCCGTTGAGTGTACTTCTTGGTTCGACCACTGAGGAGTGGTCAAACACCTGATCTGACTTTATATTTGGATTCCTTGGATTTTTCCATGCAGGATCGAGCTTTTAATCGCTCGATTTGAGTGAATATTCAGAAAGTTAGCCTAGCCCAAAAAACGGATGTTGGGTGGGAGGAATCTGGTACCCGCCATGGGTGGCGGGATATTCCACCGCCAGGGATCCGAGTTCATTCCTAATGGCCTCCAAATGCACCCGGGGCATGAATGAGGTGACCATAAGGACATCCTTGACCAGGATGAACTTCTCCTTGACTTCTGGGCGAGGAAAGGCGCTTCGACGAGTCATCGTCGAAGTGCCTCCCGTTGCCTAGACTGCAAGACCAGGTGGACGGCTCCACCAAGGGTTACTTCGACGGCCGTAGCAGGGGCTCTACTGCTCGGTTTTGGGCCTGCTTGGATGTGTTGAAAAGCTTAGATCACAGGCTATAAGGATCTAATATAATGCCACTATGCTAAGTAACAAAATCAGGTTTCGATTCAGTTCTACTGAATGCGACGTGTTCTGCTCACTCGCATCCGTGATCCTTGTGCTCCACACTCTTCACCATTGGTGTCAATTGGCAGTCCCAAACCTTGGTAGCGTGAATCAGCAAGAGCTAGGCATCCTTAAGGGTGCCTCCACACCCACTAGAGCCAACAAATGGTTATTGGCCCACGTGCCTAGAAGGACCCTACCTCTACAACGTTCACGCTTCCGCCGTGTGCCATGGCACCGACCGAGCAAGATAGCATCGGCGTCTCCAAGTTAGACAGACTTGGATTCCACCTTTGGAGGTGGGCGTTTGAGGTCTTCCTCGATGACAAGGTTCTGCTTGAGCTAGTCAAGGGTGAAGAAACGGCCCCTCCGCATACCGCGACACCGGAGGAAGTGGAGGCATACAAGAAGCGCAACAAGAAGGCGCTTGCTTTGTTGGTGTATGCGCTTGCTCCGACGCAGCGCTCCCTCATCCAAGGATGCATGCAGGCCGCGGAGGCCTGGAAGAAACTCTGCACCATCTATCAATCCACTAACCTTCCTAACCAGCTCTTTGTCTTCAAGAGGCTCGTCACCCTCCGAGCCAACGAAGGCGACGACAGCATGGAGATCCTACAGAAGATTGAGTCCCTCACTGCCGAGTGCGTAGCCACCGGATGGAAGGTCAACCCTCAGCTGCAAGCCACGATCCTGGCCTTGCCGGACAGTTGGAGTCCCATGATCACCGTCTTAGGCGGCTGGTCCGCCGATGAGCTGAAATACCCGAAGGTGGGTGAGTACGTCCGCAACGAATGGATGCGGCATGGTGGGAGAGAGAGTTGGGCGACATCAACTTCCGCCTATGCCGTCCGCCCTCAAGCTAGAGGGGGAGGCAAGAAGGGGGAGGATGCCAACCAGGGCACCAAGAGAGGTTAAAAAAAGGGGGAGTGCTACAATTGTGGCAAATAGGGCCACTACGCATGTGATTGCTCCAACAAGAAGTCCGACCAGTCGAGGAAGGGCGGGAAGAAGGACATCCAAGCCATGATGGCCAGAGAGTCTACCGACTTGACAGATCCGGAAGTCACTGTCATTGACTCCAGATCACGCCACCACACACAATGCAACCGGGCGGCATTCATCACCTACGGCGCCACCAAGCGGCGCATGGCAGTGTCCAACAGCAAAACAGAGTTGGCCGCGGGCAAAGGCAATGTTCGCATTGAGTCGGTGGTGAACAGTAAAGTCATTCCGTGCACCATCTACGACGTGCTCCACATGCCTAACTTTGGAGCAAACGTGCTGTCAGTGAGCCGCCTTACCGACAAGGGGCTCGAGGTCCTCTTCAACAAGAAGGAGGCTATCATCCGGAAGGAGGGGGACGGCAAGGTGATTGCACGTGGCAAGAGGGAGGAGGACCTGTACCTTCTCCATACCAAGGTTCTTGCCGATGAGGTGAGGACCAACGCCGCTCACCTCGCGACAAAGGATGAAGGGGACCTGGACCTGTGGCATCGCCGTTTGTGCCACATCGCTCCCTCAACCGTGAGGGACATGGCAAAGAAGGAAGTGGTGTGGGGTCTTGAGGTCAAGAGCCTCGACGTAGCCAAGGATGTCATGTGCAAGCCGTGCGTGGTCGACAAGGCGACACGACAGCCGTTTAATGGCAAAGGGACGCGAGCGTCGGTGAAGTTGGAGGTGGTCCACACTGACGTGTGTGGTCCATTCGAGAGCTCCATTGGGGGCGCTTGCTACTTTGTCACCTTCATCGACGACCACAGCCGCAAGCTCTACCTCTACATCATCAAGAGGAAGAGTGATGTCCTGAATTGTATGCAGGAGTTTGTGGCGGCACTGGAGCAGCAAACGGAGTTGAAGGTGAAGGTTTTCCGGAGCGACAACGGTGGCGAGTACGAGGGCTGCTTGGCATGGATGAAGAGCAAGGGGATCGCATGGCAGAAAAATACGCCACACTCTCCGCAGCAGAATGGCATCGCCGAGAGGGCGAGCCGCACCATCCTCAACATGGTCTGGTCCATGTTGAGTGACGCCGGCCTCGCGCAGCGGTACTAGGGCGAGGCGGCGCGGACAGCGGCGTACATCATGAACCTGACACCGACGAAGCAACTAAAAGACGCGGAGTCCAAGGTGTGGAAGACGCCACAAGAAGTGTGGAGCGAGAGGAAGCCAACAGTGGCACACCTCCGTACGTTTGGTTGTGTTGCACATGCTGTTGTACAGGCACGGGAGGGGCGGGGCAAGCTGGACCCGCAAACTCGCCGGTGCATCTTCGTCGGGTACGAGAGCGGGAGCAGGGCATACCAGCTCTTCGACCCGCGGAAGCAGCAGATCGTGAAGAGTCACGACATCACGTTCGACGAGACCAGCCGTTGGACGGACAAGGACGCGGGTCTCTCCAAGCGTGGGGAGTGGCTGACACTCCTTGAGGGGGAGACGCCGGAGGACGCAAAAGAGGGTGACGTCCCATCGGCTCCAACCGGCGAGAACCATCTGGGTAATGTTGGAGCGGCTGATTTCCATTCAGCCGAGTCAGACAATAAGTCCGAGGCGCCAGCAGCAGTGGAGCCGAACGAGGAGGCGGGGAGTGAGCCCGCATCTCCACAGTCCCCGAGAGAGGGGGAGCAGGCCAGCGGTGCGAGTGGCACTGCGAGGGGGCAGCAGCAGCAGCAGCAACGGCAGCAGCAGCAGCAGCAGTCCCGGAGAAGTGGACGCGCAAGGAGGACGGTAAAGACGTACGATGCTGCTGAGGGCATCTGGACTAGGCTTGCTCCAGCATTCTTTGTGCAAGAAGAGCCCGAGACTGTCAAGGAGGCGTTACAGCGGAAGGATGGGGCTGAGTGGGAGGGAGCTATAAAGTCTCAGCTCGCCTCCCATGAAGAAAATGGCACTTGGCAGCTGATTGACAGGCCGGAGGACGCAAAAATCATCGGCTCTAAGTGGATCTCCAAGAAGAAGCTCACCAAGGAGGGGAAGGTGGAGCAGTACAAGGCGCGGCTGGTCGCGAAGAGGTACGCCCAGTGAAAGGGTGAATACTACGATGAAACATTCGCGCCGGTGACGAAGTTCGCCTCCATTCGTTCCATCCTCTTGGTGGGGGCGGTGCGTGACTACAAAGTCCACCAAATGGACGTGAAAACTGTGTTCCTCAACGGCGACCTAGACAAGGAGGTCTACATGGAGGTACCGGAAGGGGTGGACGCGCCCCCAGGGAAGGTGTGCCGGCTTTGCAAGGCGCTCTACGGGATGAAGCAAGCGCCACTCATGTGGTACCTGAAAATGGACGGCTTCATGGCTAACTTGGCTTCAAGTATTGCGAGGCGGATCACAGCGTGTACGTGCAGAAGCAGCTGGGGTTGCACCAGATCGTGGCACTCTACGTGGACGATCTCATCCTCGTGTCGTCGGACATGGAGGAGTTGGTGAACCTGAAGCGACAGCTGGGCGGTCGGTTCAAAATGACTGACATGGGCGAGCTTGAGTACTACCTCGGCGTCGCCATCAAGAGGGACCGCAAGGCACGCACGCTCGAGATGGGGCAGGCAAAGTACGTGCAAGAGGTGCTCCGCCACTACAACATGGAGGATTGCAACCCCATCGGCACACCCATGACCACCACATGTGAGCTGAGCTCGAGCATGGGCCCGAGCACGGACGAGGAGAAGGAGGAGATGGCAGGTGTGCCATACCAGTCCGCAGTGGGGAGCATTATGTACGCCATGGTGGCAACACGGCCCGGCCTCGCCTTTGCGGATGGCCAAGTGAGCCGCTACGTTGCTGACCCCGAGCCGTTGCATTGGCAAGCGGTGAAGCGGATCCTCCGCTTTCTCAAGGCGACAAAGCAGTCGTGGCTCGTGTTTGCAGGGAGAGCGCGTGACGACTCCCTCGAGTTGGTCTGCTACTCGGATGTCGACTAGGCTGGTGATGTGGATGACAGAAAATCAACGTCCGGGTACGTGTTTGTGCTTGGTGGTGCAGCGGTTTCATGGGCAAGCCGGAAGCAGGACTGCGTGGCGTTGTCCAGCACCGAAGCGGAGTACATTGCGCTCGCGGAAGCCGCAAAGGAGGCGGCGTGGCTGAGACGGCTACTAGAGGAGATCGGCATGCCGCAAAGGAAGCTGACGGTACTCAACGTTGACAACATGAGTGCCATCAGCCTCACCCAGGACCCAGTGTTGCACAGGAGGACCAAGCACATCGAGATCCGTCATCACTACGCGCCAGACCTGGTGGCGAAGGGAGATGCGGCTATTGTGCATTGTGGCACTAAGCGCATGCTCGCCGATACCATGACCAAGGCACAGTCAAAGGACAGGCAGGACGCGAGCTGCATGGAGCTTGGTCTGCACTATGAAGTTTAAAATGCTACAGGTTCAAAAGACAGGGCATCAAGGCTGCGGTGCAAGGGGGAGATTGTTGACATGGTGTGCTCCTTGCCATGAGTGCCGTTGAGTGTACTTTCTTGTTCGACCACTGAGGAGTGGTCGAATACATAATCTGACTTTAGATTTGGATTCCTTGGATTGTTCCATGCAGGATCGAGCTTTGAATCACTCGATTTGAGTGACTATTCAGAAAGTTAGCCTAGCCCGAAAAACGGGTGTTGGATAGGAGGAATCTGGTACCCGCCATGGGTGGCGGGATATTCCACCGCCAGGGATCCGAGTTCATTCCTAATGGCCTCCAAATGCACCCGGGGCATGAATGAGGTGACCATAAGGACCTCCTTGACCAGGATGAACTTCTTCTTGACTTCTGGGCGAAGAAAGGCGCATCGACGGGTCATCATTGAAGCGCCTCCCGTTGCCTAGAGTGCAAGACCAGGTGGGCGGCTCCACCAAGGGTTACTTCGACGGCCGTAGCAGGGGCTCTACTACTCCGTTTTGGGCGTGCTTGGATGCGTTGGAAAGCTTAGATCACAGGGTATAAGGATCTGATGTAATCGAACTATGCTTAGAAACAAAATTGTGTTTCGATTCAGTTCTACTGAATGCGATGTGTTCTGCTCAATCACATCCGTGATCCTTGTGCTCCACACTATTCACCATAGGTGTCCATTGGCTCCCCCAAATATTGGCAATGTGCATCAGCAAGAGCTAGGCATCCTTAAGGGTGCCTCCACACCCACTAGAGCCAACAGATAATGGTTTGTGAATACTAGTTATCGACTAGCAAGCACAAAAACCTTCAATATGTAGTGGCACAGCGTGGCTACCATGCGCAGTGACCAACGAAAGTATGCATATGTCACTGACCATGACCAACGAACTTCACTTCATGTGGTAAGCGTTGACAACTCACAACACAAGTCACTAATAGTCACAGGGGGGTAACAATGGTTTGGGAACACTAGTTATCAACTACAAAGCACAAAGACCTTCAATACGCAGTGACAGGGCGTGGTAACCACGTACAGTGACAAACCAAACTAGGCATATGTCACTAACCATGACCAAAGAATTTCAATATGGGTGGTCAACGTTGAAAACTCATCACAAGAGTCACAAATGGTCAGAGGGGGAAACAATGTATTGGGAACACTAGTTATAAACTAGCAAATCTGAAGAACTTCAACAAGTAGTGGCACGGTGTGGCTAGCGTGCACAATGACCAACCAAAGGATGAATACGTCACTGACTATGATAGAAGAAGTCCACTATGTGTGGTCAACATTGGCAACTCATAACACGAGTCACAAATGGTCAGAGGGAGAGACAATGGTTTGGGAACCCTATGCATGGACTAGAAAGGACAAATAACTTCAATATGTAGCGGCACGGTATGGCTACTATGGCAACCAAACAACCAAACTAGGCATGTGTCACTGACCATGACCAAAGAATTTCAATATGGGTGGTCAACGTTCACCAACCATAACACAAGTCACAAACAGTTAGAGAGGGAAACAATGGTCCGGGAATATCAGTTCTCAACTAGCAAGTAAGACCTTCAATCAGTAGTAGCACGGTGTGGCTGCCATGCACAATGACAGACCAAAGTAGGCACATGTCAATGAGCATGACCAAATAATGTCACCAAGTGTGGTAAACTTTCACAACTCATAACACGAGTCATAATCGGGGTGGAAGATAATGGTTTGTAAATACTAGTTATTGACTAGCAAGTACAAATACCCTCAATATGTAGTGCCACGGTGAGGCTACAATGCACAATGACCAACCAAAGTGTGCATATGTCACTGACCATGAACAAAGGATTTCACTTCATGTGGTCGACGTTCACAACTCACAACACAAGTCACAGTTATTCAGAGGGCTAACAACGGTTTGGGAACACTAGCTATCAACTAGAAAGCACAAAGACCTTCGATACGTAGTGACACGGCGTGGTAACCATGTACAGGGACAAACCAAAGTAGGCATATGTCACTAACCATGACCAAACGGATTTCACAGTGTGTCGTCAACGTTGAAAACTCATAACACGAGTCAAAAATGGTCAGTGGGGGAAACCATGGGTTGCGAACACTAGTTATCAACTAGCAAGTAGAAAGATTTTCAACAACTAGTGGCACGGTGTGGCTGGCGTGCACAGTGACAAACCAAAGGATGCATACGTCACTGACTATGACCGGAAAGTCCACTATGTGTGGTCAACATTGACAACTCATAACACGAGTCACACATGGTCAGAGGGAGAGACAATGGTTTGGGAGCCCTATGTATCGCCTAGAAAGGACAAAGAACTTTAATACGTAGTGGCACGGTGTGGCTAATATGCACACCAAACAACCAAACTAGGCATATGTCACTGACCATGACCAGAGAATTTCAATATGGGTAGTCAACGTTGACCAACCATAACACGAGTCACAAACGGTCAGGGGAGGAAACAATGCTATGGGAATACAGTTCTCAACTAGCAAGTACAACAACCTTCAGTCAGTAGTAGCACGGTGTGGCTACCATGCACAATGACTGACCAAAGTAGGCATATGTACTGCCTTTGACCAAAGAAATCCGCTGTGTGGTCAACGTTGACAACCCATAATACGAGTCACAAATGGTCAGATGGGGAAACAGTGGTTTGGGAACACCAAGTATCAAATAGCATGCACAAGGAGCTTCAATACATTGTGGCACGATGTGGATATCAGGCACGATGACCAACCAAAGTAGGCATATGTCAATGACCATGACCAGATAATGTCACTAAGTGTGGTAAACATTGACAACTCATAACACGAGTCAAGAATGGTCAGGGTGTAAGATAATCATTTGTGAATAATAGTTATCGACTAGCAAGTACAAATACCTTCAATATGTAGTGGCACAGTGTGGCTACAATGCACAGTGACCAACCAAAGTATGCATATGTCACTGAACATGAACAAAGAACTTCACTTCATGTGGTCAACAGTCATAACACACAACTCGAGTCACAGGTAGTCAGAAGGGGCTAACAATGGTTTGGGAACACTAGCTAAGAACCAGAAAGCACAAAGATCTTCCATACGTAATGACACAGCGTGGTAACCATGTACAGTGACAAACCAGAGTAGGCATATGTCACAAACCATGACCAAATGGATTTCACAGCGTGTTGTCAACATTGTAAACTCATAACACAAGTCACAACTGGTCAGTGGGGGAAACCATGGGTTGGGAACACTAGTTTGCAACTAGCATGTAGAAAGATTTTCAACAAGTAGTGGCACGGTGTGGCTAGCGTGCACAGTGACCAACCAAAGGATGCATACGTCACTGACTATAACCGAAGAAGTCCACTATGTGTGGTCAACCTTGACAACTAAAAACATGAGTCGCAAATGGTCATAGGGAGAGACAATGGGTTGGGAACCCTACGTGTCGACTAGAAAGGACAAAGAACTTCAATACGTAGTGGCACGGTGTGGCTAATATGCACACCAAACAACCAAACTAGGCATATGTCACTGACCATGATCAGAGAACTTCAATATGGGTGGTAAACATTGACCAACCATAACACGAGTCACAAATGGTCAGGGGAGGAAACGATGCTATGTGAATATCAGTTCTCAAATAGCAAGTACAACGACCTTCAGTCAATAGTAGCACGGTGTGGCTACCATGCACAATGACCGACCAAAGTAGGCATATGTACTGCCTTGGACCAACGAAATCCGCTGTTTGGGGTCAACGTTTACAACTCATAATGCGAGTCACAAATGGTCAAAGGGGGGAACAATGGTTTGGGAACACCAAGTATCAAATAGCAAGCACAATGAGCTTCAATACGTTGTGGCACGGTGTGGATACCATGCAGGATGACCAACCAAAGTAGCCATATGTCAATTACCATGACCAAACAACATCACTAAGTATGGTAACCTTTGACAACTCATAACACGAGTCAAAAATGGTCAAGGTGGAAGATAATCATTTGTGAATACTAGTTATCGACCAGCAAGTACAAATAGCTTCAATATGTAGTGGCACAGTGTGGCTACAATGCACAGTGACCAACGAAAGTATGCATATGTCACTGACCATGACCAAATAATGTCACTGAGTGTGGTAAACTTTGACAACTCATAACACGAGTCACAAATGGTCAGGGTGGAAGACAATGGTTTGTGAATACTAGTTATCCACTGGCAAGTACAAATACCTTTAACATGTAGTGGCACAGCATGGCTACAATGCGCAGTGACCAGCCAAAGCATGCATATGTCACTGACCATGACCAACGAATTTCACTACATGTGGTCAGCGTTGACAACTCACAACACGAGTCACTGATAGTCAGACGGGGGTAACAATGGGTTAGGAACACTAGATATCAGCTAGAAATCACAAAGACCTTCAATCCGTAGTGATACAGCGTTGTAACCAAGTACATTGACAACCCAAACTTGGCATATGTTACTAACCATGACCAACGAATTGCACGGTGTGTGGTCAACATTGAAAACGAATCACACGAGTCACAAATGGTCAGAGGGGGAAACAATGGGTTGGGAACACTAGTTATGAACTAGCAAGTATGAAGAACTTCAACAAGTAGTGGCACGGTGTCGCTAGCGTGCATTGTGACCAACCAAAGAATGAATACGTCACTGACTATGACGGAAGAAGTCCACTATGTGTGGTCAACATTGACAGCTCAGAACACGAGTCACGAATGGTCAGAGGGAGAGACAATGGTTTCCGAACCCTATGCATAGACTAGAAAGGACAATTAACTTCAATAGGTAGTGGCACGGTGTGGCTACTATGCACACCAAACAACCAAACTGGGCATATGTCACTGACCATGACCAAATAATTTCAATATGGGTGGTCAATGTTCACCAACCATAACACGAGTCTGAAACGGTCAGAGGGGGAAACAATGGTTTGGGAATATCAGTTCTCAACTAGCAAGTACAACGACCTTCCGTTAGTGGTAGCACGGTGTGGCTGCCATGCACAATGACCTACAAAAATAGGCATACGTACTGCCTTTGACCAAAGAAATCCGCTGTGTATGGTCAACGTTGGTAACTCATAATACGAGTCACAAATAGTCAGAGGGGGAAACAACTGTTTGAGAACACCAGGTATCAACTAGCAAGCACAATGACCTTCAGTACATTGTGGCACGGTGTGGATACCATGCACGATGACCAGCCACATGTCACTGACCATGACCAAAGAATGTCACCATGTGTGGTAAACTTTGACAACTCATAACACGAGTCACAAATGGTCAGTGTGGAAGATAATGGTTTCTAAATACTAGTTATGGACTAGCAAGTACAGATACCTTCAATGTGCAGTGGCACAATGTGGCTACAATGCACAGTGACCAACCAAAGTATGCATAAGTCACTAACAATGACCAAATAATTTCACTTCATGTGGTCAATATTGACAACTCACAACACGAGTCACAGATAGTCAGAGGGGGCTAACAATGGTTCGGGAACACTAGCTGTCAACAAGGAAGCACAAAGACCTTCGATACGTAATGACACGGCGTGGTAACCATGTACAGTGACACACCAAATCAGACATATGTCACAAACCATGACCAAACGGATTTCACAGTGTGTGGTCAACGTTGAAAACACAAAACACAAGTCACATGTTGGATTGATGCTCCTCACCATGGCAGGAGTGACTCCAAAAAGGAACACCAAAAAGACAAGCCTTAGTAGCTTAGTGGTTAATGGTGTCCACCTCTAGAGGCAGGGGCCCGGGTTCAAGTCCCACAAGATGAAATTCTGCCCTGCCTTAAGGGAGGTGGAAAATAGATGCCAGGAAGCTAGCTCAACCTATATGGTTCCTCTTTAAGCTTCTAGAAGGTCAGGTGAGGGTCGAGGAAGGTGGCACACCTTCTAGAAGGGGTGAATTGTCCTACAAGGCATCTAGAGGTGTCTTGGTCTTCTGGACACCTTCCCTCCTACTATAAGCAAGCTGAGGAATCTAGGAAGGGGCAGAAGCTTCTAGAGGAGGGAAGGGATGCCTTCCTAGGTGGAAAAAGGACAGCCTACCAAGGAGCACTCTAGAAGCCATAGAATCTGCTAGAAAGCTCCAAATCTGGCATGCTTTGGTTTTCTGGAAAGCTTAGATCAGTGGCTATAAAATGCCACTGCTTGTGAGCCTTGATGAAGTGTACATTCCCAGTCAATTGAGGCCAAAACTATTGCCTCAAACTCTGACCAGATTTTTCCATCCTTGGAACCAGTTGCCTCCATAGTTTCAGTCTCTCCAAAAACAGTTGGTGGTGTGAACCAGCCACTGCTAGGGACCCTCCACGGTGCACACTCACCCTCACGCCAACATCACAAATGGTCAGTGGGGGAAACCATGGGTTGGGAACACTAGTTATCAACTACCAAGTAGAAAGATTTTCAACAAGTAGTGGCACGGTGTGGCTATCTTGCACAGTGAACAACCAGAGGATGCACACGTCACTGACTATGACTGAAGAAGTCCACTATGTATGGTCAACGTTGACAACTCATAACACGAGTCACAAATGGTCAGAGGGAGAGACAATGGTTTGGGAACCCTATGTATTGACAAGAAAGGACAAAAAACTTCAATAGGTAGTGGCACACTGTGGCTATTATGCACACCAAACAACCAAACTAGGCATATGCCACCGACGATGATGAAAGAATTTCAATATGGGTGGCCAACATTCACCAACCATAACACGAGTCACAAACGACCAGACGGGGAAACAATAATATGTGAATATCAGTTCTGAACTAGCAAGTATAGCAACCTTCAATCAGTACAAGCACGGTGTGGCTACCATGCACAATGACCGACCAAAGGAGGCATATGTGCTACCTTTGACCAAAGAAATCCGCTGTGTCTGGTCAGCATTAACAACTCATAATAGGAGTCACAAATGGTCAGAGGGGGAGACAATGGTTTGGGAACACCAGGTATCAACTAGCAAGCACAAGGACCTTCAATAGGTTGTGGCACGGTGTGGATACCATGCACGATGACCAACCAAAGTAGGCATGTCACTGACCATGACCAAATAATGTCACTACGTACGGTAAACTTTGACAACTCATAACATGAGTCACAAATGGTCAAGGTGGAAGGTAACGGGTTGTGAATACTGGTTATTGACTAGTAAGTACAAATACCTTCAATATGTAGTGGCACATTGTNCGTTGACAACTCATAATAGGAGTCACAAATGGTCAGAGGGGGAGACAATGGTTTGGGAACACCAGGTATCAACTAGCAAGCACAAGGACCTTCAATAGGTTGTGGCACGGTGTGGATACCATGCACGATGACCAACCAAAGTAGGCATATGTCACTGACCATGACCAAATAATTTCACTACGTACGGTAAACTTTGACAACTCATAACATGAGTCACAAATGGTCAAGGTGGAAGGTAACGGGTTGTGAATACTGGTTATTGACTAGTAAGTACAAATACCTTCAATATGTAGTGGCACATTGTGGCTAGCGTGCGCAGTGTGTTGGATATTATCTCGGAGATCGCCTCAAGGGGTGCAGCCACTGAGAAAATAAAGTGTGACAATGCAGGTTCATCTCCAGAGTCACAGGATCAACACTCGAACGGTCCCATGACTGACAAACTGTGCGAGCCTCGCCAAGACCAGGACCAACGGGTGCATACCACGACGGCCCAGGCAAAACGCACCTGCAAAGATCGTGCCTGCACTCACCACTCCTCTATGTGTACGGCTAGCAAAGCCGAATCGTGGTCTCGAGGCACTCCCTGCACTTGCACTTGCCCGAGCCGCCACCTCTATGCCCGCTCGACGAAGCGCACTAGGTTAGACCTTTCATATTTGTATTGTTTGTACCTCAGTTTATAATCAATCCATTGGATTCTCCCTCAGGCTCGCCCTTTGGGCCGCCTCTAGTCCCTTTTGCCCTCAATCTCAGCTCAGCGCCCGTGCTCCTGCACTACGCCCTCTCCTGTCTGCCAAACATCATTCATACGTCAGCAACGCCCACACCTTCAAGGAAGCTTCCGCCCTTCCCACAAAGTGCTGTGTCCTTTCTTCCTAACAAGAATCTCAGTGCTCGTACCTTCGGTGCTGCGCCCAGGCCTCTCCTCATCATCCTGCATCGTCATTCGCTTCCGCTTTGTCCTCTTATCGTCATTTCCAGTTTGCTTCTGCTGGTGCCTCTGTCCACCATTGAAACGATCGTCCATGTGACCGCATCCACTCTACGGAAGCACCTACATTCTTCTGACATGGTATCAGAGCTGCTTGTTGACCAACTGACCATCGCTGTCATCAGTCCCAAGCTCATGGCAGCAGAACAGGACTACGTCGCTAAACAAGCACGAGAGACTACCATTGCCACCAACTCATTTGAAACTATGGCCGCCACTACTGACAACCGCATGTTCAACCGCTTCCCCGCCTTCTCCAACACCATCCGCCACGGCCCATTCAAAGGAACTAAGTGTGGCCGTCGCAACCACCCGCCTCATGTCTGCAATCATCACGCTACCGACCAGTGGCTGGATCAAAACCCTGGCAAATCCTATGGTGAACAGCCCAACTGGGCGGAGGAGCATCGTCAACACTTCTACAACCGGATGTGAAGTTCAAGCTGGCGCTCAACCCCAGCCAAAAACATGGAAACCTCATCTTCTCATGCCATCCATACTGTTATGACCTCTTCTCCTAACAATGCTGTCATGTTAGGAGTAGTCGAGCCTGTGACCGAGATTGGATCTGAGGAGTATGGTCTTGAGATGTACACCGCTTCCTCCTCTCCTCCTCTCTCTTCCAACCCCTCTCTGTGCAGCTTTGACTCCCTACAAATTGCCCTCATCCAGCCTCCGTCTACCTACTCCACTGCCCGTCACAGCCACTTCCTCTTCATTCACAGCACTGCACTGTCCTCTCCCTTTGCACACTGACTAGGAGCGTCCCTGCACTTAGGGACTGGCTGAAGCAACAGACCAAACACTTTGACCGACCACCCCGCCTCATCCTCTCCAACACCACTCACGCACCTCTTCACACCTTTCTCACAAGCTACTGCATGACTCACGGAACACTCCTAATCGCATCTCTTGGCCACGGCAAGATCCTCATCAATGGCCTACTGCACGAAGCAGACTATTTCATGAAAACGCATCACATGACCTCACAGATCTGGACTGCCTGCCTTCGCAGAGTTGTCACTGCCCATAACTTGCGCAGATCCAAGTATGGCCCGAGTCCCAGAACTGTATGGATAAGCGATCGGAACCAGTCGACTTCCTACTGCAAGTCCACACTACCGCACTGCAACTCAACTAAACTTCCCTCAACACTACTGACAAACTGTTCCTTCCCCCTCACTGAAGATCCCTCAGCTACTGCACTCACCAACAGTACTCAGAAACTACTGCATCGCCCAGGTTTTCTTTCTTCCCTCTACAACCTTGTGCTGAGACGTCCACCACCTCCAAAACCTCCCAAGCTCTCTTTGTGGTGCACTCCCACAGAAGCAAAACTCGCAGGCCTCCCATTGAAGGCTTGCACCCCTCTCCCGATCTAAGGGGGGTGTCGGATTTTATCTCGGAGATTGCCTCAAGGGGTGCAGCCACTGAGAAAATAAAGAGTGATAATGTAGGTTCATCCCCGGAGTCACAGCATCAACACCCAAACGGTCCCATGACCGATAAACTGTGCAAGCCTCGCCAAGACCAGGACCAACGGGCGCATACCACCACAGCCCAGGCAAAACGCACCTCCGAAGATCGTGCCTGCACTCACCACTCCTCTATGCGTACGGCTAGCAAAGCCGAATTGTGGTCTTGAGGCGCTCCCTACCCTCGCACTTGCCCGAGCCGCCACCTCTATGCTCGCTCAACGAATCGCGCAAAGTTAGACCTTCCCTATTTGTATTGTTTGTACCTCAGTCTATAATCAATCCATTGGATTCTCCCTCAGGCTCGCCCTTTGGGCCGCCTCCAGTCCCTTTTGCCCTCAATCTCAGCTCAGCGCCCGTGCTCCGGTACTGCGCCCTCTCCTCTCTGCCAAACATCATTGATACGTCACAACGCCCGCACCTTCAAGGAAGCTTCCGCCCTTCCCACTAAGTGCTGCGTCCTCTCTTCCTAACAAGAATCTCAGTGCTCGCACCTTCGGTACTGTGCCCAGGCCTCTCCTCATTATCCTACATGGTCATTCGCTTCCGCTTCATCCTCTTATCGTCATTTCCAGTTTGCTTCTGCTGGTTCTTCTGTCCACCATTGAAACGCTCGTCCTTGTGACCGCGTCCACTCTACAGAAGCACCTGCATTCTTCTGACAACCATTGAAACACTCGTCCTTGTGACCGCTTCCACTCTACGGAAGCACCTGCGTCTTATTGACTGGCAAGTACAAATATCTTCAATATGTAGTTGCACAGTGTAGCTACCATGCACAGTGACCAACCAAAGAATGCATATGTCACTGACCATGACCAACGAATATCACTTCATGACGTCAGCGTTGACAACTCACAACAGGAGTCACTGATAGTGAGAGGGGGGTAACAATGGTTTGGGAATACTAGCTATCAACTAGAAAGCACAAAGACCTTCAATACATTGTGACACGGTGTGGTAACCACGTACAATGACAAACCAAACTAGGCATATGTCAGTAACCATGACCAAAGAAATTCAATATGGTTGGTCAACGTTGAAACCTCATCACACGAGTCACAAATGGTCAGAGGGGGAGACAATGCGTTGGGGACACTAGTTATCAACTAGCAAGTATGATGAACTTCAAAAACTAGTGGCACGGTGTGGCTTGCGTGCACAGTGACCAACCAAAGGATGAATACGTCACTGAGTATGATGGAAGAAGTCCACTATGTGTGGTCAACATTGACAACTCATAACACGAGTCACGAATGGTCAGAGGATGAGACAATGGGTTGGGAACCCTATGCATGGACTAGACAGGACAAATAACTTCAATACGTAGTGGCATGGTGTGGCTACTATGCACACCAAACAACCAAACTAGGCATATGACACTGACCATGACCAAAGAGTTTCAATATAGGTGGTCAAGGTTCACCAACCATAGCACGAGTCACAAACGGTCAGATGGGGAAACAATGGTCCAGGAATATCAGTTCCCAACTAGCAAGTACAACGACCTTCAATCAGTAGAAGCACGGTGTGGCTACCATGCACAATAACCAACCAAAGTAGGCACATGTACTGCCTTTGACCAAAGAATCTGTTGTGTATGGTCAACGTTGATGATTGACTAGCAAGTACAAATACCTTCAATATGTAGTGGCAGAGTGTGGCTACAATGCAGAGTGACCAACCAAAGTATGCATATGTCACTGACCATGAACAAAGAATTTCACTTCATGCGGTCAACAGTTAGAATTCACAACACGAGTCACAGATAATCAGGGGGGACTAACAATGGTTTGCGAACACTAGCTGTGAACAAGAAAGCACAA
The DNA here is from genome assembly GCA_023375785.1 of Penium margaritaceum. Classification (NCBI taxonomy): domain Eukaryota; kingdom Viridiplantae; phylum Streptophyta; class Zygnematophyceae; order Desmidiales; family Peniaceae; genus Penium; species Penium margaritaceum. The sequence continues at coordinate 461,377 of SZWC01000026.1, read as the reverse complement.
AGACATTCGATACGTAATGACACAGCGTGGTAACCATGTACAGTGACAAACCAAAGTAGGAATATGTCACAAACCATGACCAAACGGATTTCACAGCGTGTGGCCAGCGTAGAAAACTCATAACACGAATCACAATGGTCAGTGGGGGAAACCATGGGCTGGGAACACTAGTTATCAACTAGCAAGTAGAAAGATTTTCAACAACTAGTGGCACGGTGTGGCTAGCGTGCACAGTGACCAACCAAAGGATGCATACGTCACTGACTATGATCGAAGAAGTCCACTATGTGTGGTCAAAATTGACAACTCATAACACGAGTCACAAATGGTCAAGGGACAGACAATGGTTTGGGAACCCTATGTATCAACTAGAAAGACAAAGAACTTCAATACGTAGTGGCAGGATGTGGCTAATATGCACACCAAACAACCAAACTAGGCATATGTCACTGACCATGACAAGAGAATTTCAATATGGGTGGTCAACGTTCACCAACCATAACACGAGTCACTAACGGTCAGGGGAGGAAACAATGCTATGGGAATATCAGTTCTCAACTAGCAAGGTCAACGACCTACGGTCAGTAGTAGCACGGTGTGGCTACCATACACAATGACCGACCAAAGTAGACATATGTAATGCCTTTGACCAAAGAAATCTGCTGTGTGTGGTCATCGTTGACAACTCATAATACGAGTCACAAATGGTCAGAGGGGGAAACAATGGTTTGGGAACACCAAGTATCAAATAGCAAGCACAAGGAGCTTCAATACAATGTGGCACGGTGTGGACATGCACGATGACCAACCAAAGAAGGCATATGTCAATGACCATGACCAAATAATGTCACTAAGTGTGGTAAACGTTGACAACTCATAACACAAGTCACAAATGGTCAGGGTGGAAGATAATCGTTTGTGAATACTAGTTATCGACTAGCAAGTACAAATACCTTGAATATGTAGTGGCACAGTGTGGCTACAATGCACAGTGACCAACCAAAGCATGCATATGTCACTGACCATGACCAAATAATGTAACTAAGTGTTCTAAACTTTGACAACACATACCACGAGTCACCAATGGTCAGGGTGGAAGATAATGGTTTGTGAACACTATTTATCCACTAGCAAGTACAAATAACTTTAATATGTAGTGGCACAGCGTGGCTACCATTCGCAGTGACCAACCAAAGTATGCATATGTCACTGGCCATGACCAACAAATTTCACTTCATGCAGTCAGCGTTGACAACTCACAACACGAGTCACTGATAGTCAGAGGGGGGAAACAATGGTTTGGGAACACTAGCTATCAACTAGAAAGCACAAAGACCTTCAATATGTAGGGACACGGTGTGGTAACCACGTACAGTGACAAACCAAACTAGGCATATGTCACTAACCATGACCAACAAATTTCATGGTGTGTGGTCAATGTTGAAAACTCATCACACGAGTCACAAATGGTCAGGGGGGGAAATAATGGATTGGGAACACTAGTTATTAAATAGCAAGTATGAAGAACTTCAACAAGTAGTGGCACGGTGTGGCTAGCGTGCACAGTGACCAACCAAAGGATGAGTACATCACTGACTATGACTGAAGAAGTCCACTATGTGTGGTCAACATTGGCAACTCATAACACGAGTCACGAATAGTCCAAGGGAGAGACAATGGTTGACAAACCCTATGCGTGGAGTAGAAAGGACAAACAACTTCAATACGTAGTGGCACGGTGTGGCTACTATGCACACCAAACAACCAAACTAGGCATATGTCACTGACCATAACCAAATAACTTCACCAAGTGTGGTAAACTTTGACAAATCATAACACGAGTCACAAATGATCAGGTTGGAAGATAATGGTTTGTGAATACTAGTTATCGACTAGCAAGTACAAATACCTTCAATATGTAGTGGCACAGCGTGGCTACCATGCACAGTGACCAACCAAAGTATGCATATGTCACTAACCGTGACCAACGAATTTCGCTTCACGTGGTCAGCGTTGACAACTAGTAACCATTATCTTCCACCTTTACCTTCGATCACAACTCGTGTTGTGAGTTGTCAACGCTGACCACATGCCGTGAAATCTGTTGGTCATGGTCAGTGACATATGCATACGTTGGTTGGTCACTCCGCATGGTAGCCACACTGTGCCACTGCATATTGAAGGTATTTGTACTTGCTAGTCGATAACTAGTATTCAAAACGACTATCTTCCACCCTGACGATTTGTGACTCGTGTTATGAGTTGTCAAAGTTTACCACACTTAGTGACATTATTTGGTCATGGTCATTGACACGTGCCTACTTTGGTTGGTCATTGTGCATGGTATCCACATCGTGCCATAGCGTATTGAAGCTCCTTGTGCTTGCTATTTTATACTTGGTGTTCCCAAACCATTGTTTCCCCCTCTGACCATTAGTGACTCGTATTATGAGTTGTCAACGTTGACCACACACAGCGGATTTCTTTGGTAAAAGGCAGTACATATGCGTACTTTGGTCGGTCATTGTGCATGGTAGCCACACTGTGCTACTACTGACTGAAGGTCGTTGTACTTGCTGGTTGAGAACTGATATTCCCTTAACATTGTTTCCTCTCTTGACCGTTTGTGACTCGTGTTATGGTTTGTCGACGTTGACCACCCATATTGAAATTCTATGGTCATGGTCAGTGATGTATGCCTAGTTTGTTTGTTTGGTGTGCCTGTTAGCCACACCGTACCACTACGTGTTGGAGTTCTTTGTTATTTCTAGTCAATACATGGGGTTCCCAAACCATTGTCTCTCCCTTTGACCACTTGTGACTCGTGTTATGAGTTGTCAATGTTGACCACACATAGTGGACTTCTTCGGTCATAGTCAGTGACGTATGCATCATTTGGTTGGTCACTGTGCACGCTAGCCACACCGTGCCACTAATTGATGAAAATCTTTCTACTTGCTAGTTGATAGCTAGTGTTCCCAACCCATGGTTTCTGCCACTGACCACTAGTGATTCGTGTCATGAGTTTTCAACATTCACCACACACTGTGAAATCCATTTGGTCATGGTTAGTGACATATGCCTACTTTTTCCCTGTACATGGTTACCACGCTGTGTCACTACGTATCGAAGATCTTTGTGCTTTCTAGTTGATAGCTAGTGTTTCCAAACCGTTGTTAGCCCCTCTGAATATATGTGACTCGTGTTGTGAATTGTCAACATTGACCACATGAAGTTAAATTCTTTGGTCATGTTCAGTGACATATGCATACTTTGGTTAGTCATTGTGCATTGTAGCCACATTGTGCCACTACATATTGAAGGTATTTGTACTTGCTAGTCGATAACTAGTATCTAGAAACCACTATCTTCCACCCTGACCATTTGTGACACGTGTTATGAGTTGTCAAAGTTAACCACACTTAGTGACATTATTTGGTCATGGTCATTGACACATGCCTACTGTGGTTGGTCATCGTGCATGGTATCCAAACCGTGCCACAATGTATTGAAGCTCCTTGTGCTTGCTATTTGATACTTGGTGTTCCCAAGGCATTGTTTCCCCCTCTGGCCATTTCTCACTCGTATTATGAGTTGTCAACGTTGACCACACACAGTGGATTTCCTTGGTTAAAGGTAGTACATATGCCTAGTTTGGTCGGTCATTGTGCATGGTAGCCACACCGTGCTACTACTGACTGAAGGTGGTTGTACTTGCTAGTTGAAAACTGATATTCCCATAGCATTGTTACTCGTGTTGTGGTTGGTCAACGTTGACCACGCATATTGAAATTCTCTGGTCATGATCAGTGACATATGCGTAGTTTGGTTGTTTGGTGTGCATATTAGCCACACCTTGCCACTACGTATTGAAGTTCTTTGCCCTCTCTAGTAGATACATAGGGTTCCCAAACCATTGTCTCTCTGTCCGACCATATGTGACTCATGTTATGAGTTGTCAATGTTGACCACACATATTAAACTTCTTCGGTCATAGTTAGTGACGTATGCAGGCTTTGGTTGGTAACTGTGTACGCTACCCAGACCGTGCCACTGCTTGTGGAAGGTCTTTGTACTTGCTATTTGATAAATAGTGTTCCCAACCCATTGTTTCCCCCTCAGACAATTTGTTACTTGTGTTATGCGTTTTCAACGTTGACCACACACTGTGAAACTCTTTTGGTCATGGTTAGTGATATTTGCCTACTGTGGTTTGTCACTGTACATGGTTACCACACCGTGTCACTACGTATCGAAGGTCTTTGTGCTTTCTAGTTGATAGCTAGTATTCCCAAACCATTGTGACCCCCTCTGAATATCTGTGACTGGTGTTGTGAGTTGTGAACATTGACCACATGAAGTGAGATTCGTTGGTCATGGTCAGTGACATATGCATACTTTGGTTGGTCACTGTGCATTGTAGCCACTTTGTGCCACTACATATTGAAGGTATTTGTACTTGCTGGTCGATAACTAGTATGCAGAGATCATTATCTTCCACTCTCACCATTTGTGACTTGTGTTATGAGTTGTCAAAGTTTACCACACATGGTGACATTCTTTGGTCATGGTCAGTGACATATGGTTGGTCATCCTGCACGATATCCACACCGTGCCACAACATACTGAAGGTCATTGTGCTTGCTAGTTGATACCTTTTGTTCCAACACAATTGTTTCCACCTCTGACTATTTGTGACTCGTATTATGAGTTGTCGACATTGACCATACACAGCGGATTTCTTTGATCAAAGGCAGTACATGTGCCTACTTTGGTCGGTCATTGTGCATGGTAGCCGCACCGTGCTACTACTGGCTGAAGGTCGTTGTACTTGCTAGTTGAGAACTGATATTCCCAGACCATTGTTTCCCCCTCTGACCCTTTGTGTCTCGTGTTATGCTTGGTGAACATTGACCACCCATATTGAAATTCTTTGGTCATGGTCAGTGACATATGCCTAGTTTGGTTGTTTGGTGTGCATAGCAACCACACCGTGCCACTGCGTATTGAAGTTATTTGTCCTTTCTAGTCCATGCATAGGGTTCCCAAACCATTGTCTTTCCCTCTGACCATTCCTGACTCGTGTTATGAGTTGTCAATGTTGACCACACAAAGTGGACTTCTTCCGTCATACTCAGTGACGTATTCATCCTTTGGTTGGTCACTGTGCACGCTAGCCACTCCATGCCACTACTTGTTGAAGTTCTTCAGACTTGCTAGTTGATAAATCGTGTTCCCAACGCATTGTTTCCCCCTCTGACCATTTGTGACTCATGTGATGAATTTTCAACGTTGACCACCCATATTGAAATTCGTTGGTCATGGTTAGTGACATATGCCTAGCTTGGTTTGTCACTGTACGTGGTTACCACGCCGTGTTACTACGTAGTAATGGTATTTGTGCTTTCTAGTTAATAGTTAGTGTTCCCAAACCATTGTCACCCCCCTCTGACTATCAGTGACTTGTGTTGTGAGTTGTCAACGCTGACCACATGAAGTGAAATTCGTTGGTCATGGTCAGTGACATATGCATACTTTGGTTGGTCACTGTGCATGGTAGCCACGCTGTGCCACTACATATTGAAGGTATTTGTACTTGCTAGTGGATAACTAGTATTCACAACCCATTATCTTCCACCCTGACCAATTGTAACTCGTGTTATGAGTTGTCAAAGTTTACCACACTTAGTGACATTATTTGGTCATTATCAGTGACATATGCCTACTTTGGTTGGTCATCGTGCATGGTATTCATACCGTGCGAAAACATATTAAAGGAATTTGTACTTGCTAGTAATTAACTAGTATTCACAAACGATTGTCTTCCACCCTGACCATTTGTTACTCGTGTTATGAGTTGTCAAAGTTTACCACACTTATTGACATTATTTGGTCATGGTCGTTGACATATGCCTACTTTGGTTGGTCATCGTGCATGGTATCCATACCGTAGCACAACGTATTGAAGCCCCTTGTGCTTGCTAGTTGATACCCGGTGTTTCCAATTTTGTCTCCCTCTCTGACCATTTGTGTCTCCTATTATGAGTTGTCAATGTTGACCACACACAGCGGATTTCTTTGGTCAAAGGCAGTACATATGCCTTCTTTGGTTGGTCATTGTGCATGGTAGCCACACCGTGCTACTTCTGACTGAAGGTCGTTGTACTTGCTAGTTGGTATCTAGTATTCCCAAACCATTGTTTCCCCGTTGACAATTCGTGACCCATATCATGGGTTGTCAACGTTGACCACACAGAGTAAAATGTTTTGGTCATGGTAAGTGGCCCATGCCTAATCTGGTTGGTCATTGTGCATGGTAGCCACGCCGTTCCACTACTTGTTGAAAGTCTTTGTACTTGCTAGTCAATAAACAGCAAAAGGTTTCTTCCTTTGATGCCAGGTCGGTTTTTGTTGATTTGTTACGCGTAGGTGCCTTCACTGGAATACTCCCTCCCACCCCCCTAGAGGGATGTTCCGTGGACGACCTGGAGGACAGATTTGCGACCGCATTGTGACCCCCCTACCCTCCCACAGCTTAGGCTCGATGGCAGAGTTGAGGTATCACAACACGGCCACCCCCCCCCCCAGGTTACGGACCTATTATATATTGCGCGTACGAGGATTCAAACCCATGACCTACCGCTCCAGAATCTATCTCTATAAGCACTAAGCCAACTCACATGCTGTTCATATGATGTCCATAGGACACTATACGGGTTCCTATGGGTAAAGGGCATACAACAAGCGGGTGTAAGATTAGAGGGTAGTTTTCAAAAATATGAATGATAACAAAGTTAGGTTAATCATAAAAAATGACGCAGACGGAATTTCAAATATTGCTACTTCGAACTTGAATAACCACTCAACTTTTGCTTTGATTGACCAGCCGTAAAAAGGGAAGTTGACTACACATACAGTGAAACTCTTTTTATGATGTTCAGTGACACAAGCATACATTGGTTGGTCATTGTGCATGGTAGCCACACCATGCCACCACTTATCGAAGGTCTTTGTACTTGCTAGTCGATACCGAGTATTCCCGAGCCATTGTTTCTCTCTCTGCCCAATTTTGACTTGTATTATGAGTTGTGAACGTTGACCACACACACTACATTTCTTTGGTCATGAGCAGTGATGTATGCCTACCTGGATAGGTCATTGTGCACGGTAGCCACACCGTGCCAATACATACGAGAAATCTATGTACTTGCTAGAAGATACATAGTGTTTTGAAACCATGTTTTCCCTCTCTGACCATTTGTGACACATGTTATGGAATGTGAACGTTGACCACCCATATTGAAATTCTTTGGTCATGGTTAGTTACATATGCCTAGTTTGGTTTATCACTGTACGTGGTTACCACGCCGTGTCACTACCTATTGAAGGTTTTTGTGCTTTCTAGTTGATAGCTAGTGTTCCCAAACCATTGTTACCCCCCTCTGACTATCAGTGACTCGTGTTGTGAGTTGTCAATGCTGACCACATGAAGTGAAATTTGTTGGTGATGGTCAGTGACATATGCATACTTTGGTTGGTCACTGTGCATGGTAGCCACGCTATGCCACTACATATTGAAGGTATTTGTACTTGCTAGTTGAAAACTAGTATTCACAAACCATTCTCTTCCACCCTGACCATTTGTGACCCATGTTATGAGTTGTCAAAGTTTACCACACTTAGTGAAATTATTTGGTAATGGTCAGTGACATATGCCTACTTTGGTTGGTCATCGTGCATGGTATCCACACCATGCCACAACGTATTGAAGGTCCTTGTGCTTGCCAGTTGATACCTGGTGTTCCCAAACCATTGTCTCCCCCTCTGACCATTTGTGACTCCTATTATGAGTTGTCAACGCTGACCAGACATAGCGGATTTCTCTGGTCAAAGGTAGTACATATGCCTACTTTGGTCGGTCATTGTGCATGGTAGCCACACCGTGCTTATACTGATTGAAGGCCGCTGTACTTGCTAGTTGAGAACTGATATTCACATACCATTGTTTCCCTCTCTGACGGTTTGTGACTCGTGTTATGGTTGGTGAATGTTGACCACCCATATTGAAATTCTTTCATCATGGTCGGTGACATATGCCTAGTTTGGTTGTTTGGTGTGCATAGTAGCCACACCGTGCCACTACGTATTGAAGTTCGTTATCCTTTCTAGGCGATACATAGGGTTCCCAAACCATTGTCTCTCCCTCTGACCATTTGTGACTCATGTTATGAGTTGTCAATGTTGACCATACATAGTGGAATTCTTCGGTCATAGTCAGTGACGTGTGCATCCTTGGTTGGTGACTGTGCACGCTAGCAACACCGTGCCTCTACTTGTTGAAAGTCTTTCTACTTGCTAGTTGATAACTAGTGTTCCCAACCCATGGTTTCCCCACTGACCATTTGTGACTTGTGTTATGAGTTTTCAACGCTGACCACACACTGTGAAATCCATTTGGTCATGGTTTGTGACATATGCCTACTTTGGTTTGTCACTGTACATGGTTCCCACACCGTGTCATTACGTATCGAAGGTCTTTGTGCTTTCTTGTTGACAGCTAGTGTTCCCGAGCCATTGTTAGCCCCCTGTGACTATCTGTGACTTGTGTTGTGAGTTGTCAACATTGACCACATGAAGTGAAATTCTTTGGCCATGGTCAGTGACATATGCATACTTTGGTTGGTCACTGTGCATTGTAGCCACACTGTGCCACTGCATATTGAAGGTATTTGTACTTGCTAGTCAATAGCTAGTCTTGAGAAACCACTATCTTCCACTCTGACCATTTGTGACTCGTTTCATGAGTTGTCAAAGTTTACCACACATGGTGACATTCTTTGGTCATGATCAGTGGCATATGGTTGGTCATCGTGCATGGTATCCACACCGCGCCACAACGTACTGAAGGTCATGTTAGAATATTGTGCCCCTTGCCATGGCTGCCGTGGATCGTTTCCCTGGTTTGGTTATTGGATATTGTATGAACATCTAATCTGACTGCAGATTTGGATTTCTTGGAATTTTCCATGCAGGATCGAGCTTTGAATTGCTCGATTTGAGTGGGCATTCAGAAAGATAGCCCCGCCCGAAGGTCGGGTGGTCGGCGGGTGGAACCTGGGTATCCGTCCGGGGTGACATGATACTCCACTGCCGGTTGTCCGTGTTCAGCTCCAACTTGCTCCATAGACCCCAAGGCCCTAGAGAAAGCAACCAGGGAGGTCCCCTGGCCCAGGGCGAGACGCCCTTTGACTTGTTAATCAAAGAAAGGCGCTTTGAGCTGTTGTCGGCTCGTGTCGGAGACGACTCACGTCGGCGGCAGCCAAAGGCGGCTCCACCAAGGGTTGCTTGGATGGGCGTAGCAGGGGCTATACTGCTCCGTTTTGGGCGTGCTTGGATGCTTTGGAAAGCTCAGATCACAGGCTAAAAGAATCTTATGTAATCTCACTGTGAATAAAAACAATTCCCACTTCGATTGAGTGCAACTGCTTGCGACTCATTTCTGCTCATTCTGGACTGTGATCCTTGGACTCCACACTCTTCCACATTGGTTTGCATTGGCTACTAAATCAGCGTCAGCGTGCTCCACATAAGGCCCAGGCATCCTTGAGGGTGCTCCCACTCCTCCTAGGGTCACCGCCAGGACAGCATTCTTGACAAAGGGTTATGGGCCCACGTGCCCTAGGAGGACCCTTGTCTTCTACGCGAACGCTTCCGCTACAAGCCATGGCAACCGCGACCAAGCAAGAGAGCAGTTGTGACGTTCCCCTCAAGTTTGATGGGATGGATTTTCCCTTGTGGAAGAGGCAGATTGAGATCTTCGTGCACTTCAAGGGACTGCTTGCGCTTGTCAACGGTGAAGAGAAGTCTCCTGCGGCGTCCGCGACGGCCGAGGAGGTGGAGGTGTATGAGAAGCGCAACAAAGAGGCGCTTGCTCTGATATCATCGGCGTTGTTTCCAGCATAGCGCGAGCAAATCCAAGGCTGCATATGGGCATGAAAGGCTTAGGAGAAGCTCTGCATTGCACACGAACCGTCTACTCTTCAGCAACGTGACTCGGCGAGCGAAGAGGCAGCGCAAGTGGCCGACCACCGGTGGACTGAATCCACAGGGGCAGAGCAAGGGTCGTCGTCCGTAGCACCAACCCTGGTCGTCCGCTCTCACAGAGGAGAGGGAGCATGCAGGGAGGAAGGGACACGTCCACGCCGTGCCAAGGAGGGTGAGTGCCAATGCTGTGGCCAGGAGGGCCATTGGAGACAGAATTGCAAAATGGGAGTTGCGGATCTGGCCACAGAGGTGGCAGAAGGGCACCAGACCAACGTGGCAGTCGCCAACTCCATACGCTCCATGAAGGGGGCTGAGATGGCGGAACCTGAGGCAGGCAAGCGGCAGGCGTGTTTGAAGTAAGGAGGCTCCAACAGGTCCCAAAAGGGGGCCTGCTACACCTGTGGCCAGAGGGGCCACTAGAAAGCGACTTGCACAGCAGAAGCCATGGACTCCATGAAGCGCGTTGGGAGAGGGCGGCAGGCCGCAACAGTCGTTGACACGCCGTGCAGCAATGATCAGCTCCACGCTGCGAGGGCTGATGTGGTCGGGGACCACGTGGCATGCCGTGGGCGTGCATCCTCCACAACCTCCAAGAGGGAGCTGAAGGTGGAGCACCAAATTGGGGCAGCCGCCGTTCATCACAATGGAGGTGATGTGCTCCGAGGAAGCAAAATGAGGGTGGAGGAGTCGGCCAAGAAGAGGGGCACCATGCAGAATAAGCTCCAAGTGCCTGACTTGGTGACAGGCGTGCTGTCCATGAGTTGCCTCATCAAGGAGGGACTCGAAGTGACCATGACGAGGAAGGGCTGCCTCATAAAGGAGGAGGGCAGCGGGCGTGTCGTGGCACGTGGTGCGCACAAAGGAGGTGTGTACCTGGTACGTGCCGATATTGTCATAAGGGGTAACCGTGAATCCGGCGTGGGCAGCCGTTGGAGGAAGGAAGCGGTTGCAACTGCATCCAAAAAGGGGAGATCTGAGGATGCGATGGACGATGTAAAGGAGACCGTCCGGACTGGACCAATAGACCTAGACCACAGCGCACGCCGTACAACGGGCAGCCGTGTGATGGGTGCAAAGCCTCACAGGGAGGCAAAAGAAAGAGAAACCTTTTGCTATTTATTGACTAGCAAGTACAAAGACTTTTAACAAGTAGTGGAATGGTGTGGCTACCATGCACAACAACCAACCAGATAAGGCATGGGCCACTTACCATGGCCAAAAAATTTTATTATGTGTGGTCAACGTTGACAGCCCATAACATGGGTCACGAATTTTCAGAGGGGGAAACAATGGTTTGGGAATACTAGATACCAACTAGCAAGTACAACGACCTTCAATCAGTAGTAGCACGGTGTGGCTACCATGCACAATGACCGACCAAAGTAGGCATATGTATTGCAGTTGACCAAAGAAATCCGCTGTGTGTGGTCAACGTTGACAGCTCATAAAAGGAGTCACAAATGGTGAGAGGGTGGGACAATGGCTAGGGAACACCAGGTATCAACTAGCAAGCACAAGGGGCCTCGATACGTTGTGGCACGGTATGGATACCATGCACGATGACCAACCAAAGTAGGCATATGTCACTGACCATGACCAAATAATGTCACTAAGTGTGGTAAACTTTGACAACTCATAACACGAGTCACAAATGGTCAGGGTGGAAGATAATGGTTTTTTAATACTAGTTNTCCACTAGCAAGTACAAATACCTTCAATATGTAGTGGCACAACGTGGCTACCATGCACAGTGACCAACCAAAGTATGTCCCTGACCATGACCAACGAATTTAACTTCATGTGGTCAGCGTTGACAACTCACAATACGAGTCACTGATAGTCAGAGGGGGGTAACAATGGTTTGGGAACACTAACTATTAACTAGAAAGCACAAATACCTTTAGTACGTAGTGACACGACGTGGTAACCACGTACAATGACAAACCAAACTAGGCGTGTGTCACTAACCATGACCAACAAATTTCACGATGTGTGGTCAACGTTGACAACTCATCACACGAGTGGTCAGAGGGGGAAACAATGGATTGGAAGCACTAGTTATCAACTAGCAAGTATGAAGAACTTCAACAGGAAGTGGCACGGTGTGGCTAGCGTGCACAGTGACCAACCAAAGGATGAATACGTCACAGACTATGCCCGAAGAAGTCCAATATGTGTGGTCAACACTGAAAACTCATAACAGGAGTCACAAATGATCAGAGGGAGAGACAATGGTTTGGGAACCCTATGCATGGATTAAAGGAAAAATAACTTCCATACGTAGTGGCACGGTGTGGCTACTATGCACACCAAATAACCAAACTAGGCATATGTCACTGACCATGACCAAGGAATTTCAATGTGGGTGGTCAACGTTCACCAACCATAACACGAGTTACAAACGGTCAGAGGGGGAAACAATGGTCCAGGAATATCGGTTTTCAACTAGCAAGTACAACGATCTTCAATCAGTAGTAGCACGGTGTGGCTGCCATCCACAATGACCGACCAAAGTAGGCACATGTCAATGACCATGACCAAATAATGTCACTAAGTGTGGCAAACTTTGACAACTAATAACTCGAGTCACAAATGGTCAAGGTGGAAGGTAATGGTTTCTAAATACTAGTTATCGACCAACAAGTACAAAAACCTTCAATATGTAGTGGCACAGTATGGCTACAATGCACAATGACCAACCAAAGAATGTATATGTCAATGACCATGACCAAAGAATTTCACTTCATGTGGTCAATGTTGACAACTCACAACACGAGTCACAGATATTCAGAGGGGCTAACAACGGTTTGGGAACCCTAGGTATCCACTAGAAAGCACAAAGACGTTTGATACGTAGTGACACGGCATGGTAACCATGTACAGGGACAAACCAAAGTAGGCATATGTCACTAACAATGACCAAACGGATCTCACGGTGTGTGGTCAACGTTGAAAACCCATAACACGAGTCACAAATGGTCAGTGGGGGAAACCATGGGTTGGGAACACTAGTTATCAACTAGCAAGTAGAAACAATTTTAACAAGTAGTGGCACGGTGTGGCTAGCGTGCACAGTGACAACCCAAAGGATGCATACCTGACTGACTATGACCGAAGACGTCCACTATGTGTGGTCAACACTCACAACTCATAAAACGAGTCACAAATGGTCAGAGAGAGAGACAATGGTTCGGGAACCCTATGTTTGGACTAGTAAGGACAAAGAGCTTCAATACGTAGTGGTACGGTGTGGCTAATATGCACACCAAACAACCAAACTAGGCATATGTCACTGACCATGACCAGAGAATTTCAATATGGTTGGTCAATGGTGACCAACCATAACACGAGTCACAAACGGTCAGGGGAGGAAACAATGCTATGGGAAAATCAGTTTTCAACTAGCAAGTACAACGACCTTCAGTCAGTAGTAGCACAGTGTGGCTACCATGTACAATGACTGACCAAAGTAGGCATATGTACTACCTTGGACCAAAGAAATCCGCGGTGTGTGGTCAACGTTGACAACTCATAATATGAGTCACAAATAGCCAGAGGGGGAAACAATGGTTGGGGAACACCAAGTATCAAATAGCAAGCACGAGGAGCTTCAATACATTGTGGCACAGTGTGGATACCAGGCACGATGACCAACCAAAGTAGGCATATGTCAATGACCACGACCAAATAATGTCACTAAGTGTGGTAAACTTTGACAAATCATAACACGAGTCACAAAAGGTCAGGGTGGAAGATAATCATTTGAGAATACTAGTTCTCGGCTGGCAAGTACAAATACCTTCAATATGTAGTGGCACAGTGTGGCTACAATGCACAATGACCAACCAAAGTATGCATATGTCACTCACCATGAACAAAGAATTTCACTTCATGTGGTCAACAGTTACAACTCACAACACGAGTCACTGATTGTCAGATGGGCCTAACAATGGTTTGCGAATACTAGCTGTCAACAAGAAAGCACAAAGACCTTCGATACGTAATGACAAGGCGTGGTAACCATGTACAGTGACAAACCAAAGTAGGCATATGTCACAAACCATGACCAAACGGATTTCACAGCGTGTGGTCAACGATGAAAACTCATAACACGAGTCACAAATGGTCAGTGGGGGAAACCATGGGTTGGAAACACTAGTTATCAACTAGTATGTAGACAGATTTTCAACAAGTAGTGGCACAGTGTGGCTAGTGTGCACAGTGACCAACCAAAGGATGCATACGTCACTAACGGTGACCAAAAAAGTGCACTATGTGTGGTCAACATTGACAACTCATAACATGAGTCACAAATGGTCAGAGGGAGACACAATGGTTTGGGAACCCTACGTATCACTTAGAAAGGACAAAGAACTTCAATACGCAGTGGCAGGGTGTGGCTAATATGCACACTGAACAACCAAACTAGGCATATGTCTCTGACCATGACCAGAGAATTTCAATATGGGTGGTCAACGTTGACCAACCATAACACGGGTCACAAACGGTCAGGGGAGGAAATGGTGCTATGGGAATATCAGTTCTCAACTAGCAAGTACAACGACCTTCAGTCAGTAGTTGCACGGTGTGGCTACCATGCACAATGACCGACCAAAGAAGACATATGTACTGCCTTTGACCAAAGAAATCCGGTTTGTGTGGTCAACGTTGAGAACTCATAATACGAGTCACAAATGGTCAGAGGGGGAAACCATGGTTTGGGAACACCAAGTATCAAATAACAAGCAGAAGGAGCTTCAATACGTTGTTTCACGGTGTGGATACCATGCACGATTACCAACCAAAGTATGCATATGACAATGACCATGACCAAATAATGTCACTATGTGTGGTAAGCTTTGGCAACTCATAGCACGAGTCACAAATGGCCAGGGTGGAAGATTATTGTTTGTGAATACAAGTTATCGACTAGCAAGTACAAATACCTTCAATATGTAGTGGCACACCGTGGCTATAATGCAGAGTGACCAACCAAACTATGCATATGTAACTGACCATGACCAAAAAATGCCACTAAGTGTGGTAACCTTTGAGAACTCATAACACGCGTCACAAATAGTCAGGATGGAAGACAATGGTTTGTGAATACTAGCTATCCACTGGCAAGTACAAACACCTTAAATATGTAGTGGAACAGCGTGGCTACCATGCGCAGTGATGAACCAAAGCATGCATATGTCAATGACCATGACCAACGAATTTCACTTCATGTGGTCAGCGTAGACAAATCACACCACGAGTCACAGATAGTCGGAGGGGGTAACAATGGTTTGGGAACACTAGCTATTAGCTAAAAAGCACAAAGACCTTCAATACGTAGTGACACGGCATGGTAACCACGTACAGTGACAGACCAAACTTGGCATATGTCACTAACCATGACCAACGAATTTCACGGTATGTGGTCAGCATTGAAAACTCATCACACGAGTCACAAATGGTCAGAGGGGGAAAAATGGGTTGGGAACACTAGTTATCAACTAGCAAGTATGAAGAACTTCAACAAGTAGTGGCACGGTGTGGCTAGCGTGTACAGTGACCAACCAAAGGATGAATACATCACTGACTACGACGGAAGAAGTCCACTATGTGTGGTCAACATTGACAACTCATAACACGAGTCACAAGTGGTCAGAGGGAGAGACAATGGTTTGCGAACCCTATGCATGGACTAGATAGGACAAAAAACTTCAATACGGAGTGGCACACTGTGGCTACGATGCACACCAAACAACCAAACTAGGCATATGTCACTAACCATGACCAAATAATTTGAATATGGGTGGTCAACGTTCACCAACCATAACACGAGTCACAAACGGCCAGAGGGGGAAACAATGGTCCGAGAATATCAGTTGTCAACTAGCAAGTACAACGACCTTCTGTGAGTAGTAGCATGGTGTGGCTGCAATGCACAATGACCGACCAAAGTAGGCATATGTACTGCCTTTAAACAAAGAAATCCGTTATGTATGGTCAACGTTGGCAACTCATAATGTGAGTCACAAATAGTCAGATGGGTAAACAATTGTTTGGGAACACCAGGTATCAGTTAGCAAGCACAATGACCTTCAGTACGTTGTGGCACGGTGTGGATACCATGCACGATGACCAACCATATGTCACTGTCCATGACCAAAAAATGTCACCATGTGTGGTAAACTTTGACAGCTCATAACACAAGTCACAAATGGTCAGAGTGGAAGATAGTGGTTTCTTAATGCTAGTTATCGACTAGCAAGTACACATACCTTCAATATGCAGTGGCACAGTGTGGCTACAATGCACAGTGACCAACCAAAGTATGCACATGTCACTGACCATGACTAAAGAATTTCACTTCATGTGGTCAATGTGGACAACTCACAACACGATTCACAGTAGTAATAGGGGACTAACAATGGTTTTGGAACACTAGCTGTCAACAAGAAAGCACAAAGACCTTCGATACGTAATGACACGGCGTGGTAACCATGTACAGTGGCAAACCAAAGTAGGCATATCTCACAAACTATGACCAAACGGATTTCACAGTGTGTGGTCAATGTTGAAAACTCATAACACGAGTCACAAATGGTCAGTGGGGAAAACCATGGGTTAGGAACACTAGTTATCAACTAGCAAGTAGAACGATTTTCAATATGTAGTGACACGGTGTGGCTAGCGTACACAGTGACCAACCAAAGGATGCACACGTCACTGACTATGACCTAAGAAGTCCACTATGTATGGTCAACATTGACAACTCATAACACGAGTCACAAATGGTCAGAGGAAAAGACAATGGTTTGGGAACCCTATATATCGACTAGAAAGGACAAAGAACTTCAATACGTAGTGGCACGGTGTGGCTACTATGCACACCAAACAACCAAACTAGGCATATGTCACCTACCATGATTAAAGAATTTCAATATGGGTGGTCAACATTCACCAACCATAACAGGGGTCACAAACGGTCAGAGGGGGAAACAATGGTCTGTGAATATCAGTTCTCAACTAGCAAGTACAGTGACCTTCAATCAGTATAAGCACAGTGTGGCTCCCATGCACAATGACTCACTAAAGTAGGCATATGTACTGCCTTTGACCAAAGAAATCTGCTGTGTGTGGTCAGCGTTGACAACCCATAATAGGAGTCACAAATGGTCAGAGGGGGAGACAATGGTTTGGGAACACCAGGTATCAACTAGCAAGCACAAGGACCTTAAATAAGTTGTGGCACGGTGTGGATACCATGCACGATGACCAACCAAAATAGGCATATGTCACTGACCATTACCAAATAATTTCACCAAGTGTGGTAAACTTTGACAATTTATAACACAAGTCACAAATGGTCACGCTGGAAGATAATGGTTTGGGAATACTAGTTATTGACTAGCAAGTACAAATACCTTCAACATGTAGTGGCAGAGCGTGGCTACCATGCACAGTGACCAACCAAAGTATGCATATGTCACTAACCATGACCAACGAATTTCACTTCATGTGGTCAGCGTTGACAACTCATAACACGAGTCACTGATAGTCCGAGGGGGGTAACAATGGTTTGGGAACACTAGCTATCAACTAGAAAGCAGAAAGACCTTCAATATGTAGTGACACGGCGTGGTAACCACGTACAGTGACAAACGAAACCAAGCATGTGTCACTACGCATGACCAAATAATTTCAATATGGGTGGTCAATGTTCACAACCCATAAAATGAGTCATAAATGGTCAGAGGGGGAAAACATGGCTTCAAAACACTATGTATCTTCTAGCAAGTACAAAGATTTTTTGTATGTATTGGCACGGTGTTGCTACCGTGCACAACGACCTATCCAGGTAGGCATACATTACTGCTCATGACCAAAGAAGATTAGTGTTCGTGGTCAATTTCACAACTCATAATACAAGTCAAAATTGGGCAGAGGGAGAAACAATGGCTTAGGATTACTTGGTATCGACTAGCAAGTACAAAGACCTTCGATACGTGGTGGCACGGTATGGCTACCATGCACAATGCCCAACCAAAGTATGCTTGTGTCACTGAATATCATAAAAAGAGTTCCACTGTGTGTAGTCATCTTTCCTTCTTACGGTTGGTCAATCAGAGCAATGGTTGAAAGGATATTCAAGCTCGAAGTTGCAATATTTGAAATTCCGTCTTTGTCATTTTTTAATGATTAAACTAACTTTGTTATCATTCGTACTTTTGAAAACTACCCTCTAATCTTACACCCCCTTATTTTATGCCCTTTACCCATAGGAACCCGTGTAATGTCATTTGGACATCATATGAACACCATGTGAGTTGGATTAGTGCTTATAGAGTTGGAATCTGGAGCGGTAGGTCCTGGGTTTGGATCCTCGTACGCGCAATGTTTAATGGGCTCGTGACCTGGGGGGGGGGGCGGCAGTGTTGTGATACCTCAAATTTACCATCGAGCCTAGGCCGTGGGAGGGTAGGGGGGGTTGTCATAATGCGGTCACAAATCTGTCCTCCAGGTCGTCCACAGTGTCAATGCGCCGGATAGCAACGGTCTTGAAAACGGGTCCCGACATGGGAGGCCGCCAACCGCTCTTGGTATTGCAACCAAGATAACATATCACCCTCGAACGAGGGATCCACACTTTAGGTTTGTTTGGTTTGCAACCTCACGAAGTCCGCATGTTGGTCTTTAGTGTCTAGCTTTGGTTGGACACTTTGTGAGGAGTCTCAAAGGCAAGAACTATAAATGGATGCATGCAAGGTACAGGCTTTTATACGTGCCGAGCTTTGCTAAAGCTTCTGCTTGTAGTGGCTCCATTGGAGCCAACCTCAACCTACATTCCTACTTTGCGCGTCCTTAGACCGCCAAGTGTCATCCTCAAGGTAGGCTCTAGTAAGCTTCCTAGAAGCTTCCTGTCCCA
>SZWC01000026.1:428728-441265 GCA_023375785.1 Penium margaritaceum | reverse complement strand
CATAGCAGATGTCCGGACGAGTCCCTACCATGGCGTACATGGCTACCCACGGCAGACTGGTAGGGGATGTCTTGCATCTCCCTTTGTTCTGCTTTGTTGCTTCGCAACATGGAGGCCTTGAGCTTTGTGTCGGTCGTCATTGGGGTGCTGACAGGTTTGCAGTCTTGCATGTGGTAGCGCTTCAGCACCTCACCAATGTATTTGGTTTGGTTGAGTTGGATGGTGCCCGCTGCTTGGTTGCGGTGGATGACAATCCCGAGGTAGTACTCGAGAGGACCCATGTCCTTCATCTTGAACCTTTTGCTGAGGCCATACTTCAGCCCATCCAGCAGCTTGACCGAAGACGAGCAGATGATCAGATCATCCACGTACAGCGCAACCAGCATCAGCACTCTCCCATCATCGCGCACGTACATGCTCGGGTCATTCTGGCAATGCGCAAAGGAGAGGTCGGTCATGAAATCGTCCATCTCTTTGTACCACATTCTTGGGGCTTGTTTCAGCCCGTAGAGCGCTTTCACCAACTTGCACACCTTGCCCTTGGGAGCTTCGACTCCTTCGAGCACCTCCATCAGCACTTCCTTGTCAAGCTTCCCATAAAGGAAAGCTGTCCTGACGTCCATCTGGTGTATCTCCAAGTTCTTTGCGGCAGCAATGCCAAGGAGAGAGCGGATGGAGGCAAAGGTCATGACGGGCGCGAACGTCTCATCGTTCTCGGAGCCCGAGCATTGAGAGAACGCCTTAGCCACTACCCTTGCCTTGAACCGTCCTGCTTCTTCTTCACTCGGAGGACCCACTTGGATCCCACCACGTGGGCCTTGTCGGGTCTATCCACCAGCACCCACGTGCCGTTCTCGGCAATGGATGTGAGCTCGCTATCCACTGCCTCCTTCCACTTGGCCGCATCTGGGCCATTCATGGCCTCCGCCACTGTGGATGGCTCTCCCAAAGCCATGCACGACCAGCTAAGGCCGGTCCAATCATCCTCATACCGCAAAGGTGCTCTCTTTCGTCACAAACTGCGCCAGGGTAGTGGTGCCGCTTCTTGCGTTGGTGCTGGTGGTTCCACAGGTGGTAGTTTGTCGTTGACGTCATCGTAAGAAGAGTCGTCAGACTCCAAGTCAGACTCGGAAGCCTCGGACGCCTCGGTATTTGCGTCCATGTCAGATGCTGCATCATCCTCCGCAGCCACTCTCCCATTCCCACCACCTGCAGGCAAGGCGAGCCAGTTGTCGGGTGCTTGGTCTCCGGACTCAAGCAACACAATCCACTTTCCCGCTTTGGGAGTGAGGGTCGGGTCCAGCAGCTCTCCCTTTCCAAGGGTGCGTTCCTCAAACACGACGTTGCGGCTCCTCTCGAGCTTGCCTGCTGCCTGGTCCCAGAGCCGATAGGCTTTGTGCGACGTGTCGTACCCAACCATGATGCACTTCTTAGAGCGTGCGTCGAGCTTGCCTCCACCTTCTCCCGACTGGATTTTCACCCATGCAGTTGACCCGAACACCTTCAGATGAGATGCGTTAGGTTTCTTTCCCAACCATGCTTCCTGTGGGGTCTTCAGCTGCTTGTCCTGCTCCTTTCCACGCTTCCGCAAGGCGGTCGCTGGTGTGAGGTTCAAGAGGTAGCAAGCCGTTGTTGCTGCTTCAGCCCAAAAGCGAGGTGGGAGCTAGGCGTCGAAGAGCATGCTTCGCACCATGCCGAGTAGGGTCTGGTTCATCCTCTCGGCAACGCCGTTGCTTTGGGGGTTGTAAGGGGTGGTTTGCTCGAGACGGATGCCATGATGCTTGAGCCAAGGCTTGCATGCCTCGTACTCACCCCCGTTGTCACTTCGGAGCGCCTTCACCTTCTTGGACGTTTGCCACTCCACCATGGCGACGAACTCGAGGAGCTTCTCCTTGACCTCTCCCTTTGTTTTGAGGAAGTAGATCCACAACTTGCGGCTGTGGTCGTCAATGAAGGTCAGGAAGTACTTGCTTCCTCCGTTAGATGGTGTGCGGAAGGGTCCACACACGTCACTGTGTATCAGTTCCAAGACGTGCTCCGCTCGTTGACCTCCTCTCCCAAACGGCTTCTTCTTTGCCTTCGCTTGGAGGCATGGTTCACACAACGTACATCCTTTGCCATGCTTCATAGTGTACCCTTCTATTCCGTGGACTACCTCTTGCTCTTGTATGTTTTGCAGCGTGCTATTGGCCACGTGGCCAAATTGCCGGTGCCACTGCTCAGCATCTGTGTCCTTGGTTGATGTGGCGGCCGTAGCGGTCGCCAGTGGTGCATCCTTCGGCTCCGGTGCCACTGTCTTGGTGGCACATGTGAGTCCCTCATCCAACGCCTTGGTGACTTTGGTTTGAAGCACGTAGAGGCCGTCGACTCCTGGAATTTGAAGCATGAGGTCATCCTTGGTGTACAAAATCTGGATGTCCTTGTTTTTTAGGGCCACCGCTTCCTTGTTGGTGAACACCACTATCATGTTGTTGTCAGTGATTTGTGAGACTGACAGCAAGTTGGTTGCAAAGGATGGCATGTACACCACCTTTTGAAGGTTGACCGCCTTCTCGGTACCATTCACGTTGAACGTGATCACCTTGTCCCGTTCGCCCACGGCTTGGACAACGCCACCGTTTGCACATTTGATGCGCATGACAGATTCGGCCATGGAGACAAATCCACCATGGTCATGGTCGGTGACATATGCATACTTTGGTTGGTCACCGTGCATGGTAGCCACAGTGTGCCACTACATATGAAGGTATTTGTACTTGCTAGTGGATAACTAGAATTCACAAACCATTTTCTTCTACCCTGACCATTTGTGACTCGTGTTATGAGTTGTAAAGGTTTACCACACGTAGTGCCATTATTTGGTCATGGTCAGTGACATATGCCTACTTTGGTTGGTCATTGTGCATGGTATCCATACCGTACCACAACGTTTCAAAGCCCCTTGTGCTTGCTAGTTTATACCTGGTGTTTCCAAACCATTGTCTCCCTCTCTGACCATTTGTGACTGCTATTATGAGTTGTCAATGTTGACCACACACAGCGGATTTCTTTGGTCAAAGGAAGTACATATGCCTACTTTGGTCGGTCATTGTGCATGGTAGCCACACCTTGCTACTACTGACTGAAGGTCGTACTTGCTAATTGGTATCTAGTATTCCCAAACCATTGTTTCCCCCTCTGACAATTCGTGACCCATATAATGGGTTGTCGACATTGACCACACATAGAATTTTTTTTTTGGTCATGGTAAGTGGCCCATGCCTAATCTGGTTGGTCATTGTGCATGGTAGCCACACCGTTCCACTACTTGTTGAAAGTCTTTGTACTTGCCAGTCAATAAATAGCAAAACAAAATTTCTCCCTTTGACACCAGGTCGGTTTTTGTTGATTTGTTACGCGTAGGTGCCTTCACTGGAATACTCCCTTCCACCCCCCCTAGAGGGATGTTCCGTGGACGACCTGGAGGACAGATTTGCGACCGCATTATGATACCCCCCTTTACCCCCCCACGGGTTAGGCTTGATGGTAGAGTTGAGGTATCACAACACGGCCGTCCCCCTTCTCCCCCAGGTCGCAAGCCTATTCTATATTGCGTGTACGAGGATTCAGACCCAGGACCTACCGCTCCAGTATCTAACTCTATAAGCACTAAGCCAACTCACATGGTGTTCATACGATGTCCATGTGACATTATACGGGTTCCTATGGGTAAAGGGCATAAAACAAGGGGGTGTAAGATTAGAGGGTAGTTTTCAAACGTATGAATGATAACAACGTTAGTTCAATCATAAAAGAATGACACAGACGGAATTTCAAATATTGCAACTTCGAGCTTAAATAACCTCTCAACCTTTGCTCTGATTGACCAGCCGTAAGAAGGAAAGTTGACTACACACCGTGACACTCTTTTTATGATATTCAGTGACACAAGCATACTTTGGTTGGTCATTGTGCATGGTAGCCACACCGTGCCGCCACTTATCGAAGGTCTTTGTACTTGCTAGTCGGTACCGAGTATTCACAAACCATTGCTTCTCCCTCTGCCCATTTTTGGCTTGTATTATGAGTTGTGAACGCTGACCACACAAACTAAACTTCTTTTGTCATGAGCAGTGATTTATGCCTACTTGGGTAGGTCATTATGCACGGTAGCTTCACCGAACCAATACATACATAAAATCTTTGTACTTGCTACAAGATACACAGTGTTTTGAAACCATGTTTTCCCTCTCTGACCATTTGTGACTCATGTTATGGGTTGTGAACGTTGACCACCCATATTGAAATTCTTAGGTCATGGTTAGTGACATATGCCTAGTTTTGTTGGTCAGTGTACGTGGTTACCATGCCATGTCACTACGTATTGAAGGTCTTTGTGCTTTCTAGTTAATAGATAGTGTTCCCAAACAATTGTTACCCCCCTCTGACTATCAGTGACTCGTGTTGTGAGTTGTCAACGCTGACCACATGAAGTGAAATTAGTTGGTCATGGTCAGTGACATATGCATGCTTTGGTTGGTCACTGTGCATGGTAGCCACGCTGTGCCACTACATATTGAAGGTATGAGTACTTGCTAGTCAATAACTAGTATTGAGATACCATTAACTTCCACCCTGACAATTTGTGATTTGCGTTATGAGTTGTCAAAGTTTACCAGACTTAGTGAAAATATTTGGTCATGGTCAGTGATATATGCCTATTTTGGTTGGTCATCGTGTATGGTATCCACACCGTGCCACAACGTATTGAAGGTCCTTGTGCTTGCTAGTTGATATCTGGTGTTCCCAAACCATTGTCTCCCCCTCTGACCATTTGCGACTCCTATTATGAGTTGTCAACGCTGACCACACACAGTGGATTTGTTTGGTCAAAGGTAGTACATATGCCTACTTTGGTCGGTCACTGTGCATGGTAGCCACATCGTGCTTATACTGATTGAAGGTCGCTGTACTTGCTAATTGAGAACTGACATTCACAGACCATTTTTTCCCCCTCTGACCGTTTGTGGCTCGTGTTATGGTTGGTGAATGTTGACCACCCATATTGGAATTGTTTCATCATGGTCTGTAACATATTACTAGTTTGGTTGTTTGGTGTGCATAGTAGCCACACTGTGCCACTACGAATTGAAGCTCTTTGTCCATTCTAGTCGATACATAGCGTTCTCAAACAATTGTCTCTACCTCTGACCATTTGTGACTCGTGTTATGAGTTGTCAATATTGACCATACATAGTGGACTTCTTCCGTCATAGTCAGTAAGGTGTGCATCCTTTGGTTGGTCACTTTGCACGCTAGCAACACCGTACCACTACTCATTGAAAATCTTTCAACTTGCTAGTTGATAACTAGTGTTTCCAACCCATGGTTTCCCCCACTGACCATTTGTGACTCGTGTTATGAGTTTTCAACATTGACCACACATTGTGAAATCCGTTTGGTCATGGTTTGTGACATATGCCTACTTTGGTTTGTCACTGTACATGGTTACCACACCGTGTCATTACGTATCGAAGGTCTTTGTGCTTTCTTGTTGACAGCTAGTGTTCCCGAACCATTGTTAGCCCCCCCTATCTGTGACTCATGTTGTGAGTTGTCAACATTGACCACATGAAGTGAAATTCTTTGGTCATGGCCAGTGACATATGCATACTTTGCTTGGTCACTGTGCATTGTAGCCACACAGTGCCACTGCATATTGAAGGTATTTGTACTTGCTAGTCAATAAATAGTATTTAGAAACCATTATCTTCCACTCTGACCATTTTTAACTAGTGTTATGAATTTTCAAAGTTTACCACACATGGTGACATTCTTTGGTCATGGTCAGTGACATATGGTTGGTCATCGTGCATGGTATCCACACCATGCCACAATGTACTGAAGGTCATTGTGCTTGGTAGTTGATACCTGGTGCTCCCAACAATTGTTTCCCCCCTCTGACTATTTGTGACTCGTATTATGAGTTGCCATTGTTGACCATACACAGCGGATTTCTTTGGTCAAAGGCATTACATATGCCTACTTTGGTCGGTCATTGTGCATGGCAGCCACACCGTGCTACTACTGACTGAATTTAGTTGTACTTGCCAGTTGAGAACTGATATTCCCCGACCATTGTTTCCCCCTCTGACCGTTTGTTGCTCGTGTTATGGTTGGTGGACGTTGACCACCCATATTGAAATTCTTTGGTCATGGTCAGTGACATATGCCTAGTTTGGTTGTTTGGTGTACATAGTAGCCACACCGTGCCACTACGTATTGAAGTTATTTGTCCTTTCTAGTCCATGCATAGGGTTCCCAAACCATTGTCTCTCCCTCTGACCATTCGTGACTCGTGTTATGAGTTGTCAATGTTGACAACACATAGTGGACTTCTTCCGTCCTAGTCAGTGACGTATTCATCCTTTGGTTGGTCACTGTGCACGCTAGCCACACCGTGCCACTACTTGTTGAAGTTCTTCATACTTGCTAGTTGATAACTAGTGTTCCCAACCCATTGTTTCCCCCTCTGACCATTTGTGACTCGTGTTATGAGTTGTCAAACTTTACCACACTTAGTGACATTATGTGGTCATGGTCAGTGACATATGCATACTTTGGTTGGTCACTGTGCATGGTAGCCACGCTGTGCCACTACATATTAAAGATATTTGTACTTGCTAGTGGATAACTAGTATTCACAAACCATTATCTTTGACCCTGACCATTTGTGACTCGTGTTCTGAGTTGTCAAACTTTACCACACTTAGTGACATTATGTGGTCATGGTCAGTGACATATGCATACTTTGGTTGGTCACTGTGCATGGTAGCCACGCTGTGCCACTACATATTAAAGATATTTGTACTTGCTAGTGGATAACTAGTATTCACAAACCATTATCTTTGACCCTGACCATTTGTGACTCGTGTTCTGAGTTGTCAAACTTTACCACACTTAGTGACATTATGTGGTCATGGTCAGTGACATATGCATACTTTGGTTGGTCACTGTGCATGGTAGCCACGCTGTGCCACTACATATTAAAGATATTTGTACTTGCTAGTGGATAACTAGTATTCACAAACCATTATCTTTGACCCTGACCATTTGTGACTCGTGTTCTGAGTTGTCAAACTTTACCACACTTAGTGACATTATGTGGTCATGGTCAGTGACATATGCATACTTTGGTTGGTCACTGTGCATGGTAGCCACGCTGTGCCACTACATATTAAAGATATTTGTACTTGCTAGTGGATAACTAGTATTCACAAACCATTATCTTTGACCCTGACCATTTGTGACTCGTGTTCTGAGTTGTCAAACTTTACCACACTTAGTGACATTATGTGGTCATGGTCAGTGACATATGCATACTTTGGTTGGTCACTGTGCATGGTAGCCACGCTGTGCCACTACATATTAAAGATATTTGTACTTGCTAGTGGATAACTAGTATTCACAAACCATTATCTTTGACCCTGACCATTTGTGACTCGTGTTCTGAGTTGTCAAACTTTACCACACTTAGTGACATTATGTGGTCATGGTCAGTGACATATGCATACTTTGGTTGGTCACTGTGCATGGTAGCCACGCTGTGCCACTACATATTAAAGATATTTGTACTTGCTAGTGGATAACTAGTATTCACAAACCATTATCTTTGACCCTGACCATTTGTGACTCGTGTTATGAGTTGTCAATCTTTACCACACTTAGTGACATTATGTGGTCATGGTCAGTGACATATGCATACTTTGGTTGTTCTCTCTGCATTGTAGCCACACTGTGCCACTACATATTGAAGGTATCTGTACTAGCTAGTCGATAACAAGTATTCACAAACGACTATCTTGCACCCTGACCATTTGTGACTCGTGTTATGAGTTTTCAAAGTTTACCACACTTACTGACACTATTTGGTCATGGTCATTGACAATTGCCTACTTTGGTTGGTCATTGTGCATGGTATCTACACCGTGCCACAACGTATTGAAGCTCCTTTTGCTTGCTATTTGAAACTTGGTGTTCCCAAACCATTGTTTCCCCCTCTGACCATTTGTGACTCGTGTTATGAGTTGTCAACGTTGACCACACACAGCGGATTTATTTGGTCAAAGGCACTACATATGCCTCCTTTGGTCGGTCATTGTGCATGGTAGCCACACCGTGCTACTACTGACTGAAGTTCGTTGTACTTGCTAGTTGAGAACTGATATTCCCATAGCATTGTTTCCTCCCCTGGCCGCTTGTGACTCGTGTTATGGTTGGTCAACGTTAATCACCTCTATCGAAATTCTCTGGTCATGGTCAGTGACATATGCCTAGTTTGGTTGTTTGGTGTGCACATTAACTACACCGTGCCACTACGTATTGAAGTTCTTTGTCCTTTCTAGTCAATACTTAGGGTTCCCAAACCATTGTCTCTCCCTCTGACCATTTGTGACTCGTGTTATGAGTTGTCAATGATGACCACACATAGTGGACTTCTTCGGTCATAGTCAGTGACGTATGCATCCTTTGGTTGGTCACTGTGCACGCTAGCAAAACCGTGCCACTTCTTGTTGAAAATCTTTCTACTTGCTGGTTGATAACTAGTGTTCCCAACCCATGGTTTGCCCCACTGACCATTTGTGACTCGTGTTATGAGTTTTCAACGTTGACCACACGCTGTGAAATCCGTTTGGTCATGGTTTGTGACACATGCCTACTTTGGTATGTCACTGTACCTGGTTACCACGCCTTGCATTACGTATCGAAGGTCTTTGTGCTTTCTTGTTGACAGCTAATGTTCCCAAACCATTGTTAGCCCCCTCTGACTATCTGTGACTCTTGTTATGAGTTGTCAATGTTTACCACACTTAGTGACAATATTTGGTCATGGTAAGAAACATATGCATACTTTGGTTGGTCTTTGTGCATTGTAGCCACGCTGTGCCACTACATATTGAAGGTATTTGTACTTGCTAGTTGATAACTAGTATCAACAAATGATTATCTTCCACCCCGACCATTTGTGACTCGTGTTATGAGTTGTCAAAGTTTACCACACTTAGTGACATTATTTGGTCATGGTCATTGACATATGCCTACTTTGGTTGGTCATCGTGCATGGTATCCACACCGTGCAACAACGTATTGAAGCTCCTTGTGCTTGCTATTTGATACTTGGTGTTCCCAAACCATTGTTTCCCCCTCTGACCATTTGTGACTCGTATTATGAGTTGTCACCGTTGACCACACACAGCGGATTTCTTTGGTCAAAGGCAGTACAAATACCTACGTTGGTCGGTCATTGTGCATGGTAGCCACACTGTGCTACTACTGACTGAAGGTCGTTGTACTTGCTAGTTGAGAACTGATATTCCCATGGCATTGTTTCCTCCCTTGACCGTTTGTGACTTGTGTTATTGTTGGTCAATGTTGACCACCCATATTGAAATTCTCTGGTCATGGTAAGTGACATATGCCTAGTTTCGCTGTTTGGTGTGCATTAAAGCCACACCATGCCACTACATATTGAAGTTCTTTGTCCTTTCTAGATGATACATAGGGTTCCCAAACCATTGTCTCTCCCTCTGTCCATTTGTGACTCGTGTTATGAGTTGTCAATGTTAACCAGAGATAGTGGACTTATTCGGTCATAGTCAGTGACGTATGCATCCTTTGGTTTGTCACTGTGAACGCTACCCACACCGTGCCACTACTTGTTGAAAATATTTCTACTTGCTAGTTGATACCTAGTGTTCCCAACCCATGGTTTCCCCCATTGACCATTTGTGACTCGTGTTATGAGTTTTCAACGTTAACCACACACTGTGAAATCCGTTTGGTCATGATTAGTGACATATACCTACGTTGCTTTGTCCCTCTACATGATCACCATGCCGTGTCACTATGTATCGGAGGTTTTTGTTATTTCTAGTTGATAGCTAGTGTTCCCAAACCGTTGTGAACCCCTCTGAATATCTGTGACTTGTGTTGTGAGTTGTCATGCATACTTTGGTTGGTCATTGTGCATTGTGGGACACTGTGCCACCACATATTGAAGGTATTTGTACTTGCTAGTCGATAACTAGTAATTAGAAACCATTATCATCCACCCTGACCATTTGTGACTCGTGTTATGCGTTGTCAAAGTTTACCACACTTAGTGACATTATTTGGTCATGGTCATTGACATATGCCTACTTTGGTTGGTCAATGTGCATGGCATCCACACCGTGCCACAACGTATTGAAGCTCCTTGTGCTTGTTATTTGATACTCGGTGTTCCCAAACCATTGTTTCCCCCTCTGACCATCTGTGACTCGTATTATGAGTTGTCAACGTTGACCACACACAGCGGATTTTCTTTGGTCAAAGGCAGTACATATGCATACTTTGGTCGGTCATTGTGTATGGTAGCCACACCGTGCTACTACTGATGGAAGGTCGTTGTACTTGCTAGTTGAGAACTGATATTCCCGGACCATTGTTTTCCCCTCTGACCGTTTGTGACTCGTGTTATGGTTGGTCAACGTTGACCACCCATATTGAAATTCTCTGGTCGTGGTCAGTGACATATGCCTAGTTTGGTTGTTTGGTGTGCATATTGGCCACACCGTGCCACTATGTATAGACGTTCTTTGTCCTTTCTAGTCAATACATAGGGTTCCCAAACCATTGTTGCTCCCTCTGACCATTTGTGACACGTGTTAGGAGTTGTCAATGTTGACCACACATAGTGGACTTCTTGGGTCATAGTGAGTTACGTATGCATCCTTTGGTTGGTCACTGTGCACGCTAGCCACACCATGCCACTACTTGTTGAAATTAGTTCTACTTGCTCGTTGACAACTAGTGTTCCCAACCCATGGTTTCCCCCACTGACCATTTGTGACTCGTGTTATGAGTTTTCAACGTTGACCACATGCTGTGAAATCCGTTTGGTCATGGTTTGTGACATATGCCTACTTTGGTTTGTCACTGTACATGGCTACCACGCCGTGTCATTACGTATCGAAGGTCTTTGTGCTTTCTTGTTAACAGCTAGTGTTCCCAAACCATTGTTAACCCCCTCAGACTATATGTGACTCGTGTTGGGAGTTGTAACTGTTGACCACATGAAGTGAAATTCTTCGTCCATGGTCAGTGACATATGCATACTTTGGTTGGTCACTGTGCATTGTAAGCCACTTCTTTCCAAAAGATATTGAAGGTCTTTGTACTTGCTAGTTTATAACTAGTATTTAGAAGCCATTATCTTCCACCCTGACCATTTGTGACTCGTGTTATGAGTTGTCAATGTTTACCACACTTAGTGACATTATTTGGTCATGGTCATTGACATCTGCCTACTATGGTCGGTCATTGTGCATGGCAGCCACACCATGCTACTACTGATTGAAGTTCATTGTACTTGCTAGTTAAGAACTGATATTCCTGGACCATTGTTCCCCCTCTGACCGTTAGTGACTCATGTTATGGTTAATGAACGTTGACCACCCATATTGAAATTCTTTGGTCATGGTCAGTGACATATGCCTAGTTTGGTTGTTTGGTGTACATAGTAGCCACATCGTGCCACTACTTGTTGAAGATCTTCACACTTGCTAGTTGATAACTAGTGTTCCCAACCCATTGTTTCATCCTCTGACCATTTGTGACTCGTGTTATGAGTTTTCAATGTTGACCACACACCGTGAAATTCGTTGGTCATGGTTAGTGACATATGCCAAGTTTTGTTTGTCACTGTACGTGGTTACCACGCCGTGTCACTACGTAATAAAGGTATTTGTGCTTTCTAGTTAATATTTAGTGTTCCCAAACCATTGCCACCCCCCTCTGACTATCAGTGTCTCGTGTTGTGAGTTGTCAAAGCTGACCACATGAAGTGAATTTTGTTGGTCATGGTCAGTGACATATGCATACTTTGGTTGGTCACCGTGCATGGTAGCCACGCTTTGCCACAATATATGAAGGTATTTGTACTTTCTAGTGGACAACTAGTATTCACAAACCATTATCTTCCACCCTGACCATTTGTGACTCGTGCTATGAGTTGTCAAAGTTTACCACACTTAGTGCCATTATTTGGTCATGGTCAGTGACATATGCCTACTTTGATTGGTCATCGTGCATGGTATCCATACCGTGCCACAACGTATCAAAACCCCTTGTGCTTGCTAGTTGATACCTGGTGTTCCCAAACCATTGTTTCCCTCTCTGACCATTTGTGACTGCTATTATGAGTTGTCAACCTTGACCACGCAGCGGATTTCTTTGGTCAAAGGCAGTACATATGCCTACTTTGGTCGGTCATTGTGCATGGTAGCCACACCGTGCTACTACTGACTGAAGTTCATTGTACTTGCTAGTTGGTATCTAGTATTCCCGAACTATTGTTTCCCCCTCTGACAATTTGTGACCCATATTATGGGTTGTCGACATTGACCACACATAAAAAAAAAATTGGTCATGGTAAGTGGCCCATGCCTAATCTGGTTGGTCATAGTGCATGGTAGCCACACCGTTCCACTGCTTGTTGCTAGTCAATAAATAGCAAAA
>SZWC01000026.1:328926-398059 GCA_023375785.1 Penium margaritaceum | reverse complement strand
TTTCCAGAACACCAAAGCATGCCAGATTTGGAGCTTCCTAGCAGATTCTATGGCTTCTAGAGTGCTCCTTGGTAGGCTGTCCTTTTCCCACCTAGGAAGGCATCCCTTCCCTCCTCTAGAAGCTTCTGCCCCTTCCTAGATTCCTCAGCTTGCTTCTAGTAGGAGGGAAGGTGTCCAGAAGACCAAGACACCTCTAGATGCCTTGTAGGACAAGTCACCCCTTCTAGAAGGTGTGCCACCTTCCTGGACCCTCACCTGGCCTTCTAGAAACTTAAAGAGGAACTCTAGAGGTTGAGCTAGCTTCCTGGCATCTATTTTCCACCTCCCTTGAGGCAGGGCAGAATTTCATCTTGTGGGACTTGAACCCGGGCCCCTGCCTCTAGAGGTGGACACCATTAACCACTAAGCCACTAAGGCTTGTCTTTTTGGTGTTCCTTTTTGGAGTCACTCCTGCCATGGTGAGGAGCATCATTCCAACAACAACTTGCAACCATTCGCAATCGTTTGCAACCACTGGCAACCACTCACAACCACTCTCATCCACTCGCAGCCACTTGTAACCACTCGCAACCACTTACAACCACTCGCAACCACTCGCAACCACTCGCATCGACTTGCAAGCACTCGCAACCACTCGCAACCACTAGCAACCACACAAAACCACTCGCAACCAGTCGCAATCACTTGCAAGCACTCGCAACTACACGCAACCACTGGCAACCACTCGCAACTACTTGCGACCACTGTCAAGAACTCGCCAGCACTCGCAACCACTCGTAACCACTCAAAACCACTCACAACCACTTGCAACCACTTGCAACCACTTGTAACCACTCCCAATCATTCAAAACCACTCGCAACCAATCACAACCACTCGCATCCACTCACAGCCACTTGTAACCACTCGCAACCACTTGCAACCGCTTGCAACCACTTGCAACCACTTGCAACCACTTGCAACCACTTGCAACCACTTGCAACCACTAGCAACCACTCGCTGTTGGAAATCTCCGATTCCGACAAGAGTTATTCCCTCTTAATAACAGTTCAGGTCCGAGACCGGACCACCTTAACCTAACGGCTTTTCGAGCGTGTGACTATTGTGTCCCGTGTGTCAAGTCATCCCCTAATGAAGTGACACATGTCACCCGCGTCCGGCTATCGGAAAAAAGTCGTTGGTGCGCTCTCTTGTCCTATTTTGCTGTATATTTCCGAGGACGTTCATTCCCTCGAGTTGAACCAGAATAGTTCTGCCATCCTGTTCCCTTTGGTTCCGCGGCTTTGCCACCGTGCTCTTGCTCTGTCCGCCTCGCAATCCTTTTTCCTTCTCCAACCACTCTTTCGTCAAAGGCAATACGTATGCGGACTTTGGTTGGTCATTGTGCATGGTAGCCACACCGTGCTACTACTTATTGAAGGTCGTTGTACTTGCTAGTTGAAAACTAATATTCTAAAACCATTGTTTTCCCCTCTGACCATTTGTCACTAGTGTCATGGGTTGTGAACGTTGACCACCAATGTCGAAATTCTTTTGTCATGGTCAGTGACATATGCCTTATTTGGTTGTTCGGTGTGCATCGTAGCCACACTGTGCCACAATGTATTCAAGTTCTTTGTCCTTTCTTGTCGATAGATAGGGTTTCCAAACCATTGTCTCTCCTTCTGACCATTTGTGACTCGTGTTATGAGTTGTCAATGTGGACCACACATAGTGGACTTCTTTGGTCATACTCAGTGACGTATGCATCATTTGGTTAGTCACTGTGCACGCTAGCCACACCGTGCCACTACTTGTTGAAGGTCTTCGTACTTGCTAGTTGATGACTAGTGTTCCCAACTCATTGTTTCCCCCTCCGACCATTTGTGACTCGTGTTATGAGTTTTCACCGTTGACCACACACTGTGAAATTCTTTTGGCCATGGTTAGTGGCATATGCCTACTTTGGGTTGTCACTGTACATGGTTGCTACGCCGTGTCACTACGTACTGAAGGTTTTTGTGCTTTCTAGTTCATAGCCAGTGTGCCCAAACCATTGTTACCCCTTGTGACTATGTGTGGCTATTGTTGTGAGTTGTCAATGTTGACCACATGAAGTGAAATTCGTTGGTCATGGTCAGTGACAGATGCATACTCTGGTTGGTCACTGTGCATGGTCGCTACACTGTGCCACAACATATTGAAGGTCTTTGTACTTGCTAATTGATAACTAGTATTCACAAACCATTGTTTCTCCATCTGCCCATTTGTGACTTGTGTTATGAGTTGTCAAAGTTGACCACACATAGTGACATTCTTTGGTCATGGTCAGTGACACATGCATACATTGGTTGGTCATTGTTCATGGTAGCCACACCGTGCAACTACTTATTGAAGGTCCCTGTGCTTGGCAGTTGATACGTGGTGTTCCCATACTATTGTTTCCCCCTCCGACCATTTGTGACTTGTATTAAGAGTTGTCAATGTTGAGTACACACACCAAAATTCTTTGGTCAAAGGCAGTAAATATGCCGACTTTGGTCGGTCACTGTGCATGGTAGCCACACCGTGCTACTACTTATTGAAGGTTGTTGTACTTGCTTGTATAAAGCTAATATTCCAAAACCATTGTTTCCCCCTCTGACCACTTGTGACTCGTGTTATGGGTTGTGAACATTGACCACCCACATTGACATTCTTTGGTCATGGTCAGTGACATATGCCTAGTTTTGTTGTTCGGTGTGCATAGTAGTCACACCGTGCTACTACGTATTAAAGTTCTTTGTCCTTTCTAGTTGATACATAGGGTTTCCAAACCATTGTCTCTCCCTCTGACCATTTGTGACTCGTGTTATGAGTTGTCAATGTTGACCATACATAGTTGACTTCTTTGGTCATAGTTATGATGTATGCATCCTTTGGTTGGTCACTGTGCAGCTAGCCACACCGTGCCTCTACTTGTTGAAGGTCTTTGTACTTGCTAGTTGATAAGTAGTATTCCCAACCCATTGTTTCCCCCTCTGACCGTTTGTGACTCGTGTTATGAGTTTTCAACAATGACCACATACTGTGAAATTCTTTTGGTCATGGTTAGTGGCATATGCCTACTTTGGTTTGTCATTGTACATGGTTGCCACGCCGTGTCACTACGTACTGAAGGTCTTTGTGCTTTGTAGTTGATAGCCAGTGTTCCCAAACCATTGTTACCCCGTCTGACTATCTGTGACTCTTGTTGTGATTTGTCAATGGTGACCACATGAAGTGACATTCTTTGGTCATGGTCAGTGACATATGCATACTTTGATTAGTCATTGTGCATGGACGCCACACTATAAAACTACAAATTGAAGGTCTTTGTACTTGCTAATTCATAACTAGTATTCACAAACCATTATTTCCCCCTCTGACCATTTGTGACTCTTGATATGAGTTGTCATAGTTGACCACACATAGTGACATTCTTTGGTCATGGTCAGTGACATATGCCTAGTTTGGTTGGTCACTGTGCACGCTAGCCACATTGTGCCCCTACTTGTTTAGGGTATTTGTACTTGCTAGTTGCTAATTAGTGTTGTCAACCCATTGTTTCCCCATCTGACCATTTGTGACTCGTGTTATAAGTATTCCATGTTGACCCTACACTGTGAAGTTATTTTGGTGATGGTTTGTGGCATATGCATACATTTGTTCGTCAATGTACATGGTTTCCACGCTGTGTCACTACGTATTAAAGGTCTTTGTGCTTTCCAGTTAATAGCTAGTGTTCCGAACCCATTGCTATCCCCTCTGACTATCTATGACTCTTGTTGTGAGTTGTCAACATTGACCTCATGAAGTGAAATTCTTTGGTCATGGTCAGTGACATATGCATACTTTGGTTGGTCACTGTGCATGGTAGCCTCACTGTGCCACTACATGTTGAAGGTCTTTGTACTTGCTAATTGATAACTGGTATTCAAAAACCATTGTTTCCCACTTTGACCATTTGTGACTCGTGTTATGAGTTGTCAAAGTTGACCACACATAGTGACAATTTTTGGTCATGGTCAGTGACACATGCCTACTTTGGTTCGTCATTGTACATGGTAGCCACACCATGCCACTACTTATTGAAGGTCCCTATGCTTGCATATTGATACCTGGTGTTCACAAACCATTGTTTCCCCCTCTGACCATTATTGAGTTGTATTATGAGTTGTCAACGTTGACCACACACAGCGGATTTCTTTGGTCAAAGGCAGCTTAAATGCCTACTTTGATCGGCCATTGTGCATGGTAGCCACACCGTGCTACTAGTTATTGAAGGTCGTTGTACTTGCTAGTTGAAAACAAATATCCGAAACCATTGTTTCCCCCTCTGACTGTTTGTGACTCGTGTTATGGGTTGTGAACGTTGACCATTCATACAGAAATTCTTTGGTCATGGTCAGTGACATATGCCTAGTTTGGTTGTTCGGTGTGCATAGTAGCCAAACCGTGCCAGTACGTATTGGAGTTCTTTGTCCTTCGTAGTTGATTCAAATGGTTCTTAAACCATTGTCTCTCCCTCTGACGATTTGTGACTGGTGTTATGAGTTGTCAATGTGAACCACACATAGTGGACTTCTTTGGTCATAGTCAGTGACGTATGCATCCTTTGGTTGGTGACTGTGCTCGCTAGCCACATTGTGCCACTACTTGCTGAAGATCTTTGTACTTGCTAGTTGATGACTTTTGTTCCCAACCCATTATTTTCCCCTCTAACCATTTGTGATTCGTGTTATGAGTTTTCAACGTTGCCCACACACTGTGAAATTTGTTTGGTCATGGTTAGTGGCGTATGCCTACTTTGGTTTGTCACTGTACATGGTTGCCACGCCGTGTCACTACGTACTAAAGGTCTTTGTGCTTTCTAGTTGATAGCCAGTGTTCCCAACCCATTATTACACCCTCTGACTATCTCTGAGTCTTGTTGTGAGTTGTCAACGTTGACCACATGAAGTGAAAATCTATGGTCATGGTCAGTGATACATGCATACTTTGGTTGGTGATTTTGCATGGTAGCCACACTATGCCACTACATATTCAAGGTCCTTGTATTTGCTAATCAATAACTAGTAGTCACAAACCATTGTTTCCCCCTCTGACCATTCGTGACTCATGTTGTGAGTTGTCAAAGCTGCCCACACCTAATGAGTTTCTTTAATAATGGTCAGTGACACATGCCTACTTTGGTTGGTCATTGTACATGGTAGCCACACCGTGCCACTACATATTGAAGGTCCCTGTTCTTGCTGGTTGATACCTGGTATTTCTAGACCATTGTTTCCCCCCTTGACCATTTGTGACTTGCATTATGCGTTGTCAAAGTTGACCACACACAGCGTATTTCTTTGGTCAAAGGCAGTACATATGCCTACTTGGGTCGGTCATTGAGCGTGGTAGCCAAACCGTGCTACTACGTTTTTAAGGTTGTTGTACTTGGTAGTTGAAAACTATTCTTCCGAAACCATTGTTTCTCCCTTTGACCATTTGTGACTCGTGTTATGGGTTCTGAATGTTGACCACCCATATTGAAATTCTTTGGTCATGGTCAGTGACATGTGCCTAGTTTGGTTGTTTGGTGTGCATAGTAGCCACACCGTGCCATCAGGTATTGACGTTCTTTGTCCTTTCAAGTTGATACATAGGGTTTCTAAACCATTGTCTCTCGTTCTGATCATTTGTGACTCGTGTTATGAGTTGTCAATGTTGACCAAACATAGTGGACTTCTTTGGTCATGGCCAGTGACGTATGCATCCTTTAGTTGGTCACTGTGCAGCTAGCCACATCGTGCCACTACTTGGTGTAGGTGTTTGTATTTGCTAGTTGATAACTAGTGTTCCCAACCCATTGTTTTCCCCTCTGACCGTTTGTGACTCGTGTTATGAGTTTTCAATGTTGACCACACACTGTAAAATTCTTTTGGTTATGGTTAGTGGCATATGCCTACTTTGGTTTGTCACTTTACATGGTTTCCACGCCGTGTCACTACTTACTGAAGGTCTTTGTGCTTTCTACTTCATAGCCAGTGTTCCTAAACCATTGTTATTGAGTCTAACTGTGTGTGAATCTTGTTGTGAGTTGTCAACGTTGACCACATGAAGTGAAATTCTTTGGTCATGTTCAGTGACATATGCATACTTTGGTTGGTCACTCTACATGGTGGCCACAATGTGCCACTATATATTGAAGGTCTTTGTACTTGCTAATCAATAACTAGTATTCACAAACCATTGTTTCCCCCTCTGACCATTTATGACTCATGTTATGAGTTGTCAAAGTTGACCATACATAGTGACATTCTTTGGTCATGGTCAGTGACACATGCCTACTTTGGCTGGTCATTGTACATAGTAGCCACACCGTGCCACTACGTATTGAAGGTCCATGTTCTTGCTAGTTGATACCTGGTGTTCCCAAACCATTGTCTCCCCCTCTAACCATTTGTGACTCGTAGTAAGAGTTGTCAACGTTGACCACACACAGCGGATTTCTTTGGTCAAAGGCAGCACATATGCCTACTTTGGTCGGTCGTTGTGCATGGTAGCCACACCTTGCTACTACTTATTGAAGGTTGTTGTACTTGCTAGTTGAAAACTTTTATTCCGAAACCATTATTCCCCCCTTTGACCATTTGTGACTCGTGTTATGGGTTGTGAATGTTGACCTCCCTCATTGAATTTTTTTGGTCATGTTCAGTCACATATGCCTAGTTTGGTTGTTTGGTGTCCATAGTAGCCACACCGTGCCCATGCAAACGAACGTTCTTTTTACTTGCATGTCCATACCCAGGGTTTCCAAACCATTGTTTCCCCCTCTGACCATTTGTGACTTGTCTTATGGGTTGTGAACGCTGACCACCCATACTGAAATTCTTTGGTCATGGTTAGCAACACATGCCTAGTTTGGTTGGTCACTGTACAGCTAGCCACATCGTGCCACAACTTGTTGAAGGTCTTTGTACTTGCTAGTTGATAAGTAGTGTTCCCAACCCATGGTTTCAACCTCTGACAATTTGTGACTCGTGTTATAAGTATTCAATGTTGACTACACACTCTGAAATTCTTTTGGTCATGGTTAGTGGCATATGCTTACTTTGGTTTGTCATTGTGCATGTTTGCCATACTCTGCTTTCTTGTTGATAGCTAGTGTTCCCAAATCATTGTTATCCCCTCTGACTATGTGTGACGCTTGTTGTGAGTTGTCAACGTTCACCACATGAAGTGAAATTATTTGGTCATGGTCAGTGACATTTGCATGTTTTGGTTGGTCACTGTGCATGGTAGCCATACTGTGCCACTACACATTGAAGGTCTTTGTACTTGCTAATCGATAACTGGTATTCACAAAGCATTGTTTCCCCCTCTGACCATTTTTCAATCGTGTTATGACTTGTCAAAGTTGACCACTTATAGTGACAATTTTTGGTCATGGTCAGTGACACATGCCTACCTTGGTTGGTCATCGTACATGGTAGCCACACCGTGCCACTACTTATTGAAGGTCACTGTGCTTGCTAGTTGATACCTGGTGTTTCCAAACCATTTTTCCCCCTGCGACCATTTGTGACTTGTGTTATGAGTTGTCAATGTTGACCCTAACACAGCAGATTTCTTTGGTCAAAGGCAGCACAAATGCCTACTTTGGTCGGTCATTGTGCATGGTAGCCACACCGTGCTACTACTTATTGAAGGTCATTGTACTTGCTAGTTGAAAACTGATATTCCAAAACTATTGTTTCCCCCTCTGACCATTTGCGACTCGTGTTATGGGTTGTGAACGTTGACCACCCATACTTAAATATTTTGGACATGGTTAGTAACATATGCATAGTTTGGTTGTTTGGTGTGCATAGTAGCCACACCGTGCCACTACGTATTGGAGTTTTGTGTCCTTTCTAGTCGATACATAGGCTTGCTAAACCATTGTCTCTCCCTTTGACCATTTTTGACTTGTGTTATGAGGTGTCAATGTTGACCACACATAGTGAACTTCTTTGTTCATAATCAGTGACGTATGCATCCATTGGTTGGTCATTGTGGACGCTAGCCACACCGTGCCACTATTTGTTGAAGGTCTTTGTACTTGCTCAATGATAATTAGTGTTCCCAACCCATTGTTTCCCCCTCTGACCATTTGTGACTCGTGTTATGAGTTTTCAACACTGACCACACACTGTGAAATTTGTTTGGTCATGGTTAGTGAGATATGCCTACTTTGGTTTGTCATTGTACATGGTTGCCAAGTCGTGTCACTACGTACTCAAGGTCTTTGTGCTTCCGAGTTGATAGCCAGTGTTTCCAAACCATTGTTACCCCCTCTGACTATCAGTGACTCTTCTTGTGAGTTGTCAACACTGACCACATGAAGTGAAATTCTTTGGTCATGGTCTGTGACATATGCATAACTTGGTTGGTCACTGTGTGCAACTACACATTGAAGGTCTTTGTACTTGCTAATCGATAACTAGTACTTACAAACCATTGTTTCCCCCTCTGATCATTTGTGACTGGTGTTATGAGTTGTCAACGTTGACCACACACAGCAGATTTCTTTGGTCAAATGCAGTACATATGCCTACTATGCTCGGTCATTGTGCATGGTAGTCATACCGTGCTACTACTTATTGAAGGTCTTTGGACTTGCTAGTTGAAAACTAATATTTCGAAACCATTGTTTCCCCCTCTGACCATTTGCGACTCATGTTATGGATTGTCAACGTTGACCACCCATATTGAAATTCTTTGGTCATGGTCAGTGACATATGCCTAGTTTGGTTGTTTGGTGTGCATAGTATCAACACCGTGCCACTACGTATTGACGTTCTTTGTGCTTTCTAGTTGATTCAAAGGGTTCCCAAACCATTGTCTCTCCCTCTGACCATCTGTGACTCGTGTTATCAGTTGTTAATTTTGACCGGACTTAGTGGAATTCTTTGGTCACAGTCAGTGACGTATGCATCCTTTGGTTGGTCACTGTGCACGCTAGTCACATCGTGCCACTACTTGTTGAAGGTCTCTGTAATTGCTAGTTGATAACTAGTGTTCCCAACCCATTTCTTTCCCCTCTGACAATTTTTGACTCGTGTTATGAGTTTTCAACGTTGTCCACACACTGCCAAATTCGTTTATTCATGGTTAGTGGCATATGCCTACTTTGGCTTGTCAATGTACATGGTTGCCACGCTGTGTCACTACGTACTGAAGGTCATTGTGCTTTTTTGTTTATAGCCAGTGATCCTGAACCATTGTTACCCCCTCTGACTATCTGTGTCTCTTGTTGTGAGCTCTCAATGTTGACCACATGAAGTGAAATTCTTTGGTCATGGTCAGTGACATATGCATCTTTGGTTGGTCACTGTGCATGGTAGCCACACTGTGCCACTACATGTTGAAGGGCTTTGTGCTTGCTAATCAATAACTAGTATTCGCAAACCATTGCTTCCCCCTCTGCCCATTTGTGACTCGTGTTATGACTTGTCAAAGTTCACCACACATAGTGACATTCTTTGGTCATGGTCAGTGACATATGCATACTTTGGTTGGTCACTGTGCATGGAAGCCAGACTGTGCCACCACATATCAAAAGGTCTTTGTACTTGCTAGCTGATAACTAGGGACATTCTTTGGTCATGGTCAGTGACACATGCCTCCTTTGGTTGGTCATTGTACATGGTAGCCTCACCGTGTCACTACTTATTGAAGGTCCATGTGCTTGCTAGTTCATACCTGGTGTTCCCAAACCGTTGTTCCCCCCTCTGACCATTTGTGACTCGTATTAAGAGTCGTCAACGTTGACCACACAAAGCGGATTTCTTTGGTCAAAGGCAGTACATATTCCTACTTTGGTTGGTCATTGTGCGTGGTAGCCACACCGTCCTACTTCATATTGAAGGTTGTTGTGCGTGCTAGTTGAAAAATTATATTCCGAAACCATTGTTTCCCCCTCTTACCATTTGTGACTCGTGTTATGGGTTGTGAACATTGACCACCCTTATTGAAAAATGTTGGTCATGGTAAGTGACATATGCCTAGTTTGGTTGTTCGGTGTGCATAGTAGCCACACCGTGCCAATTCATACGAACGGTCTTTATACTTGTCTATACCCAGTGTTTCCAAACCATTAATTCCGCCTCTGACCATTTGTGACTCGTGTTATGGGTTGTGAACTCTGACCACCCATACTGAAATTCTTTGGTCATGGTTAGTGACATATGCCTAGTTTGTTTGGTCACTGTGCACGCTAGCCACATCGTGCCACTACTTGTTGAAGGTCTTTGTACTTGCTGGTTGATTACCAGTGTTTCAAACCCATTGTTTCCCCTCTGATCATTTGTGACTCGTGTTATAAGTATTCAATGTTGACCACACACTGTAAAATTCTTTTGGTCATGGTTAGTGGCATATGCTTACTTTGGTTTATCAGTGTACATGGTTGCCACGCTGTGTCAGTTTGTATTAAAAGTCTTTGTGCTTACTAGTTAAGAGCTAGTGTTCCCAAACCATTGTTATCCCCTCTGACTATCGGTGACTCTTGTTGTGAGTTGTCAACGTTGACCACATGAAGTGAAAGTCTTTGGTCATGGTCAGTAACATATGCATACCTTGGTTGGTCACTGTGCATGGTAGCCACACTGTGCCACTACATATTGAAGGTTTTTGTACTTTCTAGACGATAACTAGTATTCACAAACCATTGTTTCACCCTCTGACCATTTGTGACTTGTGTTATGAGTTGTCAAAGTTGACCACACATAGTGACATTGTTTGGTCACGGTCAGTGATACATGCCTATGTTGGTTGGTCATTGTACATGGTAGCCACACCATGCCACTACTTATTGAAGGTCCCTGTGCTTGCTAGTTGATACCTGGTGTTCCCAAACCATTGTTTCCCCCTTTGACCATTTGTGACTTGACCTATGAGTTGTCAACGTTGACCACACACAGCGGATTTGTTTGGTCAAAGGCAGCACAAATGCATACTTTGGTCGGTCATTGTGCTTGGTTGCCACACCGTGCTCCTACATATTCAAGGTCGTTGTAGTTGCTAGTTAAAAACTAATATTCCAAAACCATTGTTTCCCCCTCTGATCATTTGTGACTCGTCTTATGGGTTGTGAACGTTGACCACCCATATTGATATTCTTTGGTCATGGTTAGTGAAATGTGCCTTGTTTGGTTATTCGGTGTGCATAGTGGCCACACTATGCCACTACGTATTCAAGTTCTTTGTCCTTTCTAGTCAATACATAGGGTTCTTAAACCATTGTCTCTCCCTCTGATCATTTGTGACTCGTGCTATGAGTTGTCCATGTTGACCACACATAGTGGACCTCTTTTGTCATAGTCAGTGACGTATGCATCCTTTGTTTGGTCACTGTGCACACTAGCCACACCGTGCCAAAACTTGTTGAAGGTCTTTGTACTTGCTAGTCGATAAATAGTGTTCCCAACCTATTGTTTCCCCCTCTGACCAGTTTTGACTCGTTATATGAGTCTTGAACGTTGACCACACAGCGTGAGATTCTTTTGGTCATGGTTAGTGGCATATGCCTACTTTCGTTTGTCACTGAACATGGTTGCCACGCTGTGTCACTACGTACTAAAGGTCTTTGTGCTTTCTAGTTGATAGCCAGTGTTCCCAACCCATGGTTACCCCCTCTGACTATCTGGGACTCTTGTTGTGAGTTGTCAAAGATGACCACGTAAAGTGAAAGTCTTTGGTCATGGTCAGTGACATATGCATGCTTTGGTTGGTCACCGTGCATGGAAGCCAGACTAAGCCACCACATATAAAAGGTCTTTGTACTTGCTAGCTGATAACTAGGGACATTCTTTGGTCATGGTCAGTGACACATGCCTATTTTGGTTGGTCATTGTACATGGTAGGCACACCATGCCACTACTAATTGAAGGTCCCTGTGTCTGCTAGTTGATTCCTGGTGTTCCCAAACCATTGTTTCCCCCTCTGACCATTTGTGACTTGTATTATGAGTTGTCAACGTCGACCACACACAGCGGATGTCTTTGGTCAAAGGCAGTACATATGCCTACTTTGGTCGGTCATTGTGCATGGTAGTCACACCGTACTACTACTTATTGAAGGTCATTGTACTTGCTAGTTGAGAACTAATATTCTGAAACCATTGTTTCCCCTTCTGACCATTTGTGACTCGTGTTAT
Organism: Penium margaritaceum; assembly: GCA_023375785.1. NCBI lineage: Eukaryota > Viridiplantae > Streptophyta > Zygnematophyceae > Desmidiales > Peniaceae > Penium > Penium margaritaceum. The sequence goes on along the minus strand of SZWC01000026.1, from coordinate 385,877 downwards.
GGGTTGTGAACGTTGACCACCCATACTGAAATTCTTTGGTCATGGTCACTGACATATGCCAAGTTTGGTTGTTTGGTGTGGATAGTAGCCACACCGTGCCACTACGTATTGAAGTTCTTTGTCCTTTCTAGTCGATACATAGGGTTCCCAAACCATTGTCTCTCCCTCTGACCATTTGTGACTTGTGTTATCAGTTGTCAATGTTGACCATACATAGTAGACTTCTTTGGTCATAGACAGTGCATCCTTTGCTTGGTCACTGTGCATGCTAGCCACACCGTGCCACTACTTGTTGAAGGTCTGTGTACTTGCTTGTTGACAACTAGTGTTACCAACCCATTGTTTCCCCCTCTGACCATTTGTGACTCATGTTATGAGTTTTCAACGTTTACCAAACATTGTGAAATTGTTTTGGTCATGGTTATTGGTATTTGCCTACTTTGGTTTCTCACTTTACATGGTTGCCACGCCTTGTCACTACTTACTGAAGGTCTTTGTGCTTTCTAGTTGATAGCCACAGTTCCTAAACCATTGTTACCCCCTGTGACTGTTTGTGACTCCTTTTGTGAGTTGTCAACATTGACCACATGAAGTGAAATTCTTCGGTCATAGTCAGTGACATATGCATGCTTTGGTTGGTCAATGTGCGTGGTAGCCACACTGTGCCACTACATATTGGATATCTTTGTACTTGCTAATTGATGACTAGTATTCACAAACCATTGTTTCCCCCTCTGACCATTTTTGTATCGTGTTATGAGTTGTCAGAGGTGACCACACATAGTTACATCCTTTGGTCATGGTCAGTGACACATGCCTAATTTGGTTGGTCATTGTACATGGTAGCCACTCTGTGCCACTACTTATTGAAGGTGCATGCGCTTACAAGTTGATACCTGGTGTTGCCAAACCATTGTTTCGTATTGTGAGTTGTCAACGTTGACCACACACAGCGGATTTCTTTGGTCAAAGGCAGTACAAATGCATACTTTGGTCGGTCATTCTGCATAGTAGTCACACTGTGCTACTACGTATTGGAGTTCGTTCTACTTGGAAGTTGAATACTAATATCCCGAAACCATTGTTTCCCCCTCTGACCATTTGTGACTCGTGTTATGGGTTGTGAACGTTGACCACTCATACTGAAACTCTTTGGTCATGGTCACTGACATATACCTAGTTTGGTTGTTCGGTGTGCATAGCAGTCACACCGTGCCACTACGTATTCAAGTTCTTTTTCTTTCTAGTCAATACACAGGGTTCCCAAACCATTGTCTTTCCCTTTGACCATTTGTGACTCGTGTTATGAGTTGTCAATGTTGACCACACATAGTGGACTTCTTCGGTCATAGTCAGTGATGTATGCATGCTTTGGTTGGTCACAGTGCACGCTAGCTACACCGTGCCACTACTTGTTGAAGGTCTTTGTACTTGCTAGTTGATAACTAGTGTTCCTAGCCCATTGTTTCCCCCTCTGACCATTTGTGACTCGTGTTATGAGTTTTCAACATTGAGCACACACATTGAAATTCTTTTCTTCATGGCTAGGGGCATATGCCTACTTTTGTTTGTCACTGTACATGGTTGCCACACCATGTCACTACTTACTGAAGGTCTTTGTGCTTTCTAGTACATAGCCAGTGTCCCCAAACCATTGTTACCCCCTCTGCCTATATGTGACTCTTGTTATGAGTTGTCAACGTTGACCACACGAAGTGAATAGATTTGGTCGTGGTCAGTGACATGTGCATACTTTGGTTGGTCACTGTGCAGAGTAGCCCCTCTGTGCCACTACATATTGAAGGTCTTTGTACTTGCTAACCGATAACTAGTATTCACAAACCATTGTTTCCCCCTCTGACCATTTGTGACTCGTGTTATGGGTTGTGAACGTTGACCACCCATACCTAAGTATTTTGGTCATGGTCACTGATGTATGCCTAGTTTGGTTGTTCGGTGAGCATTGTTGCCACATCGTGCTACAATGTGTTGAAGTTCTTTGTCTTTTATAGTCAATACATAGGGTTCCCAAACCATTGTCTCTCCCTCTAACCAGTTGTGACTCGTGTTATGAATTGTCAATGTTGACCACACATAGTGGACTTCTTTGGTCATAGTCAGTGACGTATGCATCCTTTGGTTGGTCACTGTGCACGCTAGCCACATCGTGCCACTACTTGCTGAAGGTCTTTGTACTTGCTAGCTGATAACTAGTTCCCAATCGATTGTTTCCCCCTCGGACTATTTGTGACTTGTGCTATGAGTTTTCAACCTTGACCACACACTGTGAAATTCTTTTCTTCATGGCTAGGGGCATATGCCTTCTTTAGTTTGTAACTGTACATGGTTGCCACGCCGAGTCACTATGTTGAGAAGGTCGTTGTGCTTTCTAGTTGATAGCCTGTGTTCCCAAACCATTGTTACCTCCTCTGACTATCTTTGACTCTTGTTGTGAGTTTTCAACGCTGACCACATGAATTGAAATTCTCTCGTCATGGTCAGTGACATAAGCATACTTTGGTTGGGTATTGTGCATGGTAGCCATACTGTACCACTACATATTGAAGGTCTTTGTACTTGCTAATCAATAAATAGTATTCATAAACCATTATTTCCCCCTCTGACCATTTGTGACTCATGTTATGAGTTGTCAAAGTTGACCACACATAGTTACATTCTTTGGTCATGCTCACTGACACATGCCTACTTTGGTTGGTCATTGTACATGGTAGCCAAAGCATGCCACTACTTATTGAAGGTCCCTGTGCTTGCTAGTTGATACCCGATGTTCCGAAACCATTGTTTTCCCCTTTGACCATTTGTGACTAGTACTATGAGTTGTCAACGTTGACCACATATAGTGCATTTCTTTGGTCAAAGGCAGTACATATGCCTACTTTGGTCGGTCATTGTGCTTGGTAGCCACACCGTGTTACCACTTACTAAAAGTCGTTGTACTTGCTAGTTGAAAACTAATATTCCGAACCCATTGTTTCCCCCTCTGACTATTTGTGACTCGTGTTATGGGTTGGGAACATTGACCACCCATACTGAATTTCTTTGGTCATGGTCAGTGACATATGCCTAGTTTGGTTGTTCTGTGTGCATAGTAGCCACACCGTGCCGCTACATATTGAAGTTCTTTGTCCTTTCCAGTGGATACATAGGGTTCCCAAACCATTGTCTCTCCCTCTGACCATTTGTGACTCGTGTTATGAGTTTTCAATGTTGACCACACATACTGGACTTCTTTTGTCATAGTCCGTTACGTATGCATCCTTTGGTTGGTCATTGTGCACGCTAGCCACACCGTGCCACTACTTGTTGAAGGTCTTTGTACTTGCTAGTTGATAACTAGTGTTCCCAACCCATTGTTTTCCCCTCTGACCATTTGTGACTTCTGTTATGAGCTCTCAACGTTGACCAAACACTGTAAAATTCTTTTTGTCATGGTTAGTGGCGTATGCCTACTTTGGTTTGTCACTGTACATGGTTGCCACGCCGTGTTACTACGTACTGAAAGTCTTTCTGCTCTCTACTTGATAGCCAGTGTTCACAAACCATTGTTATCCCCTCTGACTATGTGTGACTGTTGCTGTGATTTGTCAACGTTGACCACATGAAGTGAAATTCTTTGGTCATGGTCAGTGACATGTGGATACATTGGTTGGTCACTGTGCATGGTAGCCACACTGTGCCACTACATATTGGAGGTCTTTCTACTTGCTAATTGATAACTAGTATTCACAAACCACTATTTCCCCCTCTGACCATTTGTGAATCGTGGTATGAGTTTGTCAAAATTGACCACACATACTGACATTCTTAGGTCATGGTCAGTGACACATGCCTACTTTGGTTGGTCATTGTACATGGTAGCCACACTAAACCACTACTTATTGAATGTCCCTGTTCTTGCTAGTTGATACCCGGTGTTCCCAAACCATTGCTTCCCCCTCTCAACATTTGTGACTCGTATTATGAGTTGTCAACGTTGACCACACACAGCGGATTTATTCGGTCAAAGGCAATACATATGCCTCCTTTGGTTGGTCATTGTGCATGGTAGCCACACCGTGCTACTACATATTTAAGGTCGTTGTACTTGGTAGTTGAAAACTAATATTCCCTAACCATTGTTTCCTTCTCTGACCATTTGTGAGTCGTGTTATGGGCTGTGAGGGTTGACCACCCACACTGAAATTCTTTGGTCATGGTCAGTGACATATGCCTAGTTTGGTTGTTTGGTGTGCATAGCAGCCACACCGTGCCTCTACGTACTGCATTTCTTTGTCCTTTCTAGTCGACACATAGGGTTCCCAAACCATTGTCTCTCTCTTTGATCATTTGTGACTGGTGTTATGAGTTGTCAGTGTTGACCACACAAAGTGGACTTCTTTGGTCATAGTCTGTGATGTATGCATCCTTTCTTTGGTCACTGTGCACGCTAGCCACACTGTGCCACTACTTGTTGAAGGTCTTTGTACTAGATTGTTGATAACTAGTATTCCCAATCCATTTTCCCCCCTCTCACCATTTGTGACTCATGTTATGAGTTTAAAACATTGACCACACATCGTGAAATTCTATTCGTCATTGTAAGTGGCATATTCCTACTTTGGCTTGTTACTATACATGGTTGCCAGGCCGTGTCATTACGTAATGAAGGTCTTTGTGCTTTCTATTTGATAGCCAGTGTTCCCAAACCATTGTTATCCCTTCTGAGTATTTGTGACTCTTGTTGCGAGTTGTCAACGTGGACCACATGAAGTGAAATTCTTTGGTCATGGTCAGTGACATATGCATACTTTAATTGGTCATTGTGCATGGTAGCCACACTGTGCCAGTACATACTGAAGGTCTTTGTACTTGCTCATCAATATCCAGTATTCACAAACCATTGTTTCACGCTCTGATCATTTGTGACTCATGTTATGAGATGTCAAAGTTGACCACACATAATGACATTCTTTGGTCATGGTCAGTGACACATGCCTACTTTGGTTGGTCATTGTACATGGTAGCCACACCGTGCCACTACTTACTAAAGTTCCCTGTGCTTGCTACTTGATACTTGGTGTTCCGAAACAATTTTTTTCCCCTCTCACCATTTGTGACTCATGTTATGAGTTGTCAACGTTGACCACACACAGCTGATTTCTTTGGTCAAAGGCAGTGTATATTTATACTTTGGTCGGTCATTGTGCATGGTAGCAACACCTTGCAACTACTTATTGAAGGTTGTCGTACTTGCTAGTTGAATACTAACATTGCGAAACCATTGTTATCCCCTCTGACCAATTGTGCCTCGTATTTTGGGTTGTGAATGTTGACCACCCATACTGAAATTCTTTGGTCATGGTCAGTGACATATGCCTAGTTTGGTTGTCCGGTGTGCATAGTAGCCACACCGTACCACTACGCATTGAAGTTCTGTGTCCGTTCTAGTTGATACATATGGTTCCAAAACCATTGTCCCTCCCTCTGACCATTTGTGACTCGTGTTATGAGTTGTCAATGTTGACCACACATAGTGGACTTCTTTGGTCATACTCAGCGACGTATGCGTCCTTTGGTTGGTCACTATGCACACCAACCACACCGTGCGACTACTTGTTGAAGGTCTTTGTCCTTGCTAGTTGATAACTATTGTTCCCAACCCATTGTTTCCCCCTCCGACCATTTGTGACTCATGTTATGAGTTGTCAATGTTGACGACACATAGTGAACGTCTTATATCATAGTCAGTGATGTATGCATCCTCTGGCTGGACACTATGCACACTAGCCACACCATGCCACTACTTGTTGAAGGACTTTGTACTTGCTAGTTTATAACTAGTGTTTCGTATCCATTGTTTCCCCCCTCTGACCATTTGTGACTCGTGTTATAAGTTTTCAACGTTGACCACACATTGTGAAGTTGTTTTTGTCTTGGTTATTGGCATATGCCTACTTTGGTTTATCACTGTACATGGTTGCCACACCGTGTAACTACGTACTAAATGTCTTTGTGCTTTCTGGTTGATAGCCATTGTTCCCAACCCAGTGTTACCCCCTCTGACTTTCTCTGACTCTTGTTGTGAGTTTTCAATGTTGACGACACAAAGTAAAGTTCTCTGGTCATGGTCAGTGACATATGCATAGTTTGGTTGGTCACTGTGCATGGTAGCCACACTGTGCCACTACATACTGAGGGTCTTTGTACCTGCTAATCAATGATTAGTGTTCACAAACTATTGTATCCCCCTCTGACCATTTGTGACTCGTGTTATGAGGTGTCTAAGTTGACCACACATAGTTAAATTCTTTGGTCATGGTCAGTGACACATGCCTACTTTGGTTGGTCATTGTACATGGTAGCCAGACCTTGCCACTACTTACTGAAGGTCCCTATGCCTGATTATTGATACCTGGTGTTCCCAATCCATTGTTCCCCCCTCTGACCATTTGTGACTCGTATTATGTGTTGTCAACGTTGACCACACAGCGGATTTCTCTGGTCAACGGAAGTACATATGCCTCCTTTGGTTGGTCATTGTGCATGGTAGCCACACCGTGCTACTACTCATTGAAGGTCATTGTACTTGCTAGTTGAAAGCAATTATTTTGAAGCCATTCTTTCCCCCTCTAACCATTTGTGGCTCATATTATCGGTTGTGAACGTTGACCACCATTACTGAAATTCTTTGGTCATGGTCAATGACATTTGCCTTGTTTGGTTTTTTGGTGTGCATAGTAGCCACACCGTGCCACTGCGTATTCAAGTTCTTTGTCCTTTCTAATCAATACACAGGGTTTCCCAATTATTGCCTCTCTCTCTAACCATTTGTGACACGTGTTATGAGTTGTCAAGGTTGACCACACATAGTGAACATATTTGGTCATCGTCAGTGACGTATGCATTCTTTGGTTGGACACTGTGCACGCTAGCCACACCGTGCCACTACATATTGAAGGTATTTGTACTTGCTAGTTGAGATCTAGTGTTGCAAACCCATTGTTTCTCCCTCTGACCTTTTGTGACTCGTGTTATGAGTTTTTAGCGTTCACGACACACTCTGAATTGTTTTTGGTCATGGATAGTGGCATATGCCTGCTTTAGTTTGTCACTGTACATTGTTGCCACGCCGTGTCACTATGTAGTGAAGGTCTTTGTTCTTTCTGGGTGATAGCCAGTGTTTCCAAACCATTGTTACCTTCTCTGACCATCTGTGAATGTTGTTGTGAGTTGTCAGCGTTGACCACATGAAGTGAAATTCTTTGGTCATGGTCAGTGACATATGCATACTTTGGTTGGTCACTGTGCATGGTAGCCACACTGTGCCACTAAATATTGAAGGTCTTTCTACTTGCTGATCGATAACTAGTATTGACAAACCATTGTTTCTCCTTCTGACCATTTGTGAATCGTGTTATGAGTTGTAAAAGTTGACCACACATAGTGACATTCTTTGGTCATGGTCAGTGACACATGCCTACTTTGGTTCTTCATTGAACATGGAAGCCACACCGTGCCACCACTTATTGAAGGTGTCTGTGCTTGCTGGTTGGTACCTGGTGTTCCCAAACCATTTTTTCCCCCTCAGACCATTTGTGAATCGTATTTTGAGTTTTCAACGTTGACCACACACAGCGGATTTCTTTGGTCAAAGGCAGTGCATATGCCTACTTTGGTCGGTCATTGTGCATGGTAGCCACACTCTGCTACTACTTATTGAAGGTCCTTGTACTTGCTAGTTGAAAACTAATATTCCGGAACCATTGTTTCCCCCTCTGACAATTGTTTACTGGTGTTATGGGTTGTGAACGTTGACAACCCATACGGAAATTCTTTGGTCATGGGCAGTGACATATGCCTAGTTTGGTTGTTCGGTGTGCATAGTAGTCACACGGTGCCACTACGTAGTGAAGTTCTTTGTCCTTTCTAGTCAATACGTAGGGTTCCCAAACCATTGTCTCTGCCTCGGACCATTTTTGAATCCTATTATGAGTTGTCAATGTTGACCACACATAATGGACTTCTTTGGTCATAGTCAGTGACATATGCATCCTTTGGTTGGTCACTGTGCAGGCTAGCCACACCCTGCCACTACTTGTTTAATATCTGTGTACTTGCTAGATGATAACTAGTGTTCCCAACCAATTGTTTCCCCATCTGAATCTTTGTGACTCGTGTTATGAGTTTTCAACACCAACCACACACTGTGAAATTGATTTCGTCATGGTTAGTGGCATATGCCTACTTTGTTTCGTCACTGTACATGGTTGCCATGCTGTGTCACAACGTAATGAATGTCTTTGTGCTTTATAGTTGATAGCCAGTGTTCCCAGACCATTGTTACCCCTCCGACTATCTGTGACTCTTGTTGTGAGTTTTCAGCGTTGACCAAATGAAGTGGAATTCTTCGGTCATGGTGAGTGACATATACATACTTAGGTTGGTCACTGTGCATGGTAGCCACATTGTGCCACTACATATTGAAGGTCTTTGTACTTGCTAATCAATAAATAGTATTCACAAACCATTGCTTCCCCCTCTGATTATTTGTGACTTGTGTTTTGAGTTGTCAAAGTTGACCACACATAGTGACATTCTTTGGTCATGGTCAGTAACACGTGCGTAGTTTGGTTGGTCATTGTACATGGTAGCCAGACCGTGCCACTACTTATTGAAGGTCCCTGTGCTTGCTAGTTGATACCTGGTGCTCCCAAACCTTTATTTTCCCCTTTCACCATTTATGACTCGTATCATGAGTTGTGAACGTTGACCACACATAGCTGATTTCTTCGGTCAACGGCAGTGCATATGCCTACTTTGGTTCGTCATTGTGTATGGTAGCCACACCGCGCTACTTCTTATTGAAGGTCTTTGTACTTGCTAGTTGAAACTAATATACCGAACCATCGTTTCCCCTTCTGACTGTTTGTGACTCGTGTTATGGGTTGAGAACGTTGACCACCCATACTGAACTTTTTTGGTAATGTGCAGGGACATATGCCTAGTTTGGTTGTTCAGTGTGCATAGAGGCCACACCGTGCCACTACATATTGAAGTTATTTGTCCTTTCTAGTCGAAACATAGGGTTCCCAAACCATTGTCTCTCCCTCTGAGCATTTGTGACTCGTGTTATGAGTTGTCATTTTTGACCACACATAGTGGAGTTCTTTGGTCATAGTCAGTGTGTTGGAAATCATGGACTCCGACAAGAGTTATTCTCACTCTCTCAATAATGGTTCAGGTCCAAGACCGAACCACCTTACCCTAATGGCTCTCGGTCATGCTGAACGTTGAGTTTGGTGTGTCAAGTCATCCCCTAATAAAATTACATCTGTCACCCGCGTCCGGCTAGCAAAAAGAAGCCATTGCTTTGCTCATTGTGTCCTGTTCTCTCGTTTTATACCAAGGTCGTTTATTCCCTTGAGTTCACTAGAACAGTTCTTGCCATCATGTTCCCCTTTTGTTCCGTGGCTTCGTCTTGGTGTCTTCGCTCTGCTCGCACCTCGCACACCTTGCCTTCTCCAGCCTCTTACAACTCGCAGCTTTTTGCTTTGTCACTCTTGCTCCGTCGCTGAGCTCCCTGTCAGCAAGCCATCACTCATCTCGCTCTTGCCCTCTCTCAGCAGCTTGTCTTCTTCGCGTTCCTGACACCTCGGCCTCTCTCAAGTTCTGCGACTAACTGCTTGGGACCTCTCTTGTTTCCATCGCTTTGCTGACGTACTCGTGCATGTTCCTATGCTTTTGCCTGCTTCTGCTCCTGCCATTCTCATGCCTGCATTCTTCTGCCATGGTATCAGAGCATCCGGCGACATCACCTGGTACCTTGTGACCGAGTCATCGCTCTGCCGCCATGATCGGTTTGCTGCGTGGATCTTCATTCCTCCGCTGCCACCACCGCAACTTCGTGCCCCTCTGCCTCGCTAGCAGCTGACATCAGCAGCACCCCCTAAAGAGTTCCCCGTGCTGAAGAAACGTCTCGTCATCCTGAGGAAGCCCTGCGCCCATTCCGTTCCCGTGGCCAACAATCGGTGACTCGTCCTCCACATCAGCCGCAAGCAACTCGTGAGCCAACTCTTGCCGTCAACATCTTGGAAACTCCCCGCTGCTATCTTCCCACTACCTCTTATCATCTCCGCCTTCCTCAACCCTCCCCATCAGACTCATCTACTTCATCTACCTTAACCTTCTCAGCTCCACTGCATCCGTTATCTCGAGCCGCATCCCTGCACCGCCCTTCTCGCTTTTTCAGCAGCAGCAGTTGAACTGGCGCCGTCCGGATATCGGACACCACCAGTCTTCCTGCTCCCATTGCGAGCCAACTTGGGAACAAGTCGTCACTCTTTTGACATCAGCCGACCTGTGTCTCTGCCTTTCGCATGACCCGCTCCTCTGCAACCAACTTCCTATAACTGCCAGGATATTGGACACCGCTAGTCTTCCTGTCCATCGAGGGCCAACTGGGGAACAAGCCGTCTTTGTCCTGAAGGAAGAACAAGTGGTTGTCTCGCTCTTCCTCCCTACCGCCCCGCCTCTCACCTCTCCATCTTTTGGTTGCCACACTCTCCATCTTCCTTCTCCAGCATCAGCTTTCATTCTTTGTGTCATCCTCATATCCATCTGCTGCCTTCAGTCCTCCTCATCATCTTTACTGCAGCCTCCTCAGCCCCATCAGCCGCCTACCTTGTCTCATCTCCGTCTACTCTCTCTCAACATCTTGGCCATCAGCATCGTTCGCATCGACTTTGCATCCATCTATTTCATCAGCATTTGCAGCGCACGTGGTTCCACCCCTGCGCCCACTCAACAATCAGCCGCCTTTGCATTCCTCCACTTTTGCATCGCTCTACCGCTTGGCAGAAGGATCTGCCTGGTCACATTGCCCATTGCGCGATGACCTGCACCCATGCCGAAAACTTCTTGCAGCGCACGTGGCTCGTCCCTGCACGCACTCCGTCATTATCAGCTTTCACCTCCGCATCATCAGCATCTGTGGCCAGCACAAGGATTTGCACGAGCTAGCTACCTGCTTTGCAGCAGCCTGCACCCACGCCGATGTCAGATTTCTCGCGGCACGTTGGCACTTGCCTTCCCCTTGCTGCATCATATTCCCCTACTTCATCAGCGCACGTTGTCTCGCCCCTGCGCCCACTCAATCATCGCTCGCTCCTGTGCTTTTTGCATCATCTTCTGCTCGGCACAAGCATCCGCCCGGTCGCATCGCTCGAGTCGCGATGGCCTGCGCCCACGCTGAAGCTTCCTTGCGCACGTGGTTTCGCCCCTGCGCCCACTCCACCGTCCAGCCTTCCATTGCTATCATCCACTTTCCTCACTTCCTTGGCACAAGGATCCGCCCGATCGCAACGCCCGCTTCGCGACAACCTGTGCTGTCGTTGCCACCTCCTACAACGCACGTGATTCCACCTCTGCGCCCCACAACTGCCAGCTCTCTCAGCATCACCCTTCTGCCCCTCAGACCCTATCAACATGAGCAATCCCTGGCACGCCTGCCCCACTCTTGAGGAAGACGGAAGCAACATCTACAGCTGGTCACATACTGTGTTGACTGTGACTAGCACCATCTTCATCCACGAATACCGTGTTTCCGACTTTCTCCTCGGCGCCTACGAACATCAACGCACTCCCCAGCATCCTCCACACCTTTATCCCGCAACCTTCATCTAGATCTGAGGACATATCTTCAACCTCGTGGATATGTCCTTCCATCATTTACGCACAACTACACAAAATGGACCAGAACTCTAGTTCATCTTGCAGCAAGAAGCATGGAAGCGGCGGTGGATCACCCTCTCCTGCCGAGTGAATCCCCATATTCCACCTCTGCCGAACGCCCTCAACTCTAGACCCTACCTCAAGATTGAACTAGTGGAACCAGAAGAAGAAGAAGAGGTAGAAGAGCCAGCGGCAGAGGACTATTCAGCACCCTCCCCTGCTCTTGCAACAGCTAGACAAGGACAAGCTGCTGAGATAGTCTACAACAAGAAAGTAACATCAAGGAGTGGCACATACAAATCTACACCCTCCTCTACCCAGAACTCATTGGTGGATTTGCAAGTACACATGCCCTCCTTGGAAAACCCAAATACATTGGGAAGCGCTGCTCCCCAGCTGAGGTGACTAGAAAGCAGAACAGCCTTGAATACGGTCTCTGAATCTGGCTACGGCACTTCATTGACAGAGACCTCCACCGCCTAGTGGCAGCTCATCCTGATGACCTCCATGCCATGTGAAAAGGACTCCTTGAACACTGCAATGGTCAAGTTCTTGGAAACTGGGAGAGGTACTGCTACTAACTCTTGTCGGACTCAGGGGGTATGTTGGAAATCATAGACTCCGACAATATTTATTCCCACTTTCTCAATAATGGTTCAGGTCCGAGACCAGACAACCTTGACCCAACGGCTCTTGGTCATGCAGACGGTTGAGTTCGGTGTGTCAAGTCATCCCCTAACAAAATGACATCTCTCACTTGCATCCGGCTAGTGGAAAGAAGCCGTTGCTTTGCTCATTGTGTCTTGTCTTGTCGTTTTATACCGAGGATGTTCATTCCCTTGAGTTAACCCAAACAGTTCTTCCCATCCTGTTCCCCTTTGGTTCCGCGGCTTCACCGCCGTGTCTTCGCTCTGCTCGCACCTCGCACACCTTGCCTTTGCAAGCCTCTCACAGCTTGCAGCTTTTCACTCCGTCACTCTCACTCCATCCCTTAGCTCCCCCTCAGCCAGCCATAACTCATCTCGCTTTTGCCCTCTCTCAGTAGCTTGTCTACCCCGCGTTCCTGACACCTCGGCCTCTCTCAAGTTCTGTGACTAACGCCTCGGGACCTCTCTCACTCCCGTCGCTTTGCTGACGTACTTGGGCATGTTCCTTTGCTTTTGCGTGCTTCTGCTCCTGCCACTCTCATGCATGCATTCTTGTGACAGAGTGACGTATGCATCCTTTGGTTGGTCAAAGTGCACGCTAGCCACACCATGCAACTACTTGTTGAAGGTCTTTGTACTTGCTGCTTGATAAATAGTGTTCCCAACCCATTGTTTCCCCCTCTGACCATTTGTTACTCGTGTTATAAGTTTTCAACGTTGACCACACACTTTGAAATTCTTCCGGTCATGGTTAGTGGCATATGCCTATTTTGGTTTGTCACTGTACATGGTTGGCACGCCGTGTCACTACGTAGTGAAGGTCTTTTTGCTTTCTTGTTGATAGCCAGTGTTCCCAAACGGTTCTTACCCCCTCTGACTATTTGTGACTCTTGTTGTAAGTTCTCAGCGTTGACCACATGAAGTGAAATTCTTTGGTCATGGTCAGTAACAAATGCATACTCTGCTTGGTCACTGTCCATGGTAGCTACATTGTGCTACTACATATTGAAGGTCTTTCTACTTGCTAATCGATAACTAGTATGCACAAACCATTGTTTTCCCCTCTGACCATTTGTCACTCGTGTTATGAGTTGTCAAAGTTGACCACACATATTGACATCCTTTGGTCATGGAGAGTGACACATGCCTACTTTGGTTGGTCATTGTACATGGTAGCCACAACGTGCCACTACTTATTGAAGGTCCTTGTGCTTGCGAGTTGATACCTGGTGTTCCCAAACAAATGTTACCCCCTCTGACCATTTGTGACTCGTATTATGAGTTGTCAATGTTGACCACACAGCGGATTTACTTGGTCAAAGGCAGTGCATATGCCTACTATGGTTGGTCACTGTGCATGGTAGCCACACCGTGCTACTACTTATTGAAGGTATTTGTACTTGCTAGTTGACAACTCATATTCCAAAACCATTGTTTCCCCCTCTCACCATTTGTGACTCGTGTTATGGGTTGTGACTAAGGGTGTACACGAGTCTAGACTCTCGATTCTGGACCCAGAATCGTACTCGCGAGTCCTAGTCAGGGTCCAGATTTGGACTCGCAAGTCTGGGCTGAGACTTGTGAATCCACGGACTCGCAAGTCCAAGGTACTCGGACTCGCGAGTCGGGTGGAAAAAACTCATGAGTCCGTGGAAGCACAGGCAACCAAATAGCCATTTCTTCTCTCCTATTCACATTTGTTGGTCCTCGTGTCATCAAGCATGTATATACATGCATGAAATGAGTGCAGTAAGTGATGTTTCTTGTCTTCTAGCATTTTGACTATAATGTTTTACCCCCTCCATACTTTCCTGAGAGCTCCTATTGGACTCTCGAATCCGAGTCAAGTCTGGGACCCTGGACTCGGACTCGCAAGTTTAGGTGTGGACTCGGACTCGCGAGTCCGACTCGCGAGTCCCAGATTTTGGTGAACAGGCTGAGTTGTGAATGTTGACCACTCATACTGAAATTCTTCGGTGATGGTTAGTGACATATGCCTAGTTTGGTTGTTTGATGTGCATAGTAGCCACACCGTGCCACAATGTATTGAAGTTCTTTGTCCTTTCTAGTCAATACGTAGGGTTTCCAAACCATTGTCTCTCCCTTTGACCATTTGTCACTTGTGTTATGAGTTGTCAATGTCAACCACACATAGTGGGCTTCTTTGGTCATAGTCAGTGACGTATGCATCCTTTGGTTGGTCACTCTGCACGCTGGCCACACCGTGCAACTACTTGTTGAAGGTCTTTGTACTTGGTGGTTGATAACTAGTGTTCCCAACCCATTTTTTCCCCCTCTGACCATTTGTGACTCATGTTATGAAGATTCAACGTTGACCACACATTGTGAAACTCTTTCAGTCATGGTTAGTGGCATATGCCTACTTTGGTTTGTCACTGTACATAGTTGCAACGCTGTGTCACTACGTACTGAAGGTCTTTGTGCTTTCTAGCTGATAGCCTGTGTTCCCAAACCATTGTTACCCCCTCTGACTATGTGTGACTCTTGTTGTGATTTGTCAACGTTGACCACATGAAGTTAAATTCTTTGGTCATGGTCAGTGACACATACACACTTTGGTTGGTCACTTTGCATGGTAGCCATACTGTGCCACTACATATCAGAGGTATTTGTACTTGTAAATTGATAACTAGTATTAAAAAACCATTGTTTCCTCCTCGGACCATTTGTGACTTGTGTTATGAGTTGTCAAAGTTGATCACACATAGAGAGATTCTTCGGTCATGGTCAGTGACACATGCCTACTTTGGTTGGTCATTGTTTATGGTAGCCACACCGTGCCACTAGTTTTTGAAGGTCCCTGTACTTGCTAGTGAATACCTGGTGTTCCCAAATCATTCTTTCCCCCTTTGACCATTTGTGACTCGTATTATGAGCTGTCAAGGTTGACCACACACAGCGGATTTCTTTCGTCAAAGGTAGTACATATGCCTAGTTTGGTCGGCCATTATTCATGGTAGCCACACCGTGCTACTACTTATTGAAGGTTGTTGTACTTGCTAGTTGAAATCTAATATTCCAAAACCATTGTTTCCCCCTCTGGCCCTTTGTGACTCGTGTTATGGGTTGTGAACGTTGACCACCCATACTTAAACTCTTTGGTCATGGTCAGTGACATATGCCTAGTTTGGTTGTTTGTTGTGCATAGTAGCCACACCATGCCACTACATATTGAAGTTTGTTCTCCTTTCTAGTCGATACAAAGGGTTCCCAAACCCTTTGTCTCCCCCTCTAACCATTTTTGACTTGTGTTATGAGTTGTCAATGTTGACCACACATAGTGGATTTCTTTGGTCATAGTCAGTGACGTATGCATCCTTTGGTTGGTCACTGTGTACGCTGGCCACTCTGTGCCACTACTTGTTGAAGGTCTTTGTACTTGCTAGTTGATAACTAGTGTTCCCGACCTATTGTTTCCCTCTCAGACCATTTGTGACTTGTGTTTTTAGTTTTCAATGTTGACCACACATCGTTAAATCCTTTTGGTCATGGTTAGTGGCGTATGCCTACTTTGGTTTGTCACTGTACATAGTTGCCACGCCGTGTCACTACGTACTGAAGGTCTTTGTGCTTTCTAGTTGGCAGCCTGTGTTCCCAAACCATTGTTACCCCCTATGACTATCTGTGACTCTTGTTGTGAGTTGTCAACCTTGACCATATGAAGTGAATTTCTTTGGTCATGGTCAGTGACATATGCATACTTTGGTTGGTCACTGTGCATGGTAGCCACACTGTGCCACTACATATTGAATGTCCCTGTACTTGCTAATCAATAACAAGTATTCACAAACCATTGTTTCCCCCTCTGACCATTTGTGACTTGTGTTATGAGCTGTAAAAGTTGACCACACATAGTGACATTCTTTGGTCATGGTCTGTGACATATGCCTACTTTGGTTGGTCATTGTACATGGTACCCACACCATGCCACTACTTATTGAAGGTCCTTGTGCTTTCTAGTTGATACCTTGTATACCCAAACCATTGTTTCCCCCCTCTGACCATTTGTGACTCGTATTATGAGTTGTCAACGTCGACCACAAACAGCGGATAGCTTTTGTCAAAGGCAGTACATATGCGTACTTTGGTCGGTCATTGTGCATGGTAGCCACACCGTGCTACTACTTATTGAAGGTCGTTGTCATTGCTAGTTGAAAACTAATATTGCAAAACCATTGTTCCCCCCTGTGACCATTTGGGACTCGTGTTATGGGTTTTGAATGTTGACCACCCGTACTAAAACTCCTTTGGTCATGGTCAATGACATATGCCTAGTTTGGTTGTTTGGTGTGCATAGTAGCCACACCGTGCCACTACGTAGTGAAGTTCCTTGTCCTTTCTATTTGATACATAAGGTTCCCAAACCATTTTGTCTCCCTCTAACCATTTGTGACTCGTGTTATGAGTTGTCAATGGCGACCACACGTAGTGGAATTCTTTGGTCATAGTCAGTGATATATGCATCCATTGGTTGGTCACTGTGCACGCTAGCCACACCATGCCACTACTTGTTGAAGGTCTTTGTACTTGCTAGTTGATAACTAGTGTTCCCAAACCATTGTTTCCCCCGCTGACCATTTATGACTCGTGTTATGAGTTTTCAACATTGACCACACACTGTGAAATTCTTTCTGTCATGGTTAGTGGCGTATGCCTACTTTGGTTTGTCACTGTAATTGGTTGCCACACCGTGTCACTACGTACTCAAGGCATTTATGCTTTCTAGTTCATAGCCAGTTTTCCCAAACCATCATTTCCCCTTCTGACTATCTGTGAATCTTACTGTGAGTTGTCAACGTTGACCACATGATGTGAAACTCTTTGGTCATGGTCAGTAACATATGCATACTTTGGTTGGTCTCTGTGCATGTTAGCCACACTGTGCTACTACATATTGAAGGTCCGTGTACTTGCTTATTGATAACTAGTATTCACAAACCATTGTTTCCCCTTCTGACCATTTGTGACTATTACATGAGTTGTGAAGGATGTCCACACATAGTGACATTCTTTGGTCATGGTCAGTGACACATGCCTGCTTTGGTTGGTCATTGTACATGGTAGCCACACCGTGCCACTGTTATTGAAAGTGTGTGTGCTTGATAGTTGATACCTAGTTTTCCCAAACCATTATTTTTTCCTCTGACTATTTGTGACTCGTATTATGAGTTCTCAACGTTGACCACACATAGCGGATTTCTTTGGTCAAAGGCAGTACATATGCCTAATTTGCTCGGTCACTATGCATGGTAGCCACACAGTGCTACTACTTATTAAAAGTCGCTGTACTTGCTAGTTGAAACTAATATTCCAAAACCATTGTTTCCCCATCTGACCATTTATGACTCGTGTTCTGGGTTGTGAACGGTGACCACCCATAGTGAAATTCTTTGGTCATGGTCAGTGACATATGCCTAGTTTAGTTGTTCGGTGTGCATAGCAGCCACACCGTGCCACTACGTAATGAGGTTTTTTGTCCTTTCTAGTGGATACATAGGGTTCCCAAACCATTGTCTCTCCCTCTCACCATTTCTGACTCGTGTTATGAATTGTCAATGTTGACCACACATAGTGAATTTCTTTGGTCATAGTCAGTGACGTATGCATCCTGTAGCTAGTCACTGTGCATGCTAGCCACACTGGCCAATACTTGTTGAAGGTCTTTGTACTTGATACTGGATAATAAGTGTTCCAGCCCATTGATTCCATTTCTGACCATTTGTGACTAGTGTGATGAGTTTTCAACGTTTACCACACACCGTGAAATTTGTTTGGTCATGGTTAGTGGCACATGCCTACTTTGGTTTGTCACTGTACATGATTGCCAGGCATTGTCACTACGTACTGAAGGTCTTTGTGCTTTCTAGTTGATAGCCAGTGTTCCCAAACCATTGATGCCCCCTCTGACTATCTGTGACACTTGTTGCCAGTTTTCAACGTTGACCACATGAAGTGAAACTCTTTGGTCATGGTCAGTGACATGCATACTTTGGTCGGTCACTGTGCATGGTAGCCACACAGTGCCACTACATATTGAAGGTCTTTGTACATGCTAATCCATATCTAGTATGCACAAACCGTTGTTTCAGCCTGTGACCATTTGTGACTCGTGTTTTGAGTTGTCAAAGTTGACCACACACAGTGACATTCTTTGGTCACGGTCAGTGACACATGCCTACTTTGGTTGGTCATTCTACATGGTAGCCAAGCTGTGCCACTACTTTTTGAAGGTCCCTGTGCTTGCTAGTTGATACATGGTGCTCCCAAACTATTGTTTTCCCCTCTGACCATTTGTGACTCGTATTATGAGTTGTCAACGTTGATCACACACAGTGGATTTCTTTGGTCAAAGACAGTACATATACCTACTTTGGTCGGTCATTGTGCATGGAAGCCATACCGTGCTACTCACATTTTCAAGGTCGTTGTACTTCATAGTTGAAATCTAATTTTCCAAAATCATTGTTTCCCCCTCTGATCATTTGTGACTGGTGTTATGTTTTGTGAACGTTGACCACCCATACTGAAATTCTTTGGTCATGGTCAGTGACATATGCCTAGTTTGGTTGTTTGGTGTGCATACTAGCCACACCATGCCACTACATATTGAAGTTCTTTTTCATTTCTAGTGGATACATAGGGTTCGCAAACCATTGTCTCTCCCTTTGACCATTTGTGACTCGTGTTACGAGTTGTCAACGTTCACCACACTTAGTGGACTTCTTCGGTCATCGTCAGTGACGTATGCATCCATTGGCTGGTCACTATACACGCTAGCCACACCGTGCCACTACTTGATGAAGGTCTCTGTATATGCTAGTTGATAACTAGTGTTCCCCACCCATTGTTTCCCCCTCTGACCATTTGTGACTCGTCTTATGAAATTTCAATGTTGACCACACACTGTGAAATTCTTTTGGTCATGGTTAGTGGTGTATGCATGCTTTGGTTTGTCACTGGACATGGTTGCCATGCCGTGTCACTAAGTACTGAAGGTCTTTGTACAGTCTAGTTGATATCCAGTGTTCCCAAACCATTCTTCCCCCCTCTGACTATCTGTGACTCTTCTTGTGCGTTGTTGACGTTGACCACATGAAGTTAAACTCTTTGGTCATGGTCAGTGACATATGCATACTTTGGTTGGTCACTGTGCATAGTAGCCACATTGTGCCACTCCATCTTGAAGGTCATTGTACGTGCTAATCAATAACTAGTATTCACAAACCGTTGTTTCCCCCTCTGACCATTTGTGACTCGTGTTATGAGTTGTCAAAGTTGACCACACATAGTGACACATGCCTACTTCGGATGGCCATTGCACATGGTGGCAACAACGTGCCACTAGTTTTTGAAGGTCCTTGTAATTGCTAGTGGATACCAGGTGTTCTCAAACCATTGTTTCCCCCTTTGACCATTTGAGACTCGTATTATGAGTTGTCAACGCTGACCACACACAGCGGATTTCTTTGGTCAAACGCAGAACACATGCCTACTTTGGTGGGTCATTGTGCATGGTAGCCTCACCGTTCTACTACTTATTGAGGGTTGGTGTACTTGCTAGTTGAAACGTAACATTTTGAAACCATTGTTTCCCCCCCTCTGACCATTTTGGCCTCGTGTTATGGGTTGTGAACGTTGACTACCCATACTATAATTCTTTGGTCATGGTCAGTGACACATGCCCAGTTTGGTTGTTTGGTGTGCATCGTAGCCACACCGTGCCACTATGTATTGAAGTTCTTTGTCCTTTATCGTTGATGCATAGGGTTCCTAAACCATTGTCTCTCCCTCAGATCATGTGTGACTCCTGTTATGAGTTGTCAATGTTGACCACACATAGTGCACTTCTTTGGTCATAGTCAGTGACGTATGCATCCTCTGGTTGGTCACTGTGCACGCTAGCCACATTGTGCTGCTATTTTCTGAAGGTTCTTGTGCTTTCTAGGGTATAACTAGTGTTCCCAACTCATTGTTTCCCCCTCTGACCATTTGTGACTCGTGTCAAGACGTTTAAACGTTTACGACACACTGTGAAATTCTTTTGGTCATGGTTAGTGGTATATGGCTACTTTGGTTTGTCACTGTACATAGTTGCCACGCAGTGTCACTACGTACTGAAGGTCTTCGTGATTTCGAGTTGATAGTTAGTATTTCCAACCCATTGTTACCCCCTCTGACTATCTGTGACTCTTGTTGAGTTGTCAGTGTTGACCACATCAAGTGAAATTCTTTGGTCATGGTCAGTGACAAATGCATTCTTTGGTTGGTCACTCTGCTTGGCAGCCACACTATGCCACTACACATTGAAGGTGTTTGTACTTGCTGATGAATAAAAAGTATTTACAACCCATTGTTTCCCCCTTTGACCACTTGTGACTCGTGTTATGAGTTGTCAAAGTTGACCACACAAAGTGACATTCTTTGGTCATGGTCAGTGACACATGCCTACTTTGGTTGGTCATTGTTCATGGTAGCCATGCCGTGCCACTACTTATTGAAGGTCACTGTACTTGCTAGTATATACCTGGTGTTCCCAAACCATTGCTTCCACCTATAACCATTTGTGACTTGTATTATGAGTTGTCAACGTTGACGAAACACAGCGGATCTCTTTGGTCAAAGGCAGTACAAATGCCTACTTTGGTCAGTCAATGTGCATGGTAGCCACACCGTGATACTACTTATTGAAGGTCGTTGTACTTGCTAATTGAAAACTAATATTCCAAAACCATTATTTCTCCCCTCTGACCATTTGGGACTTACGTTATGGCTTGTGAACGATGACCACCGATACTGAAATTCGTTGGTCATGGTTAGTGACATGTGCCAATTTTGGTTGTTGAGTGTGCATAGTAGCCACACAGTGCCATTGCGTATTGAAATCATTTGTCCTTTGTAGTCGATACATAGGGTTCCTAAACCATTGTCTCTCCCTCTGGCCAGTTATGACTCGTGTTATGAGTTGTGGATGTTGACCACACATGGTGGACTTCTTTGGTCATAGTCAGCGACGTATGTATCCTTTGGTTGGTCACTATGCACGCTAGCCACACCGTGGCACTACTTGTTGAATGTCTTTTTACTTGCTATTTGATAACAAGTGTTCCCAGCCCATTGTTTCCCCCTTTGACCATTTGTGACTCGTGTTATGAGTTTTCAACGTTGACCACACACTGCGAAATTCTTTTGGTCATGGTTAGTGGCATATGCCCACTTTAGCTTGTCACTGTGCATTGTTGCCGCGCCGTGTCACTATGTACTTCAGGTATTTGTGCTTTATAGATGATAGCCAGTATTCCCAAACCATTGTACGCCCTGTGACTGCATGAGACTCTTGTTGTGTGTTTTCAGCATTGACCACATGAAGTGAAATTCTTTCGTCATGGTCAGTGACACATGCATACTTTGGTTGGTCACTATGCATGGTAGCCACACTGTGCCACTACATATCCAAGGTATTTGTACTTGCTAATCAATAGCTAGTATTCACAAACCATTGTTCCCCCCCCCTGACCATTTGTGACTCGTGTTATGAGTTGTCAATGTTGACCGCACATATTGACATTCTTTGCTCGTGGTCAGTGACAAATGCCTACTTTGGTTGGTCATTGTACATGGTAGCTACACCGTGCCACTACTCATTGAAGGTCGTTGTACTTGCTAGTTGAAAACAAGTATATTGAGGCCATTGTTTCCCCCTTTGACCATTTGTGACTCCTGTTATGGGTTGTGAACGTTGACCACCAGTACGGAGATTCTTTGGTCATGGTCAATGACATTTGCCTTGTTTGGTTGTTCGGTGTGCATAGTACCCACACAGTGCCACTACGCATTCAAGTTCGTTGTCCTTTCTAGTCAATATAGAGGGTTCCAAAATCATCGTCTCTCCTTCTCATCATTTGTGACTCGTGTTATGAGTTGTCAATGATGACCACACATAGGCGACTTCTTTTGTAATAGTCAGTGACGTATGCATCCTTTGGTTTGTCACAGTGCACGCTAGCCACACCGTGCTTCTACTTGTTGAAGGTCTTTGCACTTGCTAGTTGATAACTAGTGTTCCCAACTCATTGTTTCCCCCCTCTGACCATTTGTGACTCGTGTTATGAGTTCTTAAATTTGACCACACACTGTGAAATTCGTTTGGTCATGGGTTGTGGCATATGCCTGCTTTAGTTTGTCACTGTACATGGTTGCCACGTCGTGTTACTATGTACTAAAGGTCATTGTGCTTTATGGTTGATAGCCAATATTTCCAAACCATTTTTATCCCCTCTGACGATCTGTGACTCTTGTTGTGATTTGTCAGTGTTTACCACATGATGTAGAATTCTTTGGTCATGGTCAGTGACATATGCATACTTTGGTTGGTCACTGTGCATGGTAGTCACACTATGCTACTACATATTGAAGGTCTTTGTACTTGCTAAACAAAACTAGTATTCACAAACCATTGTTTCTCCCTCTCACCATTTGTGACCCGTCTTGTGAGTTGTCAAAGTTGACCACACATAGTGACATTCTTTGGTCATGGTCAGTGACACATGCCTACTTTGGTTGGTCATTGTACATAGTAGCCACACCGTGCCACTACTTATTGAATGTCTCTATGCTTGCTAATTGGTACCTGGTGTTCCCAAACCATTGTTTCCCCCTTAGACCATTTGTGACTCATATTTTGAGTTTTCAACGTTGACCACACACAACGGATTTCTTTGGTCAATGGCGGTGCATATGCCTACTTTGGTCGTTCATTGTGCATGGTAGCCACACCTTGCTACCACTTATGGAAGGTCGTTGTACTTGCTAGTTGAAAACTAGTATTCCCAAACCATTGCTTCCCCCTCTGACCATATTTTACTCGTGTTATGGGTTGTGAATGTTTATCACCCATACTGAAATTCTTTGGTCATGGTCAGTGACATATGCCTAGTTTAGTTGTTCGGTGTGCATAGTAGCCACACCATGCCACTACGTAGTGAAGTTCTTTGTCCTTTCTTGTCGATATGTAGGGTTCCCAAACCATTGTCTCTCCCTCTGACCATTTCTCTCTCGTGTTATGAGTTGTCAATGTTGACCAAACATAGTGGTTTTCTTTGGTCATAGTCAGTGACGTATGCATCCTTTGGTGGATCACTGCGCACGCTAGCCACACCGTGCCACTACTTGTTGAATTTTGTTGTACTTTATAGATCATAACTAGTGTCCCCAACCGATTGATTCCCCTTCTGAACATTTGTAAATCGTGTTATGAGTTTTCAACGTTGACCACACACTGCGAAATTCTTTTGGTCATGGTTAGTGGCATATGCCTACTTTGTTTTATCACTGTACATCGTTGCCACACCGTGTCACAACGTACTGAATGTCTTTGTGCTTTCTAGTTGATAGCCAGTTTTCCCAGACCATTGTTACCACCTCTGACTATCTGTGACTCTTCTCATGAGTTGTCAGCGTTGACCACATGAAGTGAAGTTCTTTGGTCATGGTGAGTGACATATACATACTTTGGTTGGTCACTGTGCATGGTAGCCACACTCTGCCACTACATATTGAAGGTCTTTGTACTTTCTAACTGATAAAAAGTATTCAGAAACCATTATTTCCCCCTCTGACCACTTGTGACTCGTGTTATGAGTTGTCAAAGTTGACCACACATGGTGACATTCTTTGGTCATGGTCAGTGACACATGCGTACTTTGGTTGGACATTGTACATGGTAGCCACACTGTGCCACTACTTATTGAAGGTACCTGTGCCAGCTAGTTGATACCTGGTGTTCCCAAACCTTTGTTTCCCCCTTTGACAATTTATTACTTTTATTATGAGTTGTCAACGTTGACCACACACAGCGGATGTCTTCGATCAAAGGCAGTGCATATGCCTACTTTGGTTTGTCATTGTGTATGGTAGCTACATCATGCTACTTCTTATTGAAGGTCTTTGTACTTGCTAGTTGAAAACTAATATTCCGAAACCATTGTTTCCCCCTCTGACCATTTCTGACTCGTATTATGGGTTGTGAACGTTGACCACCCATACTGAAATTCTTTGGTCATGGCCAGTGACATATGCCTAGTTTGGTTGTTCAGTGTGCATAGTAGCCACACTGTGCCACTATGTATTGAAGCTCTTTATCTTTTATAGTTGAAACATAAGGTTCCCAAACCACTGTCTCTCCCTCTGACCATTTGTGACTCATGTTATGAGTTCTCAATGTTGACCACACATAGTGGAGCTCTTTGGTCATTGTCAGTGTGTTGGAAATCATAGACTCCAACAAGATTCATTCCCACTTTTTCAATATTGGTTCATGTCGGAGACCGAACCACCTTGACCTAACGGCTCTCATCCTTGCAGACCGTTGAGTTTGGTGTGTCAAGTCATGCCATAATAAAATGACATCTGTCACCCGCGTCCGGCTAGCAGAAAGAAGCCGTTGCTTTGCTCATTGTGTTGTGTTTTGTTGTTTTATACCAAGGTTGTTCATTCCATTGAGCTAACCAGAACAGTTCCTCCCATCCTGTTCCCCTTTGGTTCCGCGGCTTCGCTCCCGTGTCTTGGCTCTGCTCGCACCTCGCACACCTTTCCTTGGCCAGCCTCTCACAGCTCGCAGCTTTTTGCTCCGTCGCTCTCACACCGTCGCTTAGCTCCTCTTCAGCAAGCCATAACTAATCCCGCTCTTGCCCTCTCTCAGCAGCTCGTCTACCTCGCGTTCCTGACACCTCAGCCTCTCTCAAGTTCTGTGACTAACTCCTCGGGACCTCTCTTGCTTCTGTCGCTTTGCTGATGTACTCGTGCATGTTCCTATGCTTTTGCCTGCTTTTGCTCCTGCCATTCTCATGCCTCCATTCTTTTGACATGGTAACAGAGCATTAGGCGACATCACCTGGTGCCCCGTGATCGAGTCATCGCTCTGCCGCCATCATCGCTTTGCTGCGTGAATCTGCAGTCCTCTCTTGCCGCCACTGCCACTTTGTGCCCCTCTGCTTTACCAAGAGCTGACATGAGCAGCAGTGCCTAAAGAGTTCCCCGTGCTGAAGAAACGTCTCATCATCCTGAGGAAGCCGTGCGCCCATTGCGCGCCCGTGGCCAACGATCGATGACTCGTCGTCCACATCAGCGGCAAGTAACTCCCAAGCCGACTCTTGTCGTCAACTTCTTGGAAGCTCCCCCTTGCTATCTAGCCACTACCTCTTATCATCTCCACCTTCCTCAACTTTCCCCATCAGAATCCTCTGCTTCATCTGCCTTAACCTTCTCAACTCCACTGCATTCGTTATCTCGAGCCGCCTCCCTGCACCACCCTACTTGCTTTGTCAGCAGCATCAGTTGAACTGCCGCCGTCGGGATATCGGACACCACCAGTCTTCTTGCTCGCATTGCGAGCCAACTGGGGAACAAGCCATCACTCTTCTGACATCAACAGACTAGTGTCTCTGCCTGTCACATGACCCGCTCCTCTGCAACCAACTTCCTATAACTGCCAGGATATCGGACACCGCTAGTCTTCCTGCCCGTCGAGGCCCAACTGGGGAACAAGCCATCACTCTCCTGAAGGAAGAACAAGTGGTTGTCTCACCCTTCCTCCCTACCGCGCCGCCTCTCACCTCTCTGTCTTCTGCTTGCCACGCTCTCCATCATCCTTCTCCAGTATCAGATTTCATTATTCGGGTCATCCTCATCTCCATTTTCTGCCTTCAGTCCTCCTCGTCATCTTTACTGCAGCCTCCTTAGCCCCATCAGCCGCCTACCTTGTTTCATCTCCGTCTGCTCTCTCTCTCAACATCTTCGCCATCAGCATCGTTTCCATCGACTCTGCATCCGTCTATTTCATCAGCATTTGCAGTGCACATGGTTCCGCTCCTCCGCCCACTTTGCAATCAGCCGCCTTTGCATTTCTCCACTTTTGCATCGCCTTACCGCTTGGCACAAGGATCTGCCCAGTTGCATTGCCCATTGCGTGACGACCTGCACCCACGCCAAAAATGTCTTGCAGCGCACGTGGCTTGCCCCTGCGCCCACTCCATCATTATCAGCTTTCGCCTCTGCATCATCAGCATCTGTGGCCAGCACAAGGATCTGCACGAGCTAGCTGCTTGCTTCACAGCAGCCTGCACCCATGCCGAGAGCAGATTTCTTGCGGCGCATTGGCAGTTACCTTCCCCTTGCTGCATCCTATTCCCCTACTTCATCAGCGCACGTGGGTTGGCCCCTGCGCCCACTCAATCATCGCTCGCTCCTCCACTCTTTGCATCATCTTCTGCTCGGCACAAGGATCCGCCCGGTCGCATCGCTCGAGTCGGGATGGCCTGCGCCCACGCCGAAGCTTCCTTGCGCACATGGTTTTGCCCGCGCACCCACTCCACCGTCGAGCCTTCCATTGCTATCATCGAAATTTCTCACTTCCTTGGCACGATGATCTGCCCAATTGCATCGCCTGCTTTGCGACGACCTGCGCTCTCACAGCCACCTCCTACAATGCACGTGATTCCACCATTGCGACCCGCAACTGCCAGCTCCCTCAGCATCATCCTTCTGCCCCTCTGACCCTATCAAGTTGATCAATCCTTGGCACGCCTGCGCCACTCTTAAGGAAGACGTAAGGAACATCAATAGCTGGTCACATACTGTGTTGACTGTGACCAGCACCATCTTCATCCAAGAATACCGTGTTTCCGACTTTCTCCTCGGCGCCTACAAACATCAACGCACTCCCCAGCATCCTCCACACCTTTATCACGCAACCTTCCTCTTGATCTGGGGACATCTCTTCAACCTCGTGGATATGTCCTTCCATCATTTACGCACAACTGCACAAAATGGACCAGAACTCTGGTTCAGCTTGCAGCAAGAAGCATGGAAGCGGCGGTGGATCAACCTCTCCCATCGAGAGAATCCCAATATTCCACCTCTGCCCAACGCCCTCAACTCCACCCTACCTCAATATTGAACTAGTGGAACCAGAAGAAGAAGAAGAGGTAGAAGAGCCAGCGGCAGAGGACTATTCAGCACCCTCCCCTGCTCTTGCAACAGCTGGATAAGGACAAGCTGCCGAGATATTCTGCAAGCAAGGAAGTAACATGAAGGAGTGGCAGATACAAATCTACACCCTCCTCTACCCAGAGCTCATTGGTGGATTTGCAACTACAAATGCCCTCTTTGGAAAACCCAAATATCTCGGCAAGCGCTGCTCCCCAGCAAGGATGACCAGAAAGCAGAACAGCCTTGGCTACGGTCTCCGAATCTGCCTGCGGCACTTCATGGACAGAGACCTCCACCACCTAGTGGCAGCTCATCCCGATGACCTGCATGCCATGTGGAGAGGACTCCTTGAACACTGCAATGGTTAGCTTCCAGGAAACTGGGAGAGGTATTGCTACTAACTCTTGTCAAACTCAAGGGGTATGTTGGAAATCACAGACTCCGACAAGAGTTATTCCCAATTTCTCAATAATGGTTCAGCTCCGAGACCGAACCACCTTGACCTTACGGCTCTCGGTCATGCTGATCATTGAGTTCGGTGTGTCAAGTAATCCCCCAATAAAATAACATTTGTCACTCGCGTCTGGCTAGCGGAAAGAAGCAATTGCTTTGCTCGTTGTGTCTTGTTCTGTCGTTTCATATGGAGGATGTTCATACTCTTGAGTTTACCAGAACCGTTCTTCCCATACTGTTCACCTTTGATTCCGCGGCTTCACCGTTGTGTTTTCCCTCTGCTTGCACCTCGTACACTTTGCCTTTGCCAGCCTCTCACAGCTCGCAGCTCTTCCCACCGACACTCTTGCTCTATCGCTTAACTCCCCGTCAGCCAGCCATCACTCATCTTGCTCTCGCCCTCTCTCAGCAGCTCGTCTACCTCGCGTTCCTGACACCTCGGCCTCTCTCAAGTTCTGCGACTAACTCCTCGGGACCTCCTCGCTTCCGTTGCTTTGCAAACATACTCGTGCATGTTCCTATGCTTTTGCGTGCTTCTCCTCCCGCCATTCTCATGGCTGCATTCTTCTGACACTGTGACGTATGCATCCTTTGGTTGGTTAATGTGCACGCTAGCCATACCGTGCAACTACTTGTTGAAGGTCCTTGTACTTGCTACTTGATAACTAGTGTTCCCAACCCATTGTTTCCCCCTCTGACCATTTGTGCCTTGTGTTATGAGTTTTTAACGTTGACCACACACTGTGAAATTCTTCCGGTCATGGTTAGTGGCATATGCCTACTTTGTTTTGTCACTGTACGTGGTTGCCACGCCGTGTCACTAACGTACTGAAGGTCTTTGTGCTTTCTAGTTGATAGCCAATGTTCCCAAACCATTGTTACCCCCTCTGACTATCTGTGACTCTTGTTGTGAGTTGTCAGCGTTGACGACATGAAGTATAATTCTCTGGTCATGGTCAGTAACAAATGCATACTTTGGTTGGTCATTGTTCATGGTAGCCACACCGTGCTACTTCTTATTGAAGGTATTTGTACTTGCTTGTTGACAACTAATATTCTGAATCCATTGTTCCCCCCTCTCACCATTTGTGACTCTCGTTATGGGTTGTGAGTGTTCACCACCCATACTGAAATTCTTTGGTCATGGTCAGTGACATATGTCTAGTTTGGTTGTTTGGTGTGCATAGTAGCCACACCGTATCAAAACATATTGAAGTTCTTTCTCCTTTCTAGTCGATACATGGGGTTCCCAAACCATTGTCTCTCTCTCTCTCTCTGACCATTTGTCACTCGTGTTATGAGTTGCCAATGTTGACCACACATAGTGGACTTCTTTGGTCATAGTCAGTGACGTATGCATCCTTTGGTTGGTCACTGTGCACGCTAGCCACACCGTGCAACAACTTCTTGAAGGTCTTTGTACTTGCTAGTTGATAGCTAGTGTTCTCAACCCATTGTTTCCCCCTCTGACCATTTGTGACTCATGTTATGAGTTTTCAACGTTGACCACACACTGTGAAATTCGTTCGGACATGGTTAGAGGCATATGCCTACTTTGGTTTGTCACTGTACATGGTTGCCATGCCGTGTCACTGCGTACTGAAGGTCTTTGTGCTTTCTAGTTGATAGCCAGTGTTCCTAAACCATTGTTACCCCCTCTAACTATATGTGACTCTTGTTGTGAGTTGTCAACGTTGACCACTTGAAATGAAATTCTTTGGTCATGGTCATTGACATATGCACACTTTGGTTGGTCACTATGCATGGTAGCAACACTGTGCCACTGCATATTGAAGGTATTGCTACTTGCTAACCAATAACTAGTATTCAAAAACCATTGTTTCCCTCTCTGACCATTTGTGACTCATGTCATGAGTTGTCAAAGTTGACCACATATAGAGACATGTTGTGGTCATGGTCAGTAACACATCCCTACTTTGGTTTGTCATTGTACATGGAAGCCACACCGTGCTACTACTTGTTGAGGGTTCCTGTGCTTGCTAGTTAATACCTGATGTTCCCAAATCATTGTTTCCCCCTCTCACCATTTGTGACTGTTATTATGAGTTGTCAACGTTGACCACACACAATGATTAAATTGCTCAAAGGGAGTACATATGCCTACTTTGGTCTGTCATTGTGCATGGTAGCCACACCGTGCTGCTACTTATTCAAGGTCGTTGTACTTGCTAGTTGAAAACTAATATTCCGAAACCATTGTTCCCCTCAGACCATTTGTGAATCGTGTTATGGATTGTGAACGTTGACCACCTATACTGAAATCCTTTGGTGAGGGTCAGTGACATATGCCTAGTTTGGTTGTTTGGTGTGCATAGTAGCCACACCGTGCCACTACGTATTGAAGTTCTTTGTCCTTTCTTGTCAATACAAAGAGTTTCCAAACCATTGTTTCTCCCTCTGATCATTTGTGACTTGTGTTATGAGTTGTCAATGTTAACAACACATCGTGGATGTATTTGGTCAGAGTCAGTGACGCATGAATCCTTTGGTTGGTCACTGTGCACGCTAGCTATACCGTGGCACTACTTGATGAATGTCTTTGTACTTGCTAGTTGATAACTAGTGTTCCCAACCCATTGTTTTCCCCACTCACCATTTGTGACTCGTGTTATGAGTTTTCAACGTTGACCAGCCACTGTGAAATTCGTTTGGTCATGGTTAGTGGCATGTGCCTACTTTGGTTTGTCACTGTACATGGTTGCCATACCGTGTCACTATGTACTGAAGGTCTTATTGCTTTCTTGTTGATAGCCAAAGTTCCCAAACCATTGTTACCCCCTGTGACTATCTGTGACTCTCGTTGTGAGTTGTTAACGTTGACCAGATGAAGTGAAACTCTTTGGTCATGGTCAGTGACATATGCACACTTTGTTTGGTCACTGTGCATGGTAGCCACACTGTGCCACTACATATTGAAGGCATTTGTACTTGCTAATCGCTAGCTAGTATTCACAAACAATTGTTTCCCCTTCAGACCATTGGTGACTCGTGTTATGAGTTGTCAAAGTTGACCACACAAAGAGACATTCCTTGGTCATTGTCAAAGACACATGCCTACTTTGGTTGGTCATTGTATATGGTAGCCACACCGTGCCACTACTTATTGAAGTTCCCTATGCTTGCTAGTTAACACCTTGTGTTCCCGAATCATTGTTTTCCCCTCTGACCCTTTGTGACTCGGATTATGATTTGTCAACGTTGACAACACACAACGGATTTCTTTCGTCAAAGGCAGGACATATGCCTACTTTGGTTGGTCATTGTGCATGGTAGCTACACTGTGCTTCCACTTATTGAAGGTCTTTGTACTTTCTAGTTGAGAACTTATATTCCAAAACCATTGTTTCCCCCTCTGACCATTTGTGACTGGTGTTATGGGTTGTGACTGTTGACCACCCATACTTAAATCATTTGGTCATGGTCAGTAACATGTGCCTAGTTGGTTGTTCATTGTGCATAGTAGCCACACCATGCCACTTCATATTGAAGTTCTTTCTCCTTTCTAGTCAATACATAGGGTTCCCAAACCCTTTGACTCTCCCTCTGACCATTTTCACTCGTGTTATGAGTTTTCAATGTTGACCACACATAGTGGACTTCTTTGGTCGTAGTCATTGACGTATGGATCCCTTGGTTGGTCACTGTGCATGCTGGCCACACTGTGCCACTACTTGTTGAAGGTCTTTGTACTTGCTAGTTGACAAATAGTGTTCTTAACCCATTGTCTCCCCCTCTGACCATTTTGGACTCGTGTTATTAGTTTCCAACGTTAACCACACACCGTGAAAGTATTTTGGTCATGGTTAGTGGCGTATGCCTAATTTAGTTTGTCATTGTACATGGTTGCCACGACGTGTGACTACGTACTGAAGGTCTTTGTGCTTTCTAGTTGGAAACCAGTGTTGCCAAACCATTGTTACCCCCTCTGACTATTAGTGACTCTTGTTGTGAGTTGACAACCTTGACCATATGAAGTGAATTCTGTGGTCATGGTCAGTGACACATGCATACTTTGGTTGGTCACTGTGCATGGTAGCCACACTGTGCCACTACATATTGAAGGCCCGTGTACTTGCTAATTGATGACAAGTATTCACAAACCATTGTTTCCCCCTCTGCCCATTTGTGACTTGTGTTATGAGTTGTCAAAGTTGAGCACAAATAGTGACATTCTTTGGTCATGGTCAGTGACACATGCCTACTTTGGTTGGTCATTGTACATGTTAGCCACACCGTGCCACTACTAATTGAAGGTCCTTGTGCTTGCTAGTTGATACCTGGTGTTCCCAAACCATTGTTTCCACCTCTGACCATTTGTGACTCGTATTATGAGTTGAATGTTGACCACAAACGGCGGATTTCTCTGGTTGAAGGCAGTACATATGCCTACTTTGGTCGGTCATTGTGCATGGTAGCCACACCGTGCTACTACTCGTTGAAGGTTGTTGTACTTGCTAGTTAAAAACTAATGTTCCGAAACCATTGTTTTCCCCTGTGACCATTTGTGACTCGTGTTATTGGTTGTGAACGTTGACCACCAATATTGAAATTATTTGATCATGGTCAGTGACATATGCCTAGTTTGGTTGTTTGGTGTGCATAGAAGCCACACCGTGCCACTACGTAGTGAAGTTCTTTGTCCTTTTGTATTGGATATATTGGGTTCCCAAACCATTGTCTCTCCCTCTAACCATTTTTGACTCGCGTTATGAGTTGTCAATGTCGACCACACGTAGTGGACATCTTTGGTCATAGTCAGTGATACATGCATCCTTTGGTTGGTCACTGTGCATGCTAGCCACACCATGCCACTACTCGTTGAAGGTCTTTGTACTTGCTAGTTGACAACAAGTGTTCCCAAACCACGGTTTCCCCCTCTGATCGTTTGTGACTTGTGTTATGAGTTTTCAACGTTGACCACACACTGTGGAATTCTGTTGGTCATGGTTAGTGGCGTATGCCTACTTTGGTGTTTCACTGTACATGGATGCCACACCGTGTCACTATGTACTGAAGGCATTTGTGATTTCTAGTTGATAGCCAGTGTTCCCAAACCATTATTGCCCCCTTTGATTATCTGTGAGTCTTGCTGTGAGTTATCAACGTTGACCACATGAAGTGAAGTCCTTTGGTTATGGTCAGTGACACATGCATACTTTGGTTGGTCACTGTGCATGGTAGCAACACTGCGCCACTACATACTGAAGGCTTGTGTACTTGCTAATTGATAAATAGTGTTCACAAACCATTGTTTTCCCCTCTGAATCATGTATGAGTTGTCAAACTTGACCACTTATAGTGACATTTTTTGGTCATGGTCAGTGACACATGCCTACTTTGGTTGGTATCTGTACATGGTAGCCACAGCGTGCCACTTCTTATTGAAGGTCCTTGTGCTTGCTAGCTGATACCTAGTGTTCCCAAACCATTGTTTATGTCTCTGACTATTTGTGACTCGTATTCTGAGTTCTCAACGTTGACCACACATAGCGGATTTCTTTGGTCAAAGTCAGTACATATGCCTACATTGGTCAGTCAGTGTGCATGGTAGCCACACCGTGCTACTACTTATTGAACGTCGTTGTACTTGCTAGTTCAAACTAGTATTCGAAAACCATTGTTTCCCCCTCTGACCATTTATGACTCGTATTATGGGTTGTGAACGGTGACCACCCATGCTGAAATTCTTCGGTCATGGTTAGTGACATATGCCTAGTCTAGTTGTTTGGTGTGCATAGCAGCCACACCGTGCCACTACGTATAGAACTTGTTTGTTTTTTCTAGTCGATACATAGGGTTCCCAAACCATTGTCTCTCCCTCTGGCCATTTGTAACTCGTGTTACGAGTTGTCAATGTTGACCATAGATAGTGGATTTCTTTGGTCATAGTCAGTGACGTATGCATCCTTTGGTTGGTCACTGTGCACGCTAGCCACACCGTGCCTCTACTTGTCGAAGGTATTTGTACTTGCTTGTTGATAACTAATGTTCCCAACCCATTGTTTCCCCATCTGACCATTTGGGACTCGTGTTATGAGTTCTCAACGTTGACCACACACAGTGAAATTCTTTTTGTCATGGTTAGTGGAATATGCCTACTTTGGTTTGTCAAGGTACATGGTTGCCATGCCGTGTCACTACGTCCTGGAGGTTGTTCTGCTTTATACTTGATAGCCAGTGTTGCCAAACCATTGTTTCCCCCTCTGACTATCTGTGACTCGTGTTGTGAGTTTTCAACGTTGACCACATGAAGAGAAGTTCTCTGGTCATGGTTAGTGACACATGCATGCTTTGGTTGGTCACTGTGCATGGTAGCCACACTGTACCACTACATATTGAATTTTTTTGTACTTGCTAATCAATAACTAGTATTCACAAACCATTGTTTTCCCCTCTAACCATTTGTGACTGGTCTTATGAGTTGTCAACGTTGACCACACATAGTGACATTCTTTGGTCATGGTCAGTGACACATGCCTACTTTGGTTGGTCATTGTACATGGTAGCCATACCATGCCACTACAGATTGAAGGTCCCTTTGCTTGCTTATTGATACCTGGTGTTACCAAACCATTGTTTCCCCATCTGACCATTTGTGACTCGTATTATAAGTTGTCAACGTTGAACACACAGCGGATTTCTTTGGTCAAAGGCAGTGCATCTGCCTACTTTGGTCGGTCATTATGCATGGCAGCCAGATCGTGCCACTACTTTTTCAAGGTCGGTGTACTTGCTAGTTGAAAACTAATATTCAGAAACCATTGTTTCCCCCTCTGACCACTTGTGACTCGTGTTATGATTTTTTAACGTTGACCACACACTGTGAACTTCTTTTGGTCATGGTCAGTGGCATATGCCTCGTTTGGTTTGTCACTATACATGGTTTTTACGCCTGTCACTACATACTGAAGGTGTTTGTGCTGTCTAGTTGATAGCCTGTGTTCCGAAACCATTGTTACCCCCTCTGACTATCTGTGACTCTTGTTGTGAGTTGTCAACGTTGACCACATGACGTGAAATGCTTTTGTCATGGTCAGTGACATGTGCATACTTTGGTTGGTGACTGTGCATTGAAGCCACACTGTGCCACTACAAATTGAAGGTCTTTGCACTTGCTCACCGATAACTAGTACTAAAACCATTGTTTACCCCTCTGACCATTTGTGACTTGTGTTATGAGCTGTCAAAGTTGACCACACATAGTGACATTCTTTGGTCATGGTCACTGACACATGCCTACTTTGGTAGGTCATTACACATGGTAGCCACACTATGCTTCTAACTATTAAAGGACCCTGTGCTTGCTAGTTGATACATGGTGTTCCCAAACCATTGTTTTCCCCTCTGACCATTTGTTGCTCCTATTATGAGTTGTCAACGTTTACCACACACACCGGATTTCATTGGTCAAAGGCAGTACATATGCCTACTTTAATCAGTCATTGTGCATGGTAGCCACACCGTGGTTCTACTTATTAAAGGGATTTGTACTTGCTAGTTGAAAACTAATATTCCGAAACCATTGTTTCCTCATCTGACTATTTGTGACTCGTGTTATGGGTTGTGAGCGTTGACCACCCATACTGAAATTCATTGGTCATGGTCAGTGACATATGCCTAGTTTGGTTGCTTGGTGTACATCGTAGCCACACCTTGGTACTACGTATTGAAGTTCTTTGTCCTTTCTAGTCGATACATAGGGTTTCCAAACCACTGTCTCTCCCTCTGACCATATGTGACTCGCGTTATGAGTTGTCAATGTTGACCACACGTAGTGGACAACTTTGGTCATAGTCAGTGACATATGCATCGTGTGGTTAGTCACTGTGCACACTAGCCACACTGTGCCACAACTTGTTGAAGGTCTCTGTACTTCCTAGTTGATAACTAGTGTTCCCAATCCATTGTTTCCCCCACTGACCATTTGTGACTTGTGTTATGAGTTTTCAACGTTGACCACACACTGTGAACTTCTTTTCGTCATGGTTAGTCGCAAATGCCTATTTTGGCATGTCACTATACATGGTTGCCACGCCATGTCACTACGTACTGAAGGTATTTGTGCTTTCTAGTTGATGGACAGTCTTCCCAAACCATTATCACCCTCTCTGAATATCTTTGACTATTGTTGTGAGTTGTCAACGTTGATCACGTGAATTGAAATTCTATGGTCATGGTCAGTGACATGTGCATACTTTGCTTGGTCACTGTGCATGGTAGCCACACAATGCCACTACATATTGAAGGTACGTGTACTTGCTAATCAATAACTAGTATTCACAAACCATTATTTCCCCCTCAGACCATTTGTGACTCGTGTTATGAGTATTCAAAGTTGACCACACATAGTGACATTCTTTGGTCATGGTCAGTGACACATGCCTACTTTGGTCGGTCATTGTACATGGTAGCTTCACCGTGCCACTTCTTATTGAATGTCCTTGTGCTTGCTAGTTGATATCTGGTATTCCCAAACCATTGTTCCACCTCTTACCATTTGTGACTCGTATTATGATTTTTCAATGGTGATAACACGTAGCGGATTTCTTTGGTCAAAGGCAGTACATGTGCCTACTTTGGTCGGTCACAGTGCATGGTAGCCACACTGTGCTACTACTTATTGAAAGTTGTTGTACTCGCTAAATGAAAACTGATATTCCGGAACCATTGTTTCCCCCCCCCCCAACCATTTATAACTCATGTTATGTGATGTGAATGTTGACCACCCATGCTGAAATTCTTTGGTCATGGACAGTGACATATGCCTAGTTTGGTTGTTTGGTGTGCATAGCAGTTACGCCGTGCCATTGCGTATTGCAGCTGTTTGTCCTTTTTAGTCGATACATAGGGTTCCCAAACCATTGTCTCTCCCTCTGACCATTTGTGACTCGTGTTATGAGTTGTCAATGTTGACCACACATTGTGGATTTCTTTGGTCATAGTCAGTAACATATGCATCCTTTGGTCACTGTGCAGGGTAGCCACATCGTGCCTCTACTTGTTGAAGGTGTTTGTACTTGCTAGTCGATAACTAGTGTTCCCAATCCTTTGTTTCCCCCTCTGCCCATTTTTGACTCGTGTTATGAAATTCTTGTGGTCTTGGTTAGTGGCATATGCCTACTTTGGCCTGTCACTGTACATGGTTACCATGCCGTGTCACTATGTATTGAAGGTATTGGTGCTTTCTAGTTAATACCCAGTGTTCCCAAACCATTGTTACCCCATCTGGCTATCTGTGACTTTTCTTGTGAGTTGTCAATGTCGACCACATGAAGTGAAATTCTTTGGTCATGGTCAGTGACATATGCATCCTTTGGTTGGTCACTGTGCATGGTAGCCACACTGTACCACTACATATAGAATGTCTTTGAACTTGCTTATCAATAACTAATATTCACATACCATT
This sequence comes from Penium margaritaceum, assembly GCA_023375785.1. Lineage (NCBI taxonomy): Eukaryota > Viridiplantae > Streptophyta > Zygnematophyceae > Desmidiales > Peniaceae > Penium > Penium margaritaceum. The sequence goes on along the minus strand of SZWC01000026.1, from coordinate 348,614 downwards.
TTTTTCCCCTCTGACCATTTGTGACTCATGTTATGAGTTATCAACGTTTACCACACATAGTGACATTCTTTGGTCATGGTCAGTGACACATGCCTGCTTTGGTCATTGTACATGGTACCCATGCCACTTTACATTGAAGGTCCCTGTGCCTGCTAGTTGATACCTGGTGTTCCCAAACCATTATTTCCCCCTCTGACTATTTGTCACTCGTGCCATGAGTTGTCAACATTGACAACACACAGCAAATTTCCTTAGTCAAAGGCAGTACATATGCGTACTTTGGTCGGTCATTGTGCATGGTAGCCACACCGTGCTACCACTTCTTGAAGGTCGTTGTTCTTGCTAATTGAAATATAATATTCCAAAACCGTTTTCCCCCTCTGATCATTTGTGAATCGTGTAATGGGTTGTGAACGTTGACCACCCATACTGAAATTCTTCGGTCATGGTCAGTGACATATGCCTAGTTGGTTGTTCAGTGTGCATAGTAGCCACACCGTGCCACTACGTATTTCTAGTCGATACATAGGGTTCCCAAACCATTGTCTCTCCCTCTCATCATTTTCTACTCGTGTTATTGGTTGTCAATGTTGACCACACATAGTGGATTTGTTTGGTCATTGTCAGTGACATATGCATCCTTTGGTTGGTCACTTTGCACGCTAGCCACACCGTGCCACTACTTGTTGAAGGTCTTTGTACTTGCTACTTAATAACTAGTGTTCCCAACCCATTGTTTCCCACTCTGACCATTTGTGACTCGTTTTATGAGTTTTCTGCGTTGACGAAACACTGTGAAATTTGTTTGGTCATGGTTAGTGGCATATGCCTACTTTCGTTTTTCACTGTACATGGTTGCCACGCCGTGTCACTACGTTCTGCAGGTCTTTCTTCTTTCTAGTTGATAGCCATTGTTCCCAAACCATTGTTACCCCCTCTAACTATTTGTGACGCTTGTTATGAGTTGTCAACGTTGACCACATGATGTGAAATTCTTCGGTCAAGGTCAGTGGCATATGGATACATTGGTTGGTCACTGTGCATGGTAGCCAGACTGTGCGGCTACATATGGAAGGTTTGTGTACTTGCTAATCGATAACTAGTATTCACAAACCATTGTTTCCCCCTCTGACCATTTGTGACTTGTGTTTTGAGTTGTCAAAGTTGACCACACATAGTGACATTCTTCGGTCATGGTCAGTGACACATGCGTACGTTGGTTGGTTATTGTACATGGTAGCCAGACCGTGCAATTAATTATTGAATGTCCTCGTACTTCGTAGGTAATACCTGGTGTTCCCAAACCATTGTTTCCCCCTCTGACCGTTACTGACTCGTGTTATGCGTTTTCAACGTTTACAACACACAGCGGAATTCTTTGGTCTGAGGCAGTACATATGCCTACTTTGGTCGTTCATTGTGCATCGTAGCCACACCGTGCCACTACTTATTGAAGGTCGCTGTTCTTGCTAGTTGAAAACTAAATATTCCGAAACCATTGTTTCCCCCTCTTACCATTTGTGACTCGTGTCATGGATTATGAACGTTGACCACCTGTAATGAAATTCTTTGGTCATGTTCAGTGACATATGCCTAGTTTGGTTGTTCGGGGTGCATAGTAGCCACACCGTGCCACCCTGTATTGAAGTTCTTTGTTCTTTGTAGTCGATACACAGGGTTTTCAAACCATTGTCTCTCCCTCTAACCATTTCTGACTTGTGTTATGAGTTGTCAATGTTAACTACACGTACCGGATTTCTTTGTTCATAGTCAGTGACGCATGCATCATTTGGTTGGTCACTGTGTACTCTAGCCACACCGTGCCTCTACTTGATGAGGGTGTTTGTACTTGCTAGTTAATAACTAGTGTTCCTAACCCATTGTTTCACTCTCTGACCATTTGTGACTCGTGTTATGAGTTTTCAACGTTGACCACACTCTGTGAGATTCTGTTGGTCATGGTTCGTGGCATATGCCTACTTTGGTTTGTCACTGTACATGGTTGTTACGTCATATCTATGCGTACTGAAGGTCTTTGTGCTTTCTAGTTGATAGGCAGTGTTCACAAACCATTGTCACCCCCTCTGACTATCTGTGACTCTTGTTGTGAGTTGTCAACGTTGACCACAAGAAGTGAAATTCTTTGGTCATGGTCAGTGACATATGCATACTTTGGTTGGTCAATGTGCATGGTAGCCACACTGTGCTACTACATATTGAAGGTCTTTGTACTTGCTAATCAATAACTAGTATTCACAAACCATTGTTTTCCTCATTGATCATTTGTGACTCGTGTTATTACTTGTCAAAGTTGACCACACGTAGTGACATTCTTGGGTCATGGTCAGTGACTCATGCCTACTATGGCTGGTCATTATAGTAGCCACACCATGCCACTACATATTGAAGGTCCCTGTTCTTGCTAGCTGATACCTGGTGTTCCCAAACCATTTTCCCCCTCTCATCATTTGTGACTCGTATTATGAGTTGTCAACGTTGACCACACACAGGGGATTTATTTGGTCAAAGGCAGTACATATGCCTACTTTGGGCTGTCAATGTGCATGATAACCACACCGTGCTACTACTTGAAAGCATTGAAGGTCGTTGTACTTGTTAGTTGAAAACCAATAGTCTGAAACCATTGTTTCCTCCTCTAACCATTTGTGACCCGTGTTATGGGTTGTGAATGTTGACCACCCACACTGAAATTGTTTGGTCATGGTCAGTTACATATGCCTAGTTTGGTTGTTCGGTGTGCATCGTAGCCACACCGTTCTTCTATGTATTGAAGTTCTTTGTCCTTTCTTGTCGATGTATAGGTTTTCCAACCCATTGTCTCTCCCTATGACCATTTGCGACTCGTGTTATGAGTTGTCAATGTTGACCACACATAGCGGACTTCTTCCGTTATAGTCAGTGCCGTATGCATCCTTTGGTTGGTCATTGTGTACGCTAGCCATACCGTGCCACTACTTGTTGAAGGTCTTTGTACTTGCTAGTTGAGAACTAGTGTTCCCAACCCATTGTTTCCTCCTCTCACCATTTGTGACTCGTGTTATGAGTTTTCAACATTGACCATTCACCGTGAAATTCTTTTGGTCATGGTTAGTGGCATATGCCTACTTTGGTTTATCACTGTACATGGTTTCCACGCCGTGTCCCTTCAAACTGAAGGTCTTTGTGCTTTCAAGTTGATAGTCAGTATTCCCAAACCATTGTTACCCCCTCAGACTATCTGGGACTCTTGTTCTGAGTTGTCAATGTTTAGCACATGAAGTGAAAATGAACATGGTAGCCACACTGTACCACTACATATTGAAGGTCTTTGTACTTGCTAATTGATAACTAGTATTCACAAACCATTGTTTCCCCCTCTGACCATTTGTGACTCGTGTTATGAGTTGTCAAGGATGACCACACACAGTGACATTCTTTGGTCATGGTCAGTGAGATATGCATACTTTGGTTGGTCACTGTGCATGGTAGCCACACTCTGCCAGTTAACATTGAAGGTCTTTGTACTTCCTAATCAATAACTAGTATTCACAAACAACTTTTGCCCCTGTGACCATTTGTCACTCGTGTTATGAGATGTCTAAGTTGACCACATATAGTGACATTCTTTGGTCATGGTTAGTGACACATGCCTACTTTGGATGGTCATTGCATGTGGTAGCCACACCGTGCCACTACTTATTGAAGGTCCTTGTTCTTGCTAATTGATACATGATGTTCCCAAACCATTGTTTTCTACTCTTACCATTTGTGACTCGTATTATGAGAATTCAACGTTGACCACACACAGCGGATTTCTTTGGTCAAAGGCATTACATATGGCTGTTTTGGTCGGTTATTGTGCATGGTAGCTGCACCGTGCTACTAATTATTGAAGTATGTTGTACTTGCTAGTTGAAAACTACAATAATGAAGCATTGTTACCCCCCCTGACTATTTTTCACTCATGTTATGGGTTGTGACTTTTGACCACCCATACCGAAATTCTTTGGTCACGGTGAGTGGCATATGCCTAGTTTGGTTGTTTGGTGTGCATAGTAGCCATACTGTGCCACTACGTATTGAAGTTATTTGTCCTTTCTAGTCAATTCATAGGGTTTCCAAACCATTTTCTCTCCCTCTGACCATTTGTGACTCGTGTTATGAGTTGTCAATGTTGATCACAATAGAGGATTTCCTTGGACATAGTCAGTGACGGATGCATCCTTTGGTTGGTCATTGTGCACGCTAGCCACACTGTGCCTCTACATATTGAAGGTATTTGTACTTGCTAGTTGATAACCAGTGCTTCCAACCCATTCCCCCCCCCTTGGTAATTTTTTACTCGTGTTATGAGTTTTCAATGTTGACCACTCAGTAAACTTCTTTTGGTCATGGTTAGTGGCATATGCCTACTTTGGTTTGTCGCTGTACATGGTTGTGACGACGTGTCACTACGTGCTGGAGGTCTTTCTGCTTTCTAGCTGATAGCCAATATTCCCAAACCATTGTTGCCTCCTCTTACTATCAGTGCCTCTTGTCGTGAGTTGTCAACGTTGACCACATGAAGTAAGATTCTTTGGTCATGGTCAGTGACATATGCATACATTGGTTGGCCACTGTGCTTGGTAGCCACACTCTGCCACTACATATTAAAGGTCTATGTACTTGCTTATCGATAACTAGTATTCACAAACCATTATTTCTCCCCATGACCATTTGTTATTCGTGTTATGAGTTGGCAAAGTTGACCAGACATGGTGACATTCTTTGGTCATGGTCAGTGACACATGCCTACATTGGTTGGTAATTGTAGTAATTATTGAAGGTCGTTGTACTTGCTAGTTTCAATCGTATATCCTAAACCATTGTTTCCCCCTTTGACCATTCGTGACTCATGTTATGGGATGTGAATGTTGACCACCCATACTTAAATTCTTTGGTCATGGGCAGTGACATATGCTTAGTTTGGTTGTTGGGTGTGCACAGTTGCCTCACTGTGCCACTGCGTATTGAAGTTCTTTGTCCTTTCTGGTCGATACATAGGGTTCCCAAACCATTGTCGCTCCCTCTAACCATTTGTGACTCGTGTTATGAGTTGTCAATGTTGGCCACACATAGTGGACTTATTTGGTCATAGTCAGTGACGTATGCATCCTTTGGTTGGTCAGTGTGCACGCTAGCCACACCGTGCCATTGTTTGTTGAAGGTCTTTGCACTTGTTTGTTGATAACTAGTGTTCCCAACTAATTGTTTCCCACTCTGACCACTTGTGACTCATGTTATGAAATATCAGTGTTGACCACACACTGTGAAATTCTTTTGGTAATGGTTAGTGGCACATGCCTACTTTGGTGTGTCACTGGATGGGGGTGCCATGCCGTGTCACTATGTATTTAAAATCTCTATGCTTCCTAGTTGATAGCCAGTGTTCCAAAACCATTGTCACCCGCTCTGCTTGTCTGTGACTCTTGTGGTGGGTTGTCATCGTTGACCGCAAGAAATGAAATTCTTTGGTCATGGTCAGTGACATATGCATACTTTGGTTGGTCACTGTGCATAGTGTCCACATTGTGCCACTACATATTGAAGGTCTTTGTACTTGCTAATCAATAACTGGTATTCACAAAGCATAATTTTCCCCGCTGACCATTTGTGATTCGTGTTATTAGTTGTCAAAGTTTACCACACATAGTGATACCCTTTGGCTATTGTCAGTGACACATGCCTTTTTTGGTTGGTCATTGTACATGGTAGCCAGACCGTGCCACTACTTATTGAAGGTCACTGTGATTGCTAGTTGATACCTGGTGTTCCCAAACCATTGTTTCCCCCTCTGACCATTTGTGACTAGTATTATGAGTTGTCAACGTTGACCATATATAACGGATTTCTTGGGTCAAAGGCAGTACATATGCCTACTTTGGCCGGTCATTGTGCATGGTAGCCACACCTTGCTACTACTTATTGAAGGTCGTTGTACATGCTAGTTGAAAAATAATACTCCGAAACCATTGTTATCACTCTGACCCTTTGTGAATCATGTTATGGGTTGTGAACGTTGACCACCCATAGTGAAAATCTTTGGTCATGGTCAGTGATACATGCCTAGTTTGGTTACTCGGTGTGCATATAAGCCACACCGTGCCACTACGTTTTGAAGGTAGTTGTCCTTTGTAGTCCATACATGGGGTTCGCAACCCATTGTCTCTCCCTCTGACTTTTTGTGACTCGTGTTATGAGTTGTCAATGTTGAAGACACATAGTGGACTTACTTGGTTATAGTCATTGACGTATGCATCATTTGGCTAGACACTGTCCACACTAGACACGCCGTGCCACTACTCGTTAGAGGTCTTTGTACTTGCTAGTTGATAACTAGTTTTCCCAACCCAGTACCTCCCCCTTGAGCATTTGTGACTCGTGTTACAAGTGGCATATGCCTACTTTGGTTTGTCACACTACATGGTTGCCACGCCGTGTCACTATGCACTGAAGGTCTTCGTGTTTTCTAGTTGATAGCCAGTGTTCCCAACCCATTGTAATTCCTTCTGAGTATTTGTGACTCTTATTGTGAGTTGTCAACGTTGACCACATGAAGTGAAATTCTTTGGTCATGGTTTGTGACATTTTCCTACTTTGGTTGGTCATTGCACATGGTAGCCACACCGTGCCACTACTTATTGAAGGTCCTTGTGCTTGCTAGTCGATACCTGGTGGTCCCAAAAAATTGTTTCCCCTTTTGACCATATGTGACTTGCATTATGATTTGTCAACAATGACCACACAGCAGTACATATGCCTACTTTGGTCGGTCATTGCGCATGGTACCCACACCGTGCTACTACTTGCTAGTTGAAAACTAATAATCTGAAACCATTGTTTCCCCCTCTGACCATTTGTTGCTCGTGTCATGGGTTGTGAGCGTTGACCACCCGTACTGAAATTCTTTGGTCATGGTCATTGACATATGCCTAGTTTGGTTGTTCGGTGTGCATCATAGCCACACCATGCCACTACGTATTGAAGTCCCTTGTCCTTTGTAGTTGATACATAGGGTTCCCAAACCATTGTCTCTCCCTCTGATCATTTGTGACTCGTGTTATGAGTTGTCAATGTTGACCACACATAGTGGACTTCTTTGGTCATAGTCAGTGACGTATGCATGTGTTGGCTGGTCACTATGCACGCTAGCCACACGGTGTCACTACTTGTTGAAGGTCTTTGTATTTTCTAGTTTATAACTAGTGTTCCCAACCCATTGTTTCCCCCTCTGACCATTTGTGACTCGTGTTATGAGTTTTCAACGCTGACCACAGACTGTTCAATTATTTTGGTCATGGTTTGTGGCATTTGCCCAGGTTGGTTTGTCACTGTACATGGTTGCCACGCCGTGTCACTAGGCACTGAAGGTCTTTGTGCTTTCTAGTTGATAGCCATTGTTCCCAAACCATTGTTACCCCCTCTGACTACCTATGACTCTTGTTGTGACTTGTCTACGTTGCCCACATGAAGTGAAATTTGTTGGTCGTGGTGAGTGACATATGCATGGTTTGGCTGGTCACTGTGCATGGTAGCCACACAGTGCCACTACACATTGAAGGTATTTGTACCTGCTAATCAATAACTAGTATTCAAAAACTATTGTTTCCCCCTTCGACCATTTGTGACTCGTGTTATGAGATGTCTAAATTGACCACACATGGTGACATTCTTTGGTCATGGTCAGCGACACATGCCTACTTTGGTTGGTCATTCTACATGGTAACCACACCGTGCCACTACTTGTTGAAGGTCCTTGTTCTTGTTAGTTGATACCTGATGTTCCCAACCCATTTTCCCCCCTCTGACCATTTGTGACTTGTATCATGAGTTTTCAACGTTGACGACACACAGCGGATTTCTTTGGTCAAAGGGAGTACATATGCCTTATTTGGTCAGTTATTGTGCATGGTAGCCACACTTTGCTACCACTTTCTGAAGGTCGTTGTACTTTCTAGTTGAAAACTAATATTCCAAAGCATTGTTACCCCCTTTGACTATTTTTCACTCGTGTTATGGGTTGTGAACATTGACCACCCATACTGAAATTCTTTGGTCATGGTCAGTGACATATGCCTAGTTTGGTTGTTTGGTGTGCATACTAGCCACATCGTGCCACTATGTATCGAAGTTCCTTGCCTTTTGTAGTCGATACATAGGGGTCTAAAACCATTGTTTCTTCCTCTGACCATTTGTGACTCATGTTATGAGTTGTCAATGTTGACCACACACAGTGGACTTTTGTGGTCATAGTCAGTGATGTATGCATCCGTTGGCTGGTCACTATGTATGCTAGCCACACCGTGCTTCTACTTGTTGAAGGTCTTTGTACTTTCTAGTTGATAACTGGTGTTCCCAACCCATAGTTTCCCCCTCTGACCATTTGTGACTCGTGTTATGAGTTTTCAACGTTGACCACACACTGTTAAATTCTTTTGGTCATGGTTTGTGGCATTTGCCTGCATTGGTTTGTCACTGTACATTGTTGCCATGCCATGTCACTACGTATTGCAGGTCTTTGTGCTTTCTACTTGATAGCCAGTGTTCTCAACCCATTGTTACCCCCTCTGACTATCTGTGGCTCTTGGTGTGAGTTGTCAATGTTGACCACATGAAGTGAAAATCTTTGGTCATGGTCAGTGACATATGCATACTTTGGTTGGTCACTGTGCATGGTAGCCACACTGTCCCACTACATATTAAATGTCTCTGTACTTGCTAATTGATAACTAGTATTCACAAACCATTGCTTCCCCCTCTGACCATCTGTGACTCGTGTTACGAGTTGTCAAAGTTGAGCACACATAGTGACATTCTTTGGTCATGGTCAGTGAAACATGCCTACTTTGGTTGGTCATTGTACATGGTAGCCACATTGTGCCACTACTTATTAAAGGTCCCTGTGCTTGCCACTTGATACATAGTGTTCCCAAACCATTGCTTCCCCTCAGACCATTTCTGACTCATATTATGAGTTGTCACTGTACATGGTTGCAACGCCGTGTCACTACGTACTTAAAGTATTTGTGCTTTCTAGATGATAGGCAATGTTTCCAAACCATTGTTTCCCCCCTCTGACTATCTATGACTCTTGTTGTGAGTTGTCAATGTGACTAAGTGACGTTCTTGGATGATGGTCAGTGACATATGCATACTTTGGTTGGTCACTGTGCATGGTAGCCACACCGTGCCACTACATATTGAAGGTCTTTGTACTTGCTAATCGGTAACTAGTATTCACAAACCATTGTTTCCCCCCTCTAACCATATGTGACTCGTGCTTTTAGTTGTCAAAGTTGACCACACATAGTGACATTCTTTGGTCATGGTCAATTACACATGCCTTCTTTGGTTGGTCATTGTACATGGTAGCCATACCGTGCCACTATGTATTGAAGGTCCTTGTGCTTGCTAGTTGATACCTGGTGTTCTCAAACCATTGTTTCCCCATCTGACCATTTGTGACTTGTATTATGAGTTGTCAACGCTGACCACACACGGCGGATGTCTTTTGTCAAAGGCAGTACATATGCTTACTTTGCTAAGTCATTGTGCATGGTAGCCACACTGCGCTACTACTTATTGAAGGTCGTTATACTTGCTAGTTGAAGACTAATATTTTGAAACAATTGTTTCCCCTCTAACCATTTTCGACTCGTGTTATGGGTTGTGAAGGTTGACCACCCATGCTGAAATTGTTTGGTCATGGTCAGTGACACATGCCTAGTTTGGGTCTTTGGTGTGCATAGTAGCTACACCGTGCCACTACGTATTGAAGTTCTTTGTCCTTTCTAGTCGATACATAGAGTTCCCAAATCATTTTCTCTCCCTCTGACCATTTGTGACTCGTGTTATGAGTTGTCAATGTTGACCACACATAGTGGATTTCTTTGGTCATAGTCAGTGACGTATGCATCCTTTGGTTGGTCACTGTGCTCCCTAGCCACACAATGCCTCTACTTATTGACGGTCTTTCTACTTGCTAATTGATAACTATTGTTCCCAACCCAATGTTTCCCCCCCCCTGACCATTTGTGACTCGAGTTATGAGTTTTCAATGTAGACCACTCTGTGAAATTCTTTTGGTCATTGTTAGTGGCATATGTCTACTTTGGTTTGCCACTTTCCATGGTTGCCACGCTGTGTCACTACGTGCTGAAGGTCTTTCTGGTTTTTAGCTGATAGCCAGTGTTCCCAAACCATTGTTGCCCCCTCTTTCTATCTGTGAATCTTGTCGTGAGTTGTCAACGTTGACCACATGAAGTGAAGTTATTTGGTCATGGTCAATGACATATGCATACTTTGGTTGGCCACTGTGCATGGTAGCCACACTCTGCCACTATATATTGAAGTATATCTACATGCTTATCCATAACTAGTATTCACAAACCATTATCTCCCCCTATGACCATTTGTGACTCGTGTTATGAGTTGTCAAAGTTGACCACACATGGGGACATTCTTTGGTCATGGACAGTGACACATGCCTACTTTGGTTGGTCATTGTACATGGTAGCCATACCGTGCTACGAATTATTGAAGGTTGTTGTACTTGCTAGTTTCAAAATTATATCCTAAACCATTGTTTCCCCCTCAGACCATTTGTGACTCGTGTTTTGGGCTGTGAACATAGACCACCCATTCTGAAATTCTTTGGTCCTGGTCAGTGACATATGCCTAGTATGGTTGTTCGGTGTGCATAGTAGCCACACCGTGCCACTGTGTATTGAAGTTCTTTGTCCTTTCTAGTTGATACATATGGTTCCCAAAACCTTCGTCTCTCCCTTTAACCATTTGTGACTCTTGTTATGAGTTGTCTATGTTGACCACACATTGTGGACTTCTTTGGTCATAGTCAGTGCCGTATGTATCCTTTGGCTGGTCACTGTGCATACTAGCCATACTGTGCCACTTCTTGTCGAAGGTATTTGTACTTGCTAGTTTATCAATAGTGTTCCCAACCCATTGTTCCTCCCTCTGACCATTTGGGACTCGTGTTTTCAGTTTTCAAAGTTGACCACACACTGTCAACTTCTTTTGGTCATTGTTAATGGCATATGCCTACTTTGGTTTGTCACTGAACATGGCTGCCACGCCATGTCACTACGTATTGAAGGTCTTTGTGCTTTCTTCTTGATAGCCAGTGTTCCCAAATCATTCTTACCCCATCTGACTATCTGTGACTCCTGTTGTGAGCTGTCAATGTCGACAACATGAAGTGAAATTCTTTGGTCATGGTCAGTGACATATGCATACTTTGTTTGGTCACTGTGCATGGTAGCCAAACTGTGCCACTACATATTAAATGTCTCTGTACTTGCTAATCGATAACTAGTATTCACAAACCATTGTTTCTCCATCTGACCATTTGTGACTCATGTTACAAGTTGTCAAAGTTGACCACACATGGTGACATTCTTTGGTCATGGTCAGTGACACATGCCTACTTTGGTTGGTCATTGTTCATGGTAGCCACACTGTGCCACTACTTATTAAAGGTCTCTGTGCTTGCCAGTTGATACATGGTGTTCCCAAACCATTGTTTTCTCCTCTGACCATTTGTGATTCGTATTATGAGTTGTCAACGTTGACCACACACAAAGGATTTATTTGGTCAAAGGCAGTACATATGCATACATTGGATGATCATTGTGCATGGTAGCCACACCGTGCTACTATTTATTGATGGTTGTTGTACTTGCTAGTTCAAAAATAATCTTTCAAAACCATTGTTTCCCCCTTTGACCATTTGTGACTCGTGTTATGGGTTTTGAACGTTGACCACCCATATTGAAATTCTTTGGTCATGGTCAGAAACATATGCCTTTTTTTGTTGTTTGGTGTGCATAGTAGCCACACCGTGCCACTACGTATTGAAGTTCTTTTGCCTTTCTAGTTGATACATATGGTTCCCAAACCATTGTCTCTCCCTCTATTCATTTGTGACTCGTGTTATGAGCTGTCAATGTTAACCACACATAGTGGATTTCTTTGGTCATAGTCAGTCACGTATGCATCCTTTGGTTGGTCACCCTGCACGCTAGCCACACCGTGCCACTACTTTTTTATGGTCTTTGTACATGCTAGTTGAGAACTAGTGTTCCCAACCCATTGTTTCCTCCTCTGACCATTCGTGACTCATGTTATGAGTTTTCAACGTTGACCACACAATGTGAAATTCCTTTGGTCATGGTTAGTGGCATATGCTTACTTTGGTTTGTCACTGTACATGGCTGCCACGCCGTGTCACTACGTACTGAAGATCTGTTTGCTTTCTAGTTGATAGCCACTATCTCCAACCCATTGTTACCCACTCTGACTGTCTGTGACTTTTGTTGTGAGTTGTCAACGTTGACCACATGAAGTGATATAATTTGTTCATGGTCAGTGACATATGCATACTTTGGTTGGTCACTATGCATGGCAGGCACACTGTGCCACTACATATTAAAGGTCTTTGTACTTGCTAATCGATAACTAGTATTCATAGATAATTGTTTCCCCCTCTGACCATGTGTGACGTGTGTTATGAGTTGTCAAAGGTGACGACACATAGTGACATTCTTTGGTCATGGTCAGTGATACATGCCTACTTTGGTTGGTCATTGTTCATGGTAGCCACACCATGCTGTCAGAAGAATGCAATGATAAATGACGGCAAATGCAAAAGCAGGCAGAAGCAGCGGAACATGCACGAGTATGCCAACAAGGTGACGGAAGCGAGAGCGGTCCCAAGAAGTTGCATGCACGGCTTGCGGAGAGGTGGGTGACTGAGGATGTGAAGCAGTGTGGAACTTTGATGAGAGAGAGAGAGAGAGAGAGAGAGAGAGAGAGAGAGAGAGAGAGAGAGAGAGAGAGAGAGAGAGAGAGAGAGAGAGAGAGATAGAGACTGGGAGTGGCGAGAGTGATGGAGTGCCGTGTACTAAGCAAAGGATCGGAAGTGACGAGGCGATAAACTGTGAATTGAGAGTGTTGGCGAAGGCAATATGAGCGAGCTGCGAGTAGAGCGAGGACACGGTGGCAAAGCCGCAAAACCAAAGGGAACAGGATGGGAAGAACTGTTCTAATGAAACTTGATGGAATGAACATCCTCGGTAATATATCGCAGAACAGGACAAAAGCTAGAGCAACGGCTTCCTTTCCGCTAGCCGGACATGGTTGCAATGTGGTCGCATTTACTAGGGGCGGCTCGCCTCTCAGTTCTTGATCGTGACCAACAATCCGTTGGCGAGGTGGTTTGTGTTGGTTTGGTGCGCAGCCGGAACCTGAACCTTATTCAGAGCCCGGAGTATCCGAGGGAGTATGTCAGTGTTGATTTCAATATTCCGACAGCCCCCTCTGAAGTCAACACTGGAGAGGAAGTGGTGCACAGGTCAGATACAGGGATTGCCAGGTCTCAAAAAAGTCTTCGTATGGTCACCTGATGAGTGGGTGAAGAGAATGATGGGTGGTGAGGATGAGCGCCTCCTTGAGAAGGGCTTCGATCCATTCAGCACCAAGAAGAGATACTCAGTTCAGGAGACCAAGGAGTACCTGTCGGAGGTTGAGCGTGGGAAACTGGAGTCTCCCCAGATTGAGTAGCAGCTAAACTCTCTATTGATGGTAGTGTGTGGAACAATGTCTTTTCCTGTGCAGTTGAGGGGAGTCCCGTATGCACTCTGGACGATGAGCAACAATATCAGCCAGTGCTCAACTAGGTGATGAACAGTCATTGAAGTAGATTGGTTTCACTAAAGGTTGAACACAAAGAATGGCAGTGACTGTGTCATGGCTCATGGTCTGCTCGAGTGTAGGGAGTGCGTAGAGGAACCGTTGATTCATCAAGGCCGTTTGGTGAGGTGGCCTTGATGCTGATGCTGTTCCAAGGGGATATCGTCGAGAGCTCATTCTCCTTGGTATGATCCCTCAGAGGGGTGATGATGGAGATGCCCGATGTGGTGGTGGTGCTGGATGCTGGGGATGAAGGAATGGAGGGTGCTGCCACAACGCCGCGCTCAAAGAGTGCCCTGCCACAGCGAGCTCTCTGAGTCCAAGGGAAGTGTAGAGAGGAGAAGCGGCTCAGGAGGTTAGGACCATGGATACACAAGCTTCTTCCACCGGTTAGCTTAATCAAGCAGGAAGACGGGTGGTGTCTGGGTCTAGTGGCTTGGTGACTATGCCTTTGTTGCCTGGCTTCTGCTATGGATACGGGTGCTGGAGAAGAAGTGGAGGAGGAGTCAAGACGAGGAAGACAATGAGAAAGGTAAAGGAGGTAGAGCAGGTGTTTCCACTGTCACTGAAGAAGTGACGGCTTGTGCTCTAGTTGTGCTCGAGCCAGACAAGCTATGAGACTCGAGGTGTCCAATGCTCTGGCAAGAGTCAATGCCGCTGCTCCTCATGAGTGACGAGGATGCAGATGTCTGTGTGCAGGGATGGGACCACGTGCACTGAAGAGAAGGTCGGCTTGGGTGCACGCCGTCCCAAGGTTGATGGGTTGGCAGGGCAACTCCTGATACCGAGAGTGGAAACTTGAGGAACAGAGATGCTTGCGGTGCGATGCCGGAGTGTACATAGGGGCAACCCTTGTGCGCTGCAAAGAAATTGGTGTGGGTGCAGGTCGCCGCAAGATTGGCGGTCCGACAGGGTAAATCCGTGTACTAAGCGAAAGGAGCGAAAGCGGATGATGGTTGAGGAATAATTATTGGAGGAGTGGGCACATGGGCAAAACCACGTTCGCTGCAAAGCATAGGAATAGAATGCGGCAAGGGGAAGGCAGGCGCCGCGAGGAGTCAGCTGCTGGCGTGGGTGCAGGCTGCTGTGAAGCGAACAGCTAGCTCATGCAGATCCGTTGCTGGACACAGATGCTGAAGCTGGATGATGCTAAGGCGAAACTAGATGATGAAGAAATCTGGGCGCGGGGGCAAGCCACGTGCGCAGAGGAGAATTTGGAGTGGGCGCAGGTCATCGATGAATGGGCAATGCGACCAGGCGGGTCCGTGTACGGAGCACACTCTAAAGGCGGATGATGGCAAAGGAGCTGCTGCTGACTGAGTGGGCGCAGTGGCAAGACCACGGGCACTGCGAGGCAATCAAGATGGGGACGAGGATGAGGCTGATGTAGTTGAGGATGGAGCTGAGATGAAATTTTCACTGAGGGTAGCTGGAGGGGGCAGCAGGCACGTTGTGAAGGCTGACAGAAAGAAGGCTGCTGAGGACAATGGACATGTTGCGAATGATCAAGAGAAGAAGATGACGGCAAGAGCAAGGTGGCGTAGTGGCGGTTTGTAGGAGTGGGACAACCAAATGCTCTGCTGTCAAGAGAGTGACAGCTTGTACCCCAGTTGGCTCGAAGCGGAAGCAGATGGCTACATGTGTCTGATATCCTGACAGTAGCTGGTAACATGCTGGTGCCGATGATGCGAGAAGGTAATGAAAGGGCGCGACTCAAGGCGATGGATGCGCGAGCGCGGATGCAAATGAGGCAGATGGATGAGACAAGGGAGAGTGCTGCAGATGAGGAAGACGGGGTCGTTTCTGGCGGTTGAATGTCGAGAATCGACTTCTGGCAAGTGGCAGGAAGCTTTGTGGAAGGCGATTGGTCATGGTCAGTGACATATGGCTGGTCATCGTGCATGGTATCCACACCGTGCCACAACACACTGAAGGTCATTGTGCTTGCTAGTTGAAACCTGGTGTTCCCAATCAATTGTTTCCCCCCTCTGTCTATTTGTGACTCGTATTATGAGTTGCCAACGTTGACCATACACTGCGGATTTCTTTGGTCAAAGGCAATACATATGCCTACTTTGGTTGGTCATTGTGCATGGTAGCCACACCGTGCTACTACTGATTGAAGGTCGTTGTACTTGCTACTTGAGAACTGATATTCCCGGACCATTGTTTCCCCCTCTGACTGTTTGTGACTTGTGTTATGGTTGGTGAACGTTGACCACCCATATTGAAATTCTTTGGTCATGGTCAGTGACATATGCCTAGTTTGGTTGTTTGGTGTGCATAGTAGCCATACCGTGCGACTACGTATTGAAGTTATTTGTCCTTTCTAGTCCATGCATAGGCTTCCCAAACCATTGTCTCTCCCTCAGACAGTTTGTGACTTGTGTTATGAGCTGTCAATGTTGACCACACATAGTGGACTTCTTCCGTCATAGTCAGTGACGTTTTCATCCTTTGGTTGGTCACTGTGTACGCTAGCCATACCATGCCACTACTTGTTGGTCTTCATACTTTCTAGTTGATAACTAGTGTTCCCAACCCATTGTTTCCCCTTCTGACCATTTGTGACTCGTGTGATGAGTTTTCAACATTGACCACACAGCGTGAACTTCGTTGGTCATGGTTAGTGACATGTGCCTAGTTTGCTTTGTCACTGTAAGTGGTTACCAAGCAGTGTCACTACGTAGTAAAGGTATTTGTGCTTTCTACGTAATAGTTGGTGTTCCCATACCATTGTTACCCCACGCTAACTACCAATGAATCGTGTTGACAGTTGTCAACGCTGACCACATGATGTGAAATTCGTTGGTCATGGTCAGTGACATATGCATACTCTGGTTGATCACAGTGCATGGTAGCCACGCTGTGCCACTACATATTGAAGGTATTTGTACTTGCTAGTGGATAACTAGTATTCACAACCCATTATCTTCCAACCTGACCATTTGTTACTCTTGTTATGAGTTGTCATAGTTTACCACACTTAGTCACATTATTTGGTCATGGTCAGTGATATATGCCTACTCTGGTTGGTCATCTTGCATGGTATCCACACCGTACCACAACTTATTGAAGGTCCGTGTACTTGCTAGTTGATACCTCGTGTTCCCAAACCATTTTCCCCCCCTCTTACCATTTGTGACGCCTATTATGAGCTGTCAACGTTGACCACACACTCCGGATTTCTTTGGTCAAAGGCAGTACATATGCCTACTTTGGCCGGTCATTGTGCATGGTAGCCACACCGTGCTTATACTGATTGAAGGTAACTGTACTTTCTAGTTGAGAACTGATATTCCTAGACCATTGTTTCCCCTTCTGATCGTTTGTGACATGGGTTATGGTTGGTGAACGTTGACCACCCATATTGAAATTCTCTGGTCATGGTCAGTGACATATACCTAGTTTGGTTGTTTGGTGTGCATAGTAGCCACACCGTGCCACTACGTATTGAAGTTCTTTGTCCTTTGTAGTCCATACACAGGGTTCCCAAACCATTGTCTCTCAGTCTGACCATTTGTGACTCGTGTTATGAGTTGTCAATGTTGACCACATATAGTGGACTTCTTCGGTCATAGTCAGTGACGCATGCATCCTTTGGTTGGTCACTGTGTACGCTAGCCATACCGTGCCACGACTTGGTTAAGGTATTTGTACTTGCTAGTTGATAACTAGTGTTCCCAACCCATTGCTTCCCCCTTGGACCATTTGTGACTCGTGTTATGCGTTTTCAGCGTTGACCACACACTTTGAAATTCTTTTGGTCATGGTTAGTGACATATGCCTACTTTGTTTTGTCATTGTACATGGTTACCACGCCGTGTCACTACGTATTGAAGGTCTCTGTGCTTTCTAGTTTATAGCTAGTGTTCCCAAACCATTGTTACCCCCTCTGACTATCTGTGACTCGTGTTGGGAGTTGTCAACATTGACCACATGAAGTGAAATTCTTTGGTCATGGTCAGTGACATATGCATACTTTGGTTGGTCACTGTGCATTGTAGCCACACTCTGCCACTGCATATTGAAGGTATTTTTACTTGCTTGTCGATTACTAGTATTTAAAAACCATTATCTTCCACTCTGACCATTCGTGACTTGTGTTATGAGTTGTCAAAGTTCACCTCACATGGTGACATTATTTGGTCATGGTCAGTGACATATGGTTAGTCATCGTGCATGGTACCCACACCGTGCCACAACGTACTGAAGGTCATTGTGCTTGCTAGTTGATATGTGGTTTTCCCAAACAATTGTTTCCCCCTCTGACTATTTGTGACTCGTATTATGAGTTGCCAACGTTGACCATACACAGCGGATTTCTTTGGTCAAAGGCAGTACATATGTCTACTTTGGTTCGTCATTGTGCATGGTAGCCACAATGTGCTACTACTGATTGTAGGCCGTTGTACTTGCTAGTTGAGAACTGACATTCCCGGACCATTGTTTCCCCCTCTCACCATTTGTGACTCGTGTTATGGTTGGTGAACGTTGACCACCCATATTGAAATTCTTTGGTCATGGTCAGTGACATATGCCTAGTTTGGTTCTTTGGTGTGCATAGTAGCCACACCGTGCCACTACGTATTGAAGTTATTTGTCCTTTTTAGTCCATGCATAGGGTTCCCAAACCATTGTCTCTCCCTCTGAAAATTCATGACTCGTGTTATGAGTTGTCAATGTTGACCACACATAGTGGACTTATTCTGTCATAGTCAGTGACGTATTCATCCTTTGGTTGGTCACTGTGCACGCTAGCCACACCGTGCCACTACTTGTTGAAGTTATTCATACTTGCTAGTTGATAACTAGTGTTCCCAACCCATTGTTTCCCCCTCTGACCATTTGTGACTCTTGTGATGAGTGTTCAACGTTGACCACACACCGTGAAATTTGTTGGTCATGGTTAGTGACATATGCCTAGTTTGGTTTTTCACTATACGTGGTTACCACGCCGTGTCACTACGTAGTTAAGGTATTTGTGCTTTCTAGTTAATAGTTGATGTTACCAGACCATTGTTACCCCACTCTGACTATGAGTGACTCGTGTTGTGAGTTGTCAACGCTGACCACATGAAGTGAAACTCGTTGGTCATGGTCAGTGACATATGGATACTTTGTTTGGTCACTGTGCATGGTAGCCACGCTGTGCCACTACATATTGAATGTATTTGTACTTGCTAGTGGATAACTAGTATTCACAAACCATTATGTTCCACCCTGACCATTTGTGACTCCTGTTATGAGTTTTCAAAGTTTACCACACTTGGTGACATTATTTGGTCATGGTCAGTGACATATACCTACTTTGGTTGGTCATCGTGCATGGTATCTAGACCGTGCCACAGCTTATTGAAGGTCCTTGTGCTTGCTAGTTGATACCTAGTGTTCCCAAACCATTGTCTTCCCCTGTAACCATTTGTGACTCCTATTATGAGTTGTCAACGTTGACCACACAGAGCGGATTTCTTTCTTCAAAGTCAGTACATATGCCTTCGTTGGTCGGTCATTGTGCATGGTGGCCACACCGTGCTACTACTGACTGAAGGTCATTGTACTTGCTAGTTGGTATCTAGTCTTCCAAAACCATTATTTCCGCCTCTGACAAATTGTGACCCATATTGTGGGTTGTCAACGTTGACCACACACAGTAAAAGTATTTGGTCATGGTAAGTGGCCCATGCCTAATCTGGTTGGTCATTGTGCATGGTAGTCACACCGTTCCACTACTTGTTGAAAGTATTTGTACTTGCTAGTCAATAAATAGCAAAATGTTTCTCCCTTTGACACCAGGTTGGTTTTTGTTGATTTGTTACGCGTATGTGCCTTCACTGGAATACTCCCTCCCACCTCCCTAGAGGGATGTTCCATGGACGACCTGGAGGACAGATTTGCGACCGCTGTATGACACCCCCTGTACCCCCCCCCCCCCCCCC
>SZWC01000026.1:305699-320063 GCA_023375785.1 Penium margaritaceum | reverse complement strand
GACCTGGGACCTCTTGAGTACTACCTAGGCATCAGTGTCACGCGGGATCGCTCAGCCGGCACCATCAGGCTCAGCCAGACCAAATACATTGATCACATCCTCAAGCGGTACGACATGGAGGACTGCAAACCCGTCAGCACCCCCATGGCAGCAGATTGCATCCTCACCTCAGGTGCCGCTCCTACCAACAAAGCAGAGCAGGTCGACATGGCAGGCGTGCCATATCAGTCTGCCGTGGGCAGTCTAATGTACGCGATGGTCGCGACTCGCCCCGACATCTGCCACGCTGTGGGGCAGGTGAGCAGGTATGTGGCCAACCCTGGGCCACAACACTGGCAAGCAGTGAAGCGGATCTTTCGCTACCTGAAGGGCACGCGGCACTTGGGCATCCAGTACGGTGGGGTGCCACAGTCGGACTCCTTGCGGCTCATGGTGTATACCGATGCAGATTGGACTGGGAATGTCGACGACCGCAAGTCCACGTCGGGCTACGTGTGCGTGCTGAACGGAGGAGCCGTGTCATGGGCAAGCCGTAAACAGGACTGCGTCTCCCTCTCCACTGCCGAAGCAGAGTACATTGCTCTAGCGGAAGCGTGCAAGGAGACAACGTGGCTGCGTAGCCTGCTCCAAGAGATACGAGCACCTCAATCGGCCGCAACGGTAGTCAAGGTGGACAACAAGTCTGCCATCGACATGTCCAAAAATGGCACCTTGACGCGGAGGACAAAACACATCGAAGTTCGGTACCACTTCAGTCGCGACCTGGTCGCTAAGGGAGTGCTGGAGCTTGAGCACGTTGCGTCCAAGCTCAACCGGGCAGACATGCTGACAAAATCCCTTCACCGAGAACTCCACCTTGCAGGAAGACAGGGTATCGGCATGAAGAGCGTAAGTGACGAAGACTGAAGACAGGACAAGTGGCCAGAGGTGCAAGGGAGAGATTGTTGTTATTTGAATGCCCCTTGGCCACTAGTCTCCAGAATTGGCGAGTAGTGGACGGACCAGGCATGCACTGCTCATGTGGAGCAAGTCCCCTGGGTCCAGTCCAACAGACCAGGCATGCACTGTCCTTGTTCAAGGATAAGTCCCCTGGGTTTTTTCTGATGACGGCTATTCAGATTGTCAATCTGACCGTACCGATGGAAAGAGCAGGTGTCAAACTGTCAGCTGTCCAAGTTTCGGGCTGATCCAACGGTCGGATTGGAAGATGCGAGATGTGCCTTGGATCAGGGGATGTCTTCCCTGATTGAGGGGATGACCTCCTTAATTTAAGGAGTGACATCGGCCGAGGCGCGCGCGCTTCGGGTTAGCCGAGGCGCGTGCGCTTCGGCTGCCAAAGGCACTCCTTAGCTATTTATGCCTTGTACTTGCCATTGTCTCAACTACTCCTTCACTTGATGTCTCTTGTTTGAGCTGTGCGCTTGAGACTGAGCTTGATATGAACTGCTAAGGTGGTTGTAATCTTGCTCGTGTGAGAGTGCTGACTTAATTTGTTGGGCTCTCACACCAAGGAAGAAGAAGGCTTAGAGGGCGGGAGCCCCTAAGACCTTGAGCGAAAGCACCTGGGTAGCTAGGTCTCACCAGAGGCATAGTTAATTCCTTGGGGGTGATCGTGATCCTTGGGTGAAATTCCCTTGGACGGTCGGCAGTTGCCATTGTGTCGGCGCTGTTTTCTAGACCGGAGCCTCAGGCCACGTGACTCAGGAATAACACCAAGACACCTCTAGATGCCTTGTAGGACAAGTCACCCCTTCTAGAAGGTGTGCCACCTTCCTGGACCCTCACCTGACCTTCTAGAAACTTAAAGAGGAACTCTAGAGGTTGAGCTAGCTTCCTGGCATCTATCTTCCACCTCCCTTGAGGCAGGGCAGAATTTCATCTTGTGGGACTTGAACCCGGGCCCCTGCCTCTAGAGGTGGACACCATTATCCACTAAGCCACTAAGGCTTGTCTTTTTGGTGTTCCTTTTTGGAGTCACTTCTGCCATGGTGAGGAGCATCATTCCAACAAAAGGAAGCGGTGGAAGAGGTAGCGGCAAGAAGGGTGCCAAGAAAGGTGCGTGCCTCAATTGCGGCAAGGAGGGCCACTGGGCCCGCGAGTGCCCGGAGGAGGCGAAGACCGGCCGCAAAAACAGCAAGGGAAGGTCGCTCCTCAACGGCAACAAGAACCACTTCGTCAAGAAGGCCAACAGGCGGTGCCTGGATTCCGGGGCCGAGGAGCACACCCAAGTCGAGAAGGTGGGGTTCGTCACCTACGAGAAGTCGTCCAAGTCAATGGTGGTCGCGAACGACAAAGTCGAGCCGGCGGCCGGCGAAGGCGACGTGGAGGTGGAAGTCGTGGTGGGCGGTAAGAAGGAGCTGTGCACAATCCGTGATGTGCAGCACGTCCCTGGCCTGGCTGACATCCTGAGTGTTAGCCGCTTGACGGACAAGGGGTATGAGGTGCTCTTCCACAGGAAAGGCGCAGTGGTGCGCATCGACAGCGAAGGCGAGGTCGTGCTGGAGGCGAAGCGCGAAGGCGGTCTCTACATTGTGGAGACCAAGGTGGTCCCCGCGGCATCGGACGCAGCAGACTCGCAGGAGCGCGTCGTCAACATGGCCAAGGGAGGAAGAGCTGATCTGGAGCTCTGGCACCGACGGTTGGGGCATTCGGCGCCCGCAACCGTTAAGGAGATGGCGAAGTGCGACATGGTGCGCGGCCTCATCATCGACGGTGCAGCAGACGCGGCAGCAGATGTAGCAGCGCACAAAAGGTGCGAGCCTTGCATTTTGGGCAAGGCGCGGCGCAAGCCGTTCAATGAGAACGAGGCTCGCACAAAGGACCTGCTGGAGGTCGTGCACAGCGACGTGTGCGGACCGTTCAAAACGCCGTCAAACAGCGGCTTGAGATACTTCGTCACCTTCATTGACGACTGCAGCAGAAAGCTCTACGTGTACTTCATGAAGCGGAAAGGCGAGATCCTGGACCGGCTGAAGGAGTACGTTGCAGCGGTGGAGAGGCAGACTGGCTGGAAGGTCAGAGCGCTACGCAACGACAATGGCGAAGAGTACTTGGGCTGCAGCGGGTGGATGAAGCAGGAGGACATCAAGTGGGAACCCACTATGCCGTACTCGCCACAGTCCAACAGAGTGGCGGAGCGTGCGAACCAGATGCTGCTCAACATGGTGCGGACCATGCTTGTGGATGCGGGGTTGCCGCGAGGGTTCTGGGCGGAGGCTGTGCGTACAGCGAGCTACACCATCAACCTCACCCCAACAGCGGTGCTGAAGGGTAAGGGCGGCTGGAAGACGCCGCAGGAGGTTTGGAGCGGGCGCAAGCCAAACGTGGCGCACCTGAAGGTGTTTGGGTGCAAGGTGCACGCGATGATGCAGGCGGCGCAACGACGCGACAGCAAGCTAGAACCACGGGCAAAGCCATGCTTGTTCCTCGGCTACGAGAGCGCGCAAAAGGCGTACAGGCTCTGGGATCCGCGCATGCAAGAGATCATCCGCAGCCGTGATGTCGAGTTCGACGAGCAGCAAAGCTTCAGCAGCAGCAGCAACGACATGAGCGTCAGGAACACTCCAAAACAGACTGAGTGGTTCCAGCTCCTTGACTTTGAGGAGGAGCCAGCGGACGCGGAGGTCGATGATGCGGCGTCAGAGCGCGGCGGTGCAGCAGGTGCAGCAGCCGACGTGGAGGACTTCGACGACGATGCAGCAAGGCTGGAGATCCGGCGGAATGATCCGTCAAAGGAGGCACCGCGGGTGCCGAAGCGTGCACTCCCGGCGGAGTTCGCGTCGGGCGTCGGAGAAAAATACTCCGGACGCGCCGCCCGTCCGGTTGATGGTTCAACGGAGCGGGAGGAATCCTCGGGGAGCCGTCCGGTCGATGATTCACAGGAGCGGGCTGAGTCGGAAGGATCGCAGCAGAGCGACGAGACGCCGCCAAGACTGCCGCGCCGCAGCGGGAGGCAGCGGAAAGCGGGGAAGCGTTTCCACGCAGGCACCGGTCGATGGATCGGCATGACGCGGTGCATGCTGGCTGCATCAACGGAACTGACAACCGTGCAAGAGGCGCTTGCGCGGCCCGAGGGGAAGCAGTGGGACGCCGCCATCAAGTCGGAGTTGGCGTCCATTGCTGAAAATGACACGTGGCAGCTGGTTGACAGGCCGAAACACGCCAAGGTCATCGGCACCAAGTGGGTCTTCAAGACCAAGTTCACAAAGGAAGGTGTGGTGGATAAATACAAGGCGCGGCTCGTGGCGAAGGGGTATGCACAGCGTAAGGGCGAGCACTACGATGAGACGTTCGCCCCCGTCGCCAAGTTCACAAGCATCCGAGCGATCCTTGCAGTGGCAGCCGCGAAGGACATGGAGCTCCACCAAATGGATGTAAAAACAGCCTTCCTCAATGGCATCATCGACAAAGAAATCTACATGGAGGTGCCGGAGGGGGTGGAGGCACCGGAGGGCAAGGTGTGCAAGCTGCGGAAGTCCTTGTATGGACTAAAACAATCGCCCCGATGCTGGTACCAACAGATGGACAGCTTCATGGCAGAAATCGGCTTCAAGCGCTGTGAGGCGGATCACAGCGTGTACGTGCAGCGCAGCAAGAAGCTCCATCAGATTGTCGCACTCTACGTGGACGATCTGATCTTGTGCTCCTCAGACCTGCCGAGCCTACAGCAGCTGAAAGAGCAGCTGAGCAGCAGGTTCCAGATGTCGGACATGGGGGAGCTGGAGTTCTACCTCGGGGTGAGCATTACGCGAAACCGGAGGGCGCGCACGCTTGAGCTTGGACAGGCCAAATACGTGGCCGAGGTGCTGAAGCGGTACGGCATGGAGGATTGCAAACCAGTATGCAGTCCTGTCTCCACGACCTATGAACTGAGTGCGGCAATGGCGCCGCAAACAAAAGAAGAGCGGGAGGATATGGCAGGGTGCCCTACCAGCCGGCGGTGGGCAGCCTCATGTATGCCATGGTGGCGAATCGACCGGACCTGGCCTACGCGGTGGGCCAAGTGAGCAGGTACGTGGCCGATCCAGGGCCACTACACTGGCAGGCGGTCAAGCGCATCCTCCGCTACCTGCAGGCAACGCGGCACACGCGCTTGAGGTTCGACGGCAAAGGGCAGGCGGACCCTTTGCGCCTGGTCTGCTACACGGATGCAGACTACGCTGGCGATGTGGACAAGCGGAAGTCCACATCCGGCTACGTGTTCTTCCTCAATGGTGCAGCGGTCTCGTGGTGCAGCAGGAATTAAGACTGCGTTGCCACCTCCACAGTGGAAGCGGAGTACATCGCGCTTGCCGAGGAGATCAAGGAGGCGGTGTGGCTCCGCAGGTTGCTGGGGGAGCTGGGCGTGCCGCAGCAGGAGCCAACAGTGGTGCAAGAGGACAACACCGGCTCCATCTCGCTGACCAACAACCCAACGCAGCACAGGAGGACGAAGCACATCGACGTGTGTTACCATTACGCACGGGACATGGTCGAGAAGGGGCAGGTGGTGCTGCAACACTGCAGCACGCACAACATGCTTGCGGATTGTTTGACCAAAGCGCAACCCGCGGACCGGCACGCGATGAGCGTGGCCGGACTTGGGATGACCAGCTATGATGGGCTGGAGAGCACAGCGGAAGATGAGTAAGAGCAAGCTGGAGCAGCGGGCATGGCAGGTGCAAGGGGGAGAATGTTGAAAAATTGCCCCTCCGCATGCCGAAGTGCGGCGCCGGGAGGCGCCGACGAGCCGCCAGAAAGTACAAATTCCGCTTCGGCGGATCTGGCGACTCGACAATTGGTCGGATCTTAAAATGGAGGATTGCCAAGTAAAATTGACGAGTCGCTGAATCCGGTGGAAGTTGTTTCACCGGAATCGGACAAGCATCGAGGGAGATATGGCCTTCCAAAGTTGGGGTATGTGCAGCGGCTCTGGGAGCCAGCTGCGACTCGAAATCCGGTCGATAATCGACCGGATCGAGTAACAAAACTACCATGTGGAAGAAATGCTCCGATAGGCCTGCCGAGGCGTCCGGTGGATGATCCGCCTGATCAGGTGGATCATCCACCGGATCCAGTAGTGCAGGTTGTTACTGAGGGACTTAGCCAAAATCCTGGCTCGACGTCCGAAACTCAGTAGTACGTTTTGTTACTCGGGGACTTTGTCAAAATTCTGACTGCAGGTCCGCGGACAGGTTTCGAACCTCGTCACACCCCATCACCAAACNTGGAGAAAATGCTCCGATAGGCCTGCCGAGGCGTCCGGTGGATGATCCGCCTGATCAGGTGGATCATCCACCGGATCCAGTAGTGCAGGTTGTTACTGAGGGACTTAGCCAAAATCCTGGCTCGACGTCCGAAACTCAGTAGTACGTTTTGTTACTCGGGGACTTTGTCAAAATTCTGACTGCAGGTCCGCGGACAGGTTTCGAACCTCGTCACACCCCATCACCAAAATCGACCCAAACGTGGGTAGGGTGCGTAGAAACAGTGCAGGGGACCCCTACACAACGTGCAAGTGGACCTGCGCCATGGGAAAGGCGCTTTGCACGTGAAGGAAGGCGCCACGGCGTGTGCGCGCCATGGAAGCGTTAGGCGTTTCTGTGGTGGGTGAGAGCTGCGCTTCGGCAAGCATAACTTGGGCTACGCTTGGCCAAATCGCGCACGGTGTGGTGCGTTGGGAAGCTCATGACTAGCCCTATAAATGTTGTCATCATGTTTATGTTCATAAAATAACGCAAAACGACGTTATTCCCTTCGAAAACTGACTGTCTCTAAATTCCTGCTCACATAGCGTGAGGCGACCAAAAAGCTCACGCTCGGTCTCAGATTCACCCAAAACAGTAGACCTGATCCACTAGAGTCTATCAGACCAACGTCAAGACCGCACCATGCGGCTCTCTCCCTGACAGTGACTAGTATTATGAGTTGCAAACATTGACCATACACAGCGGATTTATTTGGTCAAAGGCAGTACATATGTCTACTTTGGTTGGTCATTGTGCATGGTAGCCACATCGTGCTACTGCTGATTGAAGGTCGTTGTACTTGCTAGTTGAGAACTGATATTCCCGGACCATTGTTTCCCGCTCTGACCGTTTGTAACTCGTGTTATCGTTGGTGAATGTTGACCACCCATAGTGAAATTCTTTGGTCATGCTCAGTGACATATGCCTAGTTTGGTTGTTTTGTGTGCATAGTAGCCACACCGTGCCACAACGTATTGAAGTTATTTTTCCTCTCTAGTCCATGCATAGGGTTCTGAAACCATTGTCTCTCCCTCTGACAATTGGTGACTCGTGTTATGAGTTGTTAATGTTGACCACACATAGTGGACTACTTCCGTCATAGTCAGTGACGTATTCATCCTTTTGTTGGTCACTGTGCACGCTAGCCACACCGTGCCACTACTTGTTGAAGTTCTTAATACTTGCTAGTTGATAACTAGTGTTCCCAACCCATTGTTTCCACCCCTGACAATTTGTGACTCGTGTGATGAGTTATCAACGTTGACCACGCACCGTGAAATCCGTTGGTCATGGTTCGTGACATGTGCCTAGTTTCGTTTGTCACTGTACGTGGTTACCACGCAGTGTCACTACGTAACAAAGGTATTTGTGCTTTCTAGTTTATAGTTGGTGTTTGCAAACCATTGTTACCCCACTCTGACTATCAGTGACTCATGTTGTGAGTTCTCAACACCGACCACATGAAGTGATATTTGTTGATCATGGTCAGTGACATATGCATACTTTGGTTGGTCACTGTGAATGGTAGCCACGCTGTGCCACTACATATTGAAGGTATTTGTTGTTGCCAGTGGATAACTAGTATTCGCAAACCATTATCTTCCACCCTGACCATTTGTGACTCGTGTTATGAGTTGTCAAAGTCTACCACACTTAGTGACATTATTTGATCATGGTCAGTGACATATGCCTACTTTGGTTGGTCATCGTGCATGGTATCCACACTGTGCCACAACTTATTGGAAGTCCTTGTGCTTGCTAGTTGATAGCTGGTGTTCCCAACCATTGTCTCCCCCTATGACCACTTGTGAGTCCTATTGTGAGTTGTCAACGTTGACCACACACAGCGGACTTCTTTGGTCAAAGGCAGTACATATGCCTACTTTGGTCGGTCATTTTGCATGGTAGCCACACCGTGCTTATACTGATTCAAGGTCACTGTACTTGCTAGTTGAGAACTGATATTCCCAGACCATTGTTTCCCCTTCTGACCGTTTGTGACAAGTTTTATGGTTGGTGAGCGTTGACCACCCATATTGAAATTCTCTGGTCATGGTCAGTGACATATGCCTAGTTTGGTTGTTTGGTGTGCATAGTAGCCACACCGTGCCACTACGTATTGAAGTTCTTTGTCGTTTCTAGTCGATACACAAGGTTCCCCAACCATTGTCTCTCCATCTGACCATTTGTGACTCGTGTTATGAGTTGTCAATGTTGACCACACATAGTGGACTTCTTTAGTCATAGTCAGTGACGTATGCATGCTTTGGTTGGTCACTGTGTACGGTAGCCATACTGTGCCACTGCTTGTTTAAGGTCTTTGTACTTGCAAGTTCATAACTAGTGTTCCCAACCCATTGTTTCCCCCACTGACCATTTTTGACTTGTGTTATGCATTTTCAACGTTGACCACAGACTGTGAAATTCTTTTGGTCATGATTTGTGACATATGCCTACTTTGGTTTGTCACTGTACATGGTTACCACGCTGTATCACTACGTATCGAAGGTCTCTGTGCTTTCTAGTTGATAGCTAGTGTTCCCAAACCATTGTTACCCCCTCTGAATTCTGTGACTCGTGTTGTGAGTTGTCAACATTGACCACATGAAGTGAAATTCGTTGGTCATGGTCAGTGACATATGCATACTTTGGTTGGTCACTGTGCATTGTAGCCACACTGTACCACTGTATATTGAAGGTATCTGTACTTGCTAGACGATAACTAGTATTTGTAAACCATTATCTTCCACTCGGACCATTTGTGACTCGTGTTATGAGTTGTCAAAACATACCACACATGGTGACATTCTTTGGTCATTGTCAGTGACACATGGTATGTCATCGTGCATGGTATCCACACCGTGCCACAACGTACTGAAGGTCATTGTACTTGCTAGTTGATACCTGGTGTTCCCAAACAATTTTTTCCCCCCTCTGACTAGTGGTGACTCGTATTATGAGTTGCCAATGTTGACCATACACAGCGGATTTCTTTGGTCAAAGGCAGTACATATGCCTACTTTGGTCGGTCATTGTGAATGGTAGCCACACAGTGCTAGTACTAACTGAAGGTCGTTGTACTTGCTAGTTGAGAACTGATATTCCTGGACCATTATTTTCCCCTCTGACCGTTTGTGACTCCTGTTATGGTTGGTGAACTTTGGTGAACTTACGTTGACCACCCATATTGAAATTCTTTGGTCATGGTCAGTGACATATGCCTAGTTTGGTGGTTTGGTGTGCATATGGACCACACCGTGCCACTACGTATTGAAGTTATTTGTCCTTTCTAGTCCATGCATAGGGTTCCCAAACCATTGTCTTTCCCTCTGACCATTTGTGACTCCTGTTATGAGTTGTTAATGTTGACCACACATAGTGGACTTCTTCCGTCATAGTCAGTGACGTATTCATCCTTTGGTTGGTCACTGTGCACGCTAGCAACACCGTGCCACTACTTGTTGAAGTTCTTCATACTTGCTAGTTGTTTCCACCTCTGACCATTTGTGACTCGTGTGATGAGTTTTCAACGTTGACCACACACCGTGAAATTCGTTGGTCATGGTTAGTGACATGTGCCTAGTTTGGTTTGTCACTGTACGTGGTTACCATGCCATGTCACTACGTAATAAAGGTATTTGTGCTTTCTAGTTAATAGTTGGTGTTCCCAAACCATTGTTACCCCACTCCAACTATCAGTGACTCCTGCTGTGAGCTGTCAACGCTGACCACATGAAGTGAAATTCGTTGGTCATGGTCAGTGACATATGCATATTCTGGTTGGTCACTGTGCATGGTAGCCACACTATGCCACTATATGTTGAAGGTATTTGTTCTTGCTAGTGGATAACTAATATTCACAAACCATTCTCTTCCACCCTGACCATTTGTGGCTCGTGTTATGAGTTGTCAAAGTTTACCACACTTAGTGACATTATTTGGTCATGGTCAGTCACATATGCCTACTTTGGTTGGTCATCGTGCATGGTATCCACACTGTGCCACAACGTATTGAAGGTCCTTGTGCTTGCTAGTTGATACCTGGTGTTCCTAAACAATTATTTCCCCCTCTGACCATTTGTGACTCCTATTATGAGTTGTCAATGCTGACCGCACACAGCGGATTTCTTTTGTCAAAGGTAGTACATATGCCTACGTTTGTCAGTCATTGTGAATGGTAGCCACACCGTGCTTATACTGATTGAAGGTCGCTGAACTTGCTAGTTGAGAACTGATATTCAGAGACCATTGTTTCCCTTTTGACCGTTTGTGACTGGTGTTATGGTTGGTGAATGTTGACCACCCATATTGAAATTCTTTCATCATGGTCGGTGACATATGCCTAGTTTGGTTGTTTGGTGTGCATAGTAGCCACACCGTGCCACTACGTATTGAAGTTCGTTGTCCATTCTAGTCGATGCATAGGGTTCCTGAACCATTGTCTCCCCCTCTGACCATTTGTGACTCGTGTTATGAGTTGTCAACGTTAACCACATAAAGGGGATTTCTTTGGTCAAAGGCAGTACATATGCCTACTTTGGTCTGTCATTGTGCATGGTAGCCACACCGTGCTACTACTGACTGAAGGTCGTTGTACTTGCTCGTTGGTATCTAGTATTCCCTAACCATTGTTTCCCCTTCTGACAAATTGTGACCCATGTTATGGATTCTCAACATTGACCACACATAGTAAAAATATTTGGTCATGGTAAGTGGCCCATGCCTAATCTGGTTGGTCATTGTGTATGGTAGCCACACCGTTCCACTACTTGTTGAGAGTCTTTGTACTTGCTAGTCAATAAAAACCAAAAGGTTTATCCCTTTGACACCAGGTCGGTTTTTGTTGATTTGTTACGCGTAGTTGCCTTCACTGGAATACTCCCTCCCACCCCCCTAGATGGATGTTCCGTGGACAACCTGGAGGACAGATTTGCAACCGCATTATGACACCCCCTACCCCTCACGGCTTAGGCTCGAAGGGAGAGTTGAGGTATCACATCACGGCTGCCCTCCCCCCCCCCCCCCCCCCCCCCCCCCCNTATCCCTTTGACACCAGGTCGGTTTTTGTTGATTTGTTACGCGTAGTTGCCTTCACTGGAATACTCCCTCCCACCCCCCTAGATGGATGTTCCGTGGACAACCTGGAGGACAGATTTGCAACCGCATTATGACACCCCCTACCCCTCACGGCTTAGGCTCGAAGGGAGAGTTGAGGTATCACATCACGGCTGCCCTCCCCCCCCCCCTCCCCAGGACGCGAGCCTATTCTATATTGCGCGTATGAGGATTCAAACCCAGGACCTACCGCTACACAATATAACTCTATAAGCACTAAGCCAACTCACTTGGTGTTCGTATGATGTCCAAATGACATTATAAGGGTTCTTATGGGTAAAGAGCATAAAAGAAGGGGTTTTAAGATTAGAGGGTAGTTTTCAAAAGTATAAATGATAACAAGGTTTGTTTAATAGAAAACATGATGCAGACAGAATTTCAAATAGAGAAAATTCAAGCTTGAATAACCTCTCAACCATTGTTCCGATTGACCAGCCGTAAGAAGGAAAGTTGACTACACACAGTGAAACTCTTTTCATGATATTCAGTGACACAAGCATACTTTGGTTGGTCATTGTGCATGGTAGCCACACCGTCCCACCACTTAACGAAGGTCTTTGTACTTGCTAGTCGATACCGAGTATTCCCAAACCATTGTTTCTCCCTCTCCCCATTTTTGACTTGTATTATGAGTTGTGAACATTGACCACACACACTAAACTTCTTTGGTCATGAGCAGTGACATATGCCTAATTTGATAGGTCATTGTGCACGGTAGCCACACCGTGCCAATACATACGAAAACTCTTTGTACTTGCTACAAGATACATAGTCTTTTGAAACCATGTTTTCCCCCACTGACCATTTGTGACTCATGTTATGGGTTGTGAACATTGACCACCCATATTGAAATCCTTTGGTCATGGTTAGTGACATATGCCTAGTTTGGTTTGTCACTATACGTGGTTATCACGCCGTGTCACTACGTATTGAAGGTCTTTGTGCTTTCTAGTTGATAGCTAGTGTTCCAAAACCATTGTTACCCTCCCTTGACTATCAGTGACTCGTGTCGTGAGTTGTCATCGCTGACCACATGAAGCAAAATTCGTTGGTCATGGTCAGTGACATATGCATACTTTGGTTGGTCACTGTGCATGGTAGCCAGGCTGTGCCACTAAATATTGAAGGTATTTGTACTTGCCAGTTGATAACTAGTATTCACAAACTATTATCTTCCACCCTGACCATTTGTGACTCGCTTTATGAGTTGTCAAAGTTTACCACACTTGGTGAAATTATTTGGTCCTGGTCAATGACATATGCCTACTTTGGTTGGTCATCGTGCATGGTATCCACACTGTGCCACAACTTATTGAAGGTCCTTGTGCTTGCTAGTTGATACCCGGAGTTCCCAAATCATTGTCTCCCCCTCTGACCATTCGTGACTCCTATTATGAGTTGTCAACGCTGACCACACACAGCGGCTTTCTTTGGTCAAAGGTAGTACATATGCCTACTTTGGTCGGTCATTGTGCATGGTAGCCACGTCCTGCTTATACTGATTGAAGGTCGCTGTACTTGCTAGTTGAGAACTGATATTCACAGACCATTGCTTCCCCCTCTGACCGTTTGTGACTCGTGTTATGGTTGGTGAATGTTGACCACCCATATTGAAATTCTTTCATCATGGCCGGTGACATATGCCTAGTTTGATTGTTTGGTGTGCATAGTAGCCACACCGTGCCACTACGTATTGGAGTTTTCTGTCCTTTCTAGTCGATACATAGGGTTCCCAAACCATTGTCTCTCCCTTTGACCATTTGTGACATGTGTTATCAGTTGTCAATGTTGATCATACAAAGTGGACTTCTTCGGTCATAGTCAGTGACGTGCATCCTTTGGTTGGTCACTGTGCACGCTAGCCACAGTGTGCCACTACTTCTTGAAAAATTTTCTACTTGCTAGTTGATAACTAGTGTTCCCAGCCCATGGTTTCCCCCACTGACCATTTGTAACTCGTGTTATGAGTTTTCAATGTTGACCACACACTGTGAAATCCGTTTGGTCATGGTTTGTGACATATGCCTCCTTTCGTTTGTCACTGTACATTGTTAACACGCCGTGTCATTACGCATCAAAGGTCTTTGTGCTTTCTTGTTGACAGTTAGTGTTCCCAAACCATTGTTAGCCCCGGCTGAATATCCGTGACTCGTGTGGTGAGTTGTCAACATTGACCACATGAAGTGAAATTATTTGGTCATGCTCAGTGACATATACATACATTGGTTGGTCACTGTGTATTGTAGCCACACTGTGCCCCAGCATATTTAAGGTGTTTGTACTTGCTAGTCAATAACTAGTATTTAGAAACCATTATCTTCCACTATGACCATTTGTGACTTGTGTTATGAGTTGTCAAAGTTTACCACACATGGTGACATTCTTTGGTCGTGGTGACTGACATATGGTTGGTCATCATGCATGGTATTCACACCGTGCCACCATGTACTAAAGGTTATTGTGCTTGCTAGTTGATATCTGGTGTTCCCAAACAACTGTTTCCCCCTCTGACTATTTGTGACTCGTATCATGAGTTGCCAACGTTGACCATACACAGCGGATTTCTTTGGTCAAAGGCAGTACATATGCCTGCTTTGGTCGGTCATTGTGCATGGCAGCCACACCGTGCTACTATTGATTGAAGGTCGTTGTACTTGCTAGTTGGTATCTAGTATTCCCAAACCATTGTTTCCTCCTCTGACAATTTGTGACCCATATTATGGGTTGTCAACGTTGACCGCACATAGTAAAATTATTTGGTCATGGTAAGTGGCCCATGCCTAATCTTGTTGGTTATTGTGCATGGTAGCCACACCGTTCCACTACTTCTTGAAAGTCTCTGTACTTGCTAGTTAATAAATAGCAAAAGGTTTCTCCCTTTGACACCAGGTCGGTTTTTGTTGATTTGTTACACGTAGGTGCGTTCACTGGAACACCCCCTCCCACTCCCCTAGAGGGATGTTCCGTGGACGACCTGGAGGACAGATTTGCGACCGGATGACACCCCCCTAGCCCCCCCCCC
>SZWC01000026.1:276816-287593 GCA_023375785.1 Penium margaritaceum | reverse complement strand
CCCCCCTCCCAAGTCGCGAGCCTATTCTATACGACACGTACGAGGATTCAAACCCAGGACCTACCGCCCCAGAATCTAACTCTATAAGCACTAAGCCAACTCACATGGTGTTAACATGATGTCCAAATAACATTTAAGGGTTCATATGGGTAAAGGGCACAAAATAAGAGGGTGTAAGATTAGAGGGTAGTTTTGAAAAGTAAGAATGATAACAAAGTTAGTTTAATCATAAAACAAATGACGCTGACGGAATTTCAACTATTCCAAATTCGAGCTTGAATAACCTCCCAACCATTGTTCCGAATGATCAGCTGTAAGAAGGAAAGTTGACTACACACAGTGAAACTCTTTCTATGATATTCAGTGACACAAGCATACTTTGGTTGTTCATTGTGCATGGGAGCCACACCGTGCCACCACTTATCAAAGGTCGTTGTACTTGCTAGTCGATACCGAGTATTCCCAAAGCAGTATTTCTCCCTATTCCCATTTTTGACTTGTATTATGAGTTGTGAACGTTGACCACACACACTAAACTTCTTTGATCATGAGCATTGATGTATGTCTCCTTGGATAGGTCATTGTGCACGGTAGCCACACCGTGCCAATACATACAAAAAATCTTTGTACTTGCTAGAAGATACATAGTATTTCGAAACCATGTTTTCCCCCTCTGACCATTTGTGACTCATGTTATGGGTTGTGAACGTTGACCATCCATATTGAAAATCTCTGGTCATGGTTAGTGACATATGCCTAGTTTGGTTTGTCACTGTACGTGGTTACCACGCCGTGTCACTACATATTGAAGGCCTTTGTGCTTTCTAGTTGATAGCTATTGTTCCCAAACCATTGATACCCTCCTCTGGCTATCAGTGACTCTTTTCGTGAATTGTCAACGCTGACCACATGAAGTGAAATTCGTTGTTCATGGTCAGTGACATATGCATACTTTGGTTGGTCACTGTGCATGGTAGCCACGCTTTGCCTCTACATATTGAACGTATTTGTACTTGCTAGTCGATAACTAGTATTCACAAACCATTATCTTCCACCATGACCAGTTGTGACTCATGTTATGAGTTGTCAAAGTTTACCACACTTAGTGAAATCATTTGGTCATGGTCAGCGACATTTGCCTACTTTGGTTGGTCATCGTGCATGGTATCCACACCGTGCCACAACTTATTGAAGGTCCTTGTGCTTGCTAGTTGATACCTGGTGTTCCCAAACCATTGTCTCCCGTTTGACCATTTGTGACTCCTATTATGAAATGTCAACGCTGACCACACACAGCGGATTTCTTTGGTCAAAGGTAGTACATATGCCTACTTTCGTCGGTCATTGTGCATGATAGCCACACCGTGCCTATACTGATTGAAGGCCGCTGTACTTGCTAGTTGAGAACTGATATTCACAGACCATTGTTTTCCCCTCTGATTGTTTGTGACTCGTGTTATGGTTGGTGAATGTTGACCACCCATATTGAAATTCTTTCATCATGGCCGGTAACATATGCCTAGGTTGGTTGTTTGGTGTGCATAGTAGCCACACCGTGCCACTACGTATTGAAGATATTTGTCCTTTCTAGTCGATACATAGGGTTCCCCAACCATTGTCTCTCCCTCTGACCATTTGTGACTCGTGTTATGAGTTGTCAATGTTGACCACACATAGTGGACTTCTTAGGTCATAGTCAGTGACATATTCATCCTTTGGTTGGTCACTGTGCACGCTAGCCACACCGTGCCACTACTTGTTGAAAGTCTTTCTACTTGCTAGTTGATAACTAGTGTTCCCAACCCATGGTTTTACCCACTGACCATTTGTGACTCGTGTTATGAGTTTTCAATGTTGACCACACACTGTGAAATCCGTTTGGTCATGGTTTGTGACATATGCCTTCTTTGGTTTGTCACTGTACATGGTTAACACGCCTTGTCTTTACGTATCGAAGGTCTTTGTGCTTTCTTGTTGACAGCTAGTGTTCCCAAAGCATTGTTAGCCCCCGCTGACTATCTGTGACTCGTGTCGTGAGGGGTCAACATTGACCACATGAAGTGAATTTATTTGGTCATGATCAGTGACATTTGCATACATTGGTTGGTCACTGTGCATTGTAGCCACACTGTGCCAGTGCATATTGAAGGAATCTGTACTTGCTAGTCGACAACTGGTGTTTAGAAACCATTATTTTCACTGTGACAATTTGTGACTTGTGTTATGAGTTGTCAAAGTTTACCACACATGGTGACATTCTTTGGTCATGGTCAGTGACATATGGTTGGTCATCGTGCATGGTATCCACACCGTGCCACAACTACTGAAGGCCATTGTGCTTGCTAATTGATACCTGGTGTTCCCAAACAATTGTTTCCCCCTCTCACTATTTTTGACTCGTATTATGAGTTGCCAACGTTGACCATACACAGCGGATTTCTTCGGTCAAAGGCAATACATATGCCTACTTCGGTCGGTCATTGTGCATGGCAACCACACCGTGCTACTACTGATTGAAGGTCGTTGTACTTGCTAGTTGATAACTGATATTCCCGGACCATTGTTTCCCCCTCTGACGGTTTGTGACTCATGTTATGGTTGGTGAACATTGACCACCCATATTGAAATTCTTTGGTCATGGTCAGTGACATATGCCTAGTTTGGTTGTTTGGTGTGCATAGTAGCCACACCGCGCTACTACATATTGAAGTTATTTGTCATTTATATTCCATGCATAGGGTCTCCAAACCATTGTCTCTCCCTCTGACCATTCGTGACTTGTGTTATGTTTTTTAAATGTTGACCACACATAGTGGACTTCTTCCGTCATAGTCAGTGACGTATGCATCCTTTGGTTGGTCACGGTGTACGCTAGCCATACTGTGCCACTGTTTGTTGAAGGTCTTTGTACTTGCTAGTTGATAACTACTGGTCCAACCCATTGTTTTCCCCTCTGACCATTTGTGACTCATGTTATGAGTTTTCAACGTTGACCACACACTATGAAACTGTTTTGGTCATGGTTAGTGACATATGCCTAATTTGGTTTGTAACTGTACATGGTTACCATGTAGTGTCACTACGTATCAAAGGTCTCTGTGCTTTCTAGTTGATAGCCAGTGTTCCAAAACCATTGTTACCTCCTGTGAATATCTTTATTGACCACATGAAGTGAAATTATTTGGTCATGGTCAGTGACACATGCATACATTGGTTGGTCACTGTGCATTGTAGCCACACTGTGCCACTGCATATTGAAGGTATTTGTACTTGCTAGTCAACAACTAGTATTTAGAAAGCATTATCTTCCACTCTGACCATTTGTGAATCATGTTATGAGTTGTCAATGTTTGCCACTCATTGTGACATTCTTTGGTCATGGTCAGTGACATATGGTTGGTCATCGTGCATGGTATGCACACCGTGCCACAACTACTGAAGGTCATTGTGTTTGCTAGCTGATACCTGGTGTTCTCAAACGATTGTTTTCCCCTCTTACTATTTGTGACTCATATTATGAGTTGCCAATGTTGACCATACACAGCGGATTTTTTTGGTCAAAGGCAGTACATATGCCTACTTTGGTTGGTCATTGTCCATGGCAGCCACACCATGCTACTACTCATTGAAGGTCGTTGTACTTGCTAGTTGAGAACTGATATTCCCGGAACATTGTTCCCCCCTCCGGCCATTTGTGACTCGTGTTATTGTTGGTGAACTTTGACCACCCATATTGAAATTCGTTGGTCATGTTCAGTGACATGTGCCTAGTTTTGCTGTTTGGTGTGCATAGTAGCCACACCGTGCCACTACGTATTGAAGTTACTTGTCCTTTCTAATCCATGCATAGGGTTCCCAAACCATTGTCTGTCCCTCTGGCCATTCGTGACTCGTGTTATGACTTGTCAATGTTGACTACACATAGTTAACTTCTTCCGTCATAGTCAGTGATGTATTCATCCTTTGGTTGGTCACTGTGCACGCTAGCCACACCGTGCCACTACTTGTTGAAGCTCGTCATACTTGCTAGTTGATAACCAGTGTTCCCAACCCATTGTTTCCCCCTCTGACCATTTGTGAATCATGTGATGAGTTTTCAACGTTGACCACACACCGTGAAATTCGTTGGTCATGGTTAGTGACATATGCCTAGTTTAGTTTGTCACTGTACGTGGTTACCACGCCGTGTCACTACGTAATAAAGGTATTTGTGCTTTCTAGTTACTAGTTGGTGTTCCCAGACCATTCTTACCCCCCTCTAAGTATCAGTGACTCGTGTTGTGAGTTGTCAACGCTGACCACATGAAGTGAAATTCGTTGGTCATGGTCAGTGACATATGCATACTTTGGTTGGTCACTATACATGGTAGCCACGCTGTGCCACTACATATTGAAGGTATTTGTACTTGCTAGTGGATAACTAGTAGTCACAAACCATTACACTCCACCCTGACCATTTGTGACTCGTGTTATGAGTTGTCAAAGTTTACCACACTTAGCGACACCATTTGGTCATGGTCAGCGACATATGCCTACTTTGGTTGGTCATGGTGCATGGTATCCACACCTTGCCACAACTTATTGAAGGTCCTTGTGCTTGCTAGTTGATACCTGGTGTTCCCAGCCCATTGTCTCACCCCTCTGACCATTTGTGGCTCATATTATGAGTTATCAACGTTGACCACACACGGCGGATTTCTTTGGTCAAAGGCAGTACATATGCCTACTTTGGTCGGTCATTGTGCATGGTAGCCACACTGTGCTTATACTGATTGAAGGTCACTGTACTTGCTAGTTGAAAACTGATATTCCCAGACCATTGTTTCCCCTCCTGACCAATTTTGACATGTGTTATGGTTGGTGAACATTGACCACCCATATTGAAATTATCTGGTCATGGTCAATGACATATGCCTAGTTGGTTGTTTGGTGTGCATAGTAGCCGCACCGTGCCACTACGTATTGAAGTTCTTTGTCATTTCTAGTCGATGTATAGGGTTCCCAAACCATTATCTCTCATTCTGACCATTTGTGACGCGTGTTATGAGTTGTCAATGTTGACCACACATAGTGGACCTCTTCGGTCATAGTTAGTGATGTATGCATCCTTTGGTTGGTCACTGTGTACGCTAGCCATACCGTGCCACTGCTTGTTGAAGGTATTTGTACTTGCTAGTTGATAACTAGTGTTCCCGACCCATTGTTTATCCCTCTGACCATTTTTTACTCGTGTTATGCGTTTTCAACGTTGAACACACACTGTGAAATTCTTTTGGTCATGGCTATTAACATATGCCTACTTTGGTTTGTCACTGTACATGGTTACCACGCCGTGTCACTACGTATCGAAGGTCTATGTGCTTTCTAGTTGATAGCTAGTGTTCCCAAACCATTGTTACCCCCTCTGAATATATGTGACTCGTGTTGTGAGTTGTCAACATTGACCACATTAAGTGAAATTCTTTGGTCATGATCAGTGACATATGCATACTTTGGTTGGTCACTGTGCATTGTAGTCACACTGTGCCACTGCATATTGAAGGTATTTATACTTGCTAGTTGATTACTAGTATTCAAAAACCATTATCTTCTTCTCTGACCATTTGTGCCTCGTGTTATGAGTTGTCAAAGTTGACCACACATGGTGACATTATTTGGTCATGGTCAGTGACATATGGTTGGTCATCGTGCATGGTATCCACACCGTGCCACAACGTACTGAAGGTCATTATGCTTGCTATTGGATACCTGGTGTTCCCAAACCATTGTCTCCCCCTCTGACCATTTGTGACTCCTATTATGAGTTGTCAACGCTGACCACACATAGCGGATTTCTTAGGTCAAAGGTAGTACATATGCCTAATTTGGTCGGCCATTGTGCATGGTAGCCACACCGTGCCTATACTGATTGAAGGTCCCTATACTTGCTAGTTGAGAACTGATATTCACAGACAATTGTTTCCCCCTCTGACTGTTTGTGACTCGTGTTCTGGTTGGTGAATGTTGACCACCCATATTGAAATTCTTTCATCATGGCTGGTGACATATGCCTAGGTTGGTTGGTTGGTGTTCATAGTAGCCACACCGTGCCACTACATATTGAAGATCTTTGTCCTTTCTAGTCGATACATAGGATTCCCAAACCATTGTCTCTCCCTCTGACCATTTGTGACTCGTGTTATGAGTTGTCAATGTTGACCACACATAGTGGACTTCTTAGGTCATAGTCAGTGAAATATTCATCCTTTGGTTGGTCACTGTGCACGCTAGCCACACCATGCCACTACTTGTTGAAAGTCTTTCTACTTGCTAGTTGATAACTAGAGTTCCCAACCCATGGTTTCCCCCACTGACCATTTGTGACTCGTGTTATGAGTTTTCAACATTGACCACACACTTTGAAATCCGTTTGGTCATGGTTTGTGACATATGCCTACTTTGGTTTGTCACTGTACATGGTTAGCACGCCGTGTCTTTACGTATCGAAGGTCTTTGTGCTTTCTTTTTGACAGCTAGTGTTCCCAAACTATTGTTAGCCCCCGCTGACTATCTGTGACCCGTGTCGTGAGGGGTCAACATTGACCACATGAAGTGAAGTTGTTTGGTCATGATCAGTGACATATGCATACACTGGTTGGTAACTGTGCATTGTAGCCACACCGTGCCAGTGCATATTGAAGGATTTTGTACTTGCTAGTCGACAACTGGTGTTTAGAAACCATTATCTTCCATTGTGACTATTTGTGACTCGTGTTATGAGTTGTCAAAGTTTACCGCACATGGTGACATTCTTTGGTCATGGTCAGTGACATATGGTTGGTCATCGTGCATGGTATCCACACCGTGCCACAACTACTGAAGGTCATTGTGC
Organism: Penium margaritaceum; assembly: GCA_023375785.1. Lineage (NCBI taxonomy): Eukaryota > Viridiplantae > Streptophyta > Zygnematophyceae > Desmidiales > Peniaceae > Penium > Penium margaritaceum. Next base: position 280,722 of record SZWC01000026.1, on the reverse strand, counting down.
TTGCTAGTTGATACCTGGTGTTCCCAAAAGAAAAATTCCCCCTCTGACTATCTGTGACTCGTATTATGAGTTGTCAACGTTGACCATACACAGCGGATTTCTTTGGTAAAAGGCAGTGTATATGCATACTTTGGTCGGTCATTGTGCATGGTAGCCACACCGTGCTACTACTGATTGAAAGTCGTACTTGCTAGTTGATAACTGATATTCCCGGACCATTGTTTCCCCCTCTTACTGTTTGTGACTCGTGTTATGGTTGGTGAACGTTGACCACCCATATTGAAATTCTCTGGTCATACTTAGTGACATATGCCTAGTTTGGTTGTTTGGTGTGCATAGTAGCCACACCATGCCACTACGTATTGAAGTCATTTTTCCTTTCTAGTTCATGTATAGGGTTCCCAAACCATTGGCTCTCCCTCTGACCATTTGTGACTCGTGTTATGAGTTGTCAATGTTGACCACACAAAGTGGACTTCTTCCGTCATACTCAGTGACGTATTCATCCTTTGTTTGGTCACTGTACACGCTAGCCACACCGTGCCACTACTTGTTGAAGGTCTTCATACTTGCTACTTGATAACTAGTGTTCCCAACCCATTGTTTCTTCCTCTTACCATTTGTGACTCGTGTGATGAGTTTTCAATGTTGAGCACACACCGTGAAATATCTTGGTCATGGTAACTGACATATGCCTAGTTTGGTTTGTCACTGTACGTGGTTACCACGCCGTGTCACTACGTATTGAAGGTCTTTGTGCTTTCTAGTTGATAGGTAGTGTTCCCAAACCATTGTGATCCTCCCCTGACTATCAGTGAATTGTGTTGTGAGTTGTCAACGCTGACCACATGAAGTGAAATTCGTTGGTCATGGTCAGTGACATATGCATACTTTGGTTGGTCCCTGTGCATGGTAGCCACGCTGTGCCACTATATATTGAATCTATTTCTACTTGCTAGTCAGTAACTAGTATTCATCTAGTATTCACATTATCTTCCACCCTGACCATTAGTGACTCGTGTTATGAGTTGTCAAAGTTTACCACACTTAGTGACATCATTTGGTCATGGTCAGTGACATATGCCTACTTTGGTTGGTCATCGTGCATAGTATCCATACCGTGCCACAACTTATTGAAGGTCCTTGTGCTTGCTAGTTGATACCTGGTGTTCCTAAACCATTGTGTCCCCCTCTGACCATCTGTGACTCCTATGATGAGTTGTCAACGCTGACCACACAGAGTGGATTTCATGGTCAAAGGTAGTACATATGCCTACCTTGGTTGGTCATTTTGCATGGTAGCCACACCGTGCTTATACTGATTGAAGGTCGCTCTACTTGCTAGTTGAGAACTGATATCTACATACCATTGTTTCCCCCTCTGACCGTTTGTGACTCGTGTTATGGTTGGTGAATGTTGACCACCCATATTCAATTTTCTTTCATCATGTTCGGTTACATATGTCTAGTTTGGTTGTTTGGTGTGCATAGTAGCCACACCGTGCCACTCACCATTGAAGTTCTTTGTCCTTTCTAGTCGATACATAGGGTTCCCAAACCATTGTCTCTCCCTCTGACAATTTGTGACTCGTGTTATGAGTTATCAATGTTGACCATGTTCGCTCTAGTGGATGTGGAGGCACCATGTAGGATGCCTAGCTCTCACTGGTTCAAGCTACCAAGGTTTGGGGCAGCCAAGGGACACCAATGGTGAAGAGTGTGGAGCACAAGGATGACGGATGTGAGTGGACAGAACAGGTCGCATTCAGTAGAACTGAATCGAAGCACAGTTTTGTTAGTTATCACAGTGAGATTACATCAGATCCTTATAGCATGTGATCTAAGCTTTCCAACGCATCAAAGCATGCCCGAATCGGACCAGTAGAGCCCCAGCTACGGCCATCAAAGTAACCCTTGGTGGAGCCGCCCACCTTGCCTTGCACGCTAGGCAACGGGAGACGCTTCGACGATGACCCGTCGAAGTGCCTTTCCTTGCCCAGAAGTCAAGGAGAAGTTCACCCTGGTCAAGGAGAGTCTTCTGGTTACTTCCTTTATAGCCCTGGTGCATTTGGGGGTCGTTGGAGACGAACTCGGATCACAGGTGGTGGATTATCCCGCCATCCATGGCGGGTACCAGAATCCACCCCCCCTCCCCCCAACACCCGAATTTCGGGCTAGGCTAACTTTCTAAATACTCACTCAAATCGAGCGATTCAAAGCTTGATCCTGCAAGGAAACATCCAAGGAATCCAAAACTAAATTCATATCAGGTGTTCGACTACTCCTCATTCGTCTAACCAGAGAGTACACTAAACGGCACTCATCGCAAGGGGCACACCATGTCAACAATCTCCCCCTTGCACTGCAGCCTTGATGCCCTGCCTTGGAACCTGTAGCATTTTAAACTTCACAGCGCAGACCGAGCTCCATGCAGCTCGCTTCGTGCCTGTCCTTGGGTTGTGCCTTGTTCATGGTGTGGGCGAGCATGCGCTTAGTGCCACAATGCACAATAGCCGCATCTCCCTTCGCCACCAAGTCTCGCGCATAGTGATGCCGGATCTCGATGTGCTTGGTCCTCCTGTGTAACACTGGGTTCTGGGTGAGATTGATGGCACTCATGTTGTAAACGTTGAGTACTCTTGGCTTCCATTGCGGTACGCCTATCTCCTTTATCAGCCGCCTCAGCCACACCGCCTCCTTTGCGACTTCTGCGAGCGCGATGTACTCTGCTTCAGTGCTAGACAGTGCCATGCAGTCCTGCTTCCTCCTTGCCTGTGAAACTGCTGCACGACAAAGCACAAACACGTACCCCGACGTTGATTTTCTGTCATCCACATCACCAGCCCAGTCGGCATCGGAGTAGCCGACCAACTCGTGGGAGTCGTCACGCGCTCCCCCTCCAAACACGAGCCGCAACTGTTTTGCCGCCTTGAGATAGCGGAGGATCCGCTTCAGCGCTTGCCAATGCAGCGGCCCGGGGTCAGCAATGTAGCCGTTCACTTGGCCCTCCGCGAAGGCCAGGTCAGGCCGCGTGGCCACCATGGCGTACATGATGCTCCCCACTGCGGACTGGTATGGTACACCTGCCATCTCCTCCTCCTCGTCCGTGCTCGGGCCCATGCTCGAGCTCATCTCGCACGTGTTGGTCATGGGTGTGCCGATGGGGTTGCACTCCTCCATGTTTTAGCGGCGGAGCACCTCTTGCATGTACTTTGCCTGCCCCATCTCGAGCGTGCGTGCCTTGCGGTCCTTCTTGATGGCGACGCCGAGGTAGTACACAAGCTCGCCCATGTCGGTCATTTTGAACAGATCACCCAGCTGCCGCTTCAGGTTCACCAACTCCTCCATGTCCGAGGACACGAGGATTAAATCATCCACGTAGAGTGCCACGATCTGGTGCAATCCTGGCTGCTTCCGCACATACACGCTATGATCTGCCTCGTAGCGCTTGAAGCCAAGCTCGGCCATGAAGCCGTCCATTTTCAGGCACCACATGAGTGGCACTTCCTTCAGCCCGTAGAGTGCCTTGCGAAGCCGGCACACCTTCCCCGGCGGCGCGTCCACCCCCTCCCGCACCTCCATGTAGACCTCCTTGTCCAGGTCGCCGTTGAGGAACGCAGTTTTCACGTCCATTTGGTGGACTTCATAGTCGTGCACCCCCGCCACCGAGAGGATGGAGCGAATGGAGGCGAACGTTGCCACTGGCGCGAAGGTTTCATCGTAGTTTTCACCCTTTCGCTGGGCGTAGCCCTTTGCGACCAGCCGCGCCTTGTACCGCTCCACCTTCCCCTCCTTGGTGAGCTTCTTCTTGAAGATCCACTTGGAGCCGATGATTTTCGCGCCCTCCGGCCTGTCAATCAGCTGCCAAGTGCCATTCTCTTCATGGGAGGCAAGCTCAGACTCTAT
>SZWC01000026.1:247009-268237 GCA_023375785.1 Penium margaritaceum | reverse complement strand
GTATGTGGAGAGTGCATGGAGAAGTGAAAGAATTTGTGAGTGTAATGCGGGTGGAATGGTGTACAAGTGTACGACATACTTTGGGTTTTACTCTTATCATGTGGGGGTGGGGGGAGGGGGGTCCAGGGACAAAATGTATGTGGGGAGTGCATGGGGGAGTGTAGGAATTTGTAAGTGTAGCACGGATGGAATGATGCACTAGTGTACGACAACTAGAGCCGTGGATATTGCTGATGCACTACCCTCATACACTCTTCACCAAACCCCCCGCCCCTCAGGGGGAGGAGGAGAGGGAGAAGGGAGGAAATTGTAGGTGGGGATGGCATGTCGAGGTGCGTGGCTAGATGAGAAAGGTGCAGTCATTGCTGTGCACTAGTGTACATGATGCTCAGTCATGTGGATGGTGGTGGGCTCATTCACCATCCATACACTATAGTACATTTTGAGACTCATTCCATACATAGTTTTGTACACTGTCACATGCACTCCCCTCGTACACGTTTCACCCACCCCCCATCCCCTGGAAGGGAGGGAGGGGGGGGGGGAGTGTGGGCAGTGTATGTGGGGAGTGCAAGTGGAGATGCATGACTGGATGAGTGCGATGTACTCAATATTGTGCACTTGTGTACACAATGTTGAGTGATGCAACTGGTGGTATGCTCATTCACCATCCATACACTAGTGTACATTTTCAATCCCATTTCATACATAGTCTTGTGTAGTCTCGCATGCAATCCCCTCATGCACTTTTCACCCAACCCCCCTCCCCCCCTCCCCCCGCAGGGAGGGAGTGTGGGAATTATACGTGGAGAGTGCATGTGGAGGTGCGTGGGTGGATGAGTGGGGTGTAGTCAATATTATGCACTAGTGTACACGATGTTCGGTGATGTAACTGGTGGTAGGCTCATTCACCACCCATACACTAGTGTATATTTTTACTCCCATTCCATACATAGTTTTATACAATCTCACATGCACTCCCCTCATGCACTTTTCACCCAACCCCCCCTCCCCCCGGGGGAAAGGGGGAGGGGGGGGGGAGAGGATGGGAATTTAATGTGGGGAGTGCATGTGGAGGTGCGTGGCTAGATGAGTGGGATGTAGTCAATACCGTGCACTAGTGTACATGATGTTCAGTGATGTAGATGGTGGTGGGCTCATTCACCATCCATACACTGGTGTACATTTTTATTCCCATGCCATACAATATTTTGTACAGTCTCACATGCACTCCACTCATACACTTTTCACCCAATCCTCCCTCCTCTCCCCCACCTCTTGGNGGGGGGGGGGGGGGGGGGGAGGTGGGAAGTGTATGTGGGGAGTGCATGTGGAGGTGCGTGGCTAGATGAGTGGGATGCAGTCAATACCATGTACTAGTGTACATTATATTCAGTGATGTAGATGGTGGTGGGTTCATTTACCATCCATACACTAGTGTACATTTTTAGTCTCATACCATACATAGTTTTGTACACTATCACATGCACTCCCCTCATACACTTTTCACCCAATCCCCCCTCCCCCCCCCTCCCGAGGGGAGAAGGAGGTGGGAAGTGTATGTGGGAAGTACATGTGGAGGTGCGTGGCTGGATGAGTGGGATGCAGTCAATACCATGCACTAGTGTACATTATGTTCAGTGATGTAGATGGTGGTGGGTTCATTTACCATCCATACACTAGTGTACATTTTTAGTCTCATACCATACATAGTTTTGTACACTCTCACATGCACTCCCCTCATACACTTTTCACCCAATCCCCCCTCCTCCCCCCCNCCCCTCCCGGGGGGGGGGGAGGTGGGAAGTGTATGTGGGGAGTGCATGTGGACGTGCGTGGCTGGATGAGTGGAATGCAGTCAATACCATGCACTACTGTACACTATGTTCAGTGATGTCGATGGTGGTGGGCTCATTTATCATCCATACACTAGTGTACATTTTTAGTCTCATACCATACATGGTTTTGTAAAATCTCACATGCACTCCCCTCATACACTTTTCACCCAATCCCCCCCTCCCCCCTCCCCCTTCCTGAGGGGGGAGGGAGATGGGAAGTGTATGTGGGGAGTGCATGTGGACGTGCGTGGCTGGATGAGTGGGATGCAATCAATACCATGCACTAGTGTATGTTATGTTCAGTGATGTAGATGGTGGTGGGCTCATTTATCATCCATACACTAGTGTACATTTTTAGTCCCATTCCATACATAGTTTTGCACACTCTCACATGCTCTCTCCTCATACACTTTTCACCCAATCCCCCCTCCCCCTCCCCGGGGAGGGGGTGGGAGAGGGGGTAGGAAAGGAGGGGGAAAGTGGAAAATGGATGTGGGGAGTGTATATGGAGGTACGTGAATGGATGAGTGGGATGTAGTCAACACCATGCATTAGTGTACATTATGTACAGTGATGTAGTTGGTGGTGGGTAGGTGGGAAAATGGGGTGGGTGTGTGGTGGAAAGTGTATGCAGAGGAGTAGGACCTGATGAGAGGATTGTATAGAGAAATGGGTACTAGTGTACTTAACTTTGAGTGACTACGACGGGGTGAAAGAACATAGAAAGTTCTCATGTTTGGGAGAGAGTGATGGTACACCATTTGGTGAGTGTACCTTTTTCTCTTCTATGGAAAAAGTATCCAAACACAAAGACAGAAGTAGATGGTTGATTGATTAGAAAAATCATACAAAAGATGTGAGCTTTTGTACCTAGGAAGTATGTAGGAAGGTACTAGTGTGAAATGGTTTTGTTGTGGAAAGTAACTTGGAAGTTTCACGTGTATGGTACTATGTAGTATGCACTGTTTTAAGGGTTCATGGATTTGGGATGATTGGTCCTAAATGTACTTGCTAGTTGAGAACTGATATTCCCAGACCATTGTTTCCCCCTCTGACTGTTTGTGACTCGTGTTATGGTAGGTGAACGTTGACCACCCATATTGAAATTCTTTGGTCATGGTCAGTGACATATGCCTAGTTTGGTTGTTTGGTGTGCATAGTAGGCACACCATGCCACTACGTATTGAAGTTACTTATCCTGTCGAGACCATGCATAGGGTTCCCAAACCATTGTCTCTCACTCTGACCATTTGTGATTCGTGTTATGAGTTTTCAATGTTGACAACACATAGTGGACTTCTTCCATCATAGTCAGTGACGTATTCATCCTTTGGTTGGTCAATGTGCACACTAGCCACACCGTGCCACTACTTGTTAAAGTTCTTCATGCTTGCTAGTTGATAACTAGAGTTCCCAACCCATTGTTTCCCCCTCTGACCATTTGTGACTCGTGTGATGAGTTTTCAACGTTGACCACACACAGTGAAATTATTTGGTCATGGCTAGTGACATATGCCTAGTTTGGTTTGTCACTGTACGTGGTTACCACGTCGTGTCACTACGTATTAAAGGTATTTGTGCTTTCTACTTCATAGCTAGTGTTCCCAAACAATTGATACCGCCATCTGACTATCAGTGACTCGTGTTAAGAGTTGTCAACGTTCACCACATGAAGTGAAATTCAATGGTCATTGTCAGTGACATATGCAAACTTTGGCTGGTCATTGTGCATGGTAGCCACGCTGTGCCACTGCATATTGAAGGTATTTGTACTTGCTAGTCAATAACTAGTATTCACAAACCATTATCTTCCTCCCCGACCATTTGTGACTCCTGTTATGAGTTGTCAAAGTTTACCACCCTTAGTCACATTATTTGGTCATGGTCAGTGACATATGCCTACTTTGGTTTGTCATCGTGCATGGTATCCATACTGTGCCACAACGTATCAAAGCCCCTTGTGCTTGCTATGTGATAGTTGGTGTTCCCAAACCATTGTTTCCCCCTCCGACCATTTGTGACTCGTAATATGAGTTGTCAACGTTGACCACACAGCGGATTTCTTCGGTCAAAGGCAGTACAACTGCCTACTTTGGTCGGTCACCGTGCATGGTAGCCACACCATGCTACTACTGACTGAATGTCGTTGTACTTGCTAATTGAGAACTGATATTCCCATAGCATTGTTTCCTCTCCTGACCGTTTATGACTCGTGTTATGGTTGGTCAACGTTGACCACCCATATTGAAATTCTCTGATCATGATCAGTGACATATGCCTAGTTTGGTTGTTTGATGTGCATATTAGCCACACCGTGCCACAATGTATTGAAGTTCTTTGCCCTTTCTATTCAATACGTAGGGTTCCCAACCCATTGTATCTCCCTCTGACCATTTGTGACTCGTATTAGGAGTTGTGAATGTTGAACACACATAGTGGACTTCTTCGGTCATAGTCAGTGACATATGCATCCTTTGGTTGGTCACTGAGCACGCTAGCCATGCCGTGCCACTGCTTGTTGAAGGTCTTTGTACATGCTAGTTGATAACTAGTGTTCCCAACCCATTTTTTCCCACTATGACCATATGTGACTCGTGTTATACGTTTTCAACGTTGACCACACACTGTGAAATTCTTTTGGTCATGGTTAGTGACATATGCCGACTTTGGTTTGTCACTGTACATGGTTACCACGCTGTGTCACTACGTATCAAAGGTCTCTGTGCTTTCTAGTTGATAGCTACTATTCCCAAACCATTGTTACCCCCTCTGAATATCTGTGACTCGTGTTGTGAGTTGTCAACATTGACCACATGAAGTGAAATTCTTTGGTCATGGTCCGAGACACATGCATACTTTGGTTGGTCACTGTGCATTGTAGCCACAATGTGCCGCTACATATTAAAGGTTTTTGTACTTGCTAGTCGATAACTAGTATTTAGAAACCATTATCTTACACTCTGACCATTTGTGACTCGTGTTATGAGTTGTCTAAGATTACCACACATGGTGACATTCTTTGGTCATGGTCAGTGACATCTGGTTGGTCATCGTGCATGGTATCCACACCGTGCCACAACGTACTGAAGGTCATTGTGCTTGCTAGATGATACCTGGTATTCCCAAAATTTTGTTTCCCCCTCTGACTGTTTGTGACTCGTATTATGAGTTGTCAACGTTAACCATACACAGCGGATTTCTTTGGTCAAAGGCAGTACATATGCCTACTTTGGTCGGTCATTGTGCATGGTAGTCACACCGTGCTACTACTCATTGAAAGTCGTTGTACTTGCTAGTTGATAACTGATATTCCCGGACCATTGTTTCCCCCTCTTACTATTTGTGACTCGTGTTATGGTTGGGTAACGTTGACCACCCATATTGAAATTCTCTGGTCATGGTTAGTGACATATGCCTAGTTTGGCTGTTTGGTGTGCATAGTAGCCACACCGTGCCACTACGTATTGAAGTCATTTGTCCTTTCTAGTTCATGTATAGGGTTCCCAACCCATTGGCTCTCCCTCTGACCATTTGTGACTCGTGTTATGAGTTGTCAATGTTGACCACACAGAGTGGACTTCTTCCGTCATAGTCAGTGACGTATTCATCCTTTGGTTGGTCACTGTACACGCTAGCCACAGTGTGCCACTACTTGTTGAAGGTCTTCATACTTGCTAGTTGATAACTAGTGTTCCCAACCCATTGTTTCCCCCTCTTGCATGTACTTTGCCTGCCCCATCTTGAGCATGCGTGCCTTGCGGTCCCTCTTGATGGTGACGCCGAGGTAGTACACAAGCTCGCCCATGTCGGTCATTTTGAACAGACCACCCAGCTGCCGCTTCAGGTTCACCAACTCCTCCATGTCCGAGGACACGAGGATTAGATCATCCACGTAGAGTGCCACGATCTGGTGCAATCCCGGCTGCTTCCGCACATACACGCTATGATCTGCCTCGCAGCGCTTGAAGCCAAGCTCGGCCATGAAGCCGTCCATTTTCAGGCACCACATGAGTGGCACTTCCTTCAGCCCGTAGAGTGCCTTGCGAAGCCGGCACACCTTCCCCGGCGGCGCGTCCACCCCCTCCGGCACCTCCATGTAGACCTCCTTGTCCAGGTCGCCGTTGAGGAACGCAGTTTTCACGTCCATTTGGTGGACTTCATAGTTGTGCACCCCTGCCACCGAGAGGATGGAGCGAATGGAGGCGAACGTTGCCACTGGCGCGAAGGTTTCATCGTAGTGTTCACCCTTTTGCTGGGCGTACCCCTTTGCGACCAGCCGCGCCTTGTACTGCTCCACCTTCCCGTCCTTGGTGAGCTTCTTCTTGAAGATCCACTTGGAGCCGATGATTTTCGCGCCCTCCGGCCTGTCAATCAGCTGCCAAGTGCCATTCTCTTCATGGGAGGCAAGCTCAGACTCTATCGCTCCCTCCCACTCAGCTCCATCCTTCTGCTGCAACGCCTCCTTGACGGTCTCAGGATCCTCTTGCGCAAAGAACGCTCGAGCGAGCCCAGTCCAGATGCCCTCTGCGGCATCGTACCTCTTTGCCGTCCTCCTTGCACATCCGCTTCTTCGGGGCTGGTGCTGTTGAGGCTGCTGCTGCTGTCCCCTCGCGGTGCCACTCGCACCGCTGGCCTGCTCCCCCTCTCTTGGGGACCGTGGAGATGCAGGCTCACTCCCCACATCTTCGTTCAGCTCCACTGCTGCCAGCGCTTTGGACTCATTGTCCGACGCGGCTGAATGCTAATCAGCCGCTCCCACATCGCCCGGAACATTTTCGCCGGCTGGAGCCGATGGGACGTCACCCTCTTTTGCGTCCTCCGGTGTCTCCCCCTCAAGGAGTGGCAGCCACTCCCCACGCTTGGAGAAACCTGCAACCTTGTCCGTCCAACCGCTGGCCTCGTCAAACGTGACGTCGTGACTCTTCACGATCTGCTGCCTCCGCGGGTCGAAGAGCCGGTACGCCTTGTTCCCGTTCTCGTACCCGACGAAGATGCACCGGCGAGTCCGCGGGTCCAGCGTGCCCCGCCCCTCCCGTGCCTGCACAACAGCATGTGCAACACAACCAAAAGTATGGAGGTGTGCCACAGTTGGCTTCCTCCCGCTCCACACTTCTTGTGGCGTCTTCCACACCTTGGACTCCGCATCTCTTAGCGGCTTCGTCGGCGTCAGGTTCATGATGTACGTCGCTGTCCGTGTCGCCTCGCCCCAGTACCGCTGCGCGAGGCTGGCATCGCCCAACATGGACCGGACCATGTTGAGGATGGTGCGGTTCGCCCTTTCGGCGATGCCGTTCTGCTGCCGAGAGTGCGGCGTAGTTTTCTGCCACGCGATCCCCTTCCTCTTCACCCATTCCGAGCAGCCCTCGTACTCGCCACCGTTGTCGCTCCGGAACGCCTTCACCTTCAACTCCGTTTGCCGCTGCACAACCGCCATGAATTCCTGCATGCACGACAAGACATCGCTCTTCCTATTGATGATGTAGAGGTAGAGCTTGCGGTTGTGGTCATCGATGAAGGTGACGAAGTAGCACGCCCCACCAATGGATGCTCAAACAGTCCACACACATCGGTGTGCACTACCTCCAACGTCGCCGATGTACGCGTTCCTTTGCAACCAAAGGGCTGCCGTGTCGCCTTGCTGGCCACGCACGGCTCGCACACGGCATTCTTGGCTGCGTCGAGGCTCTTGACCTCAAGACCCCGCACCACTTCCTTCTTTGCCATGTCCCTCACAGTTGAGGGAGCGATGTGGCATAGGGGACGATGCCATAGATCCAGGTCCCCTTCATCCTTTGGCGCGAGGTTGGCGGCATCGGTCATCCCCGCATCGGCAAGAACCTTGGTACGGAGAAGGTACAAGTCCTCCTCCATCTTGCCACGTGCAATTACCTCGCCGTCCCCCTCCTTCCGGACGATGGCCTCCTTCTTGTTGAAGAGCACCTCGAGCCCCTTGTCAGTAAGGTGGCTCACCGACATCAGGTCTGCCCCAAAGTTGGGCATGTGGAGTACGTCGTAGATGGTGCACGGAATGACTTTCCCGTTCACCACCGACTCAATGCAAACATTGCCTTCTCCCGCGGCCAATTCTGTTTTGCTGTTGGCCACTGTCATGCGCCGCTCGGTGGCGCCGTAGGTGACGAATGCTGCACGGTTGCATTGTGTGTGGCGGCCTGATCCGGAGTCGATCACAGTGACTTCCGGATCTGTCAAGTCGGTAGACTCCCTGGCCATCGTGGCTTGGGTGTCCTTCTTCCCGCCCTTCCTGGGCTGGTCCGACTTCTTGTTGGGGCAATCACGTGCATAGTGGCCCTGTTTGCCACAACTGTAGCACTCCCCCTTGTTGTCACCTCTCTTGGTGCCCTGGTTGGCACCCTTCCCCTTCTTGCCTCCCCCTCCTCCTTGAGGACGGACGGCATAGGCGGAAGTCGATGTTGTCCCACTCTCTCTCCCACCACGCGGCATCCATTCGTTGCGGACGTACTCAGCCACCTTCGGGTACTTCAGCTCGTCGGCGGACCAGCCGCCTACGAGGGTGATCATGGGACTCCAACTGTCTGGCAAGGCCAGGAGGAGGATCATGGCTTGCAGCTGAGGGTGGACCTTCTATCCGGTGGCTACGCACTCGGCAGTGAGGGACCCGATCTGCTGCAGGATCTCCATGATGTTGTCGCCTTCGTTGGCTCGGAGGGTGACGAGCCTCTTGAAGACAAAGAGATGGTTAGCAAGGTTGGTGGACTAGTAGATGGTACAAAGTTTCTTCGAGGCCTCTGCGGCTTTCGCGTATCCTTGAATGAGGGAGCGTTGAGTCGGAGCAAGCGCATACACCAACAAAGCAAGTGCCTTCTTGTTGTGCTTCTTGTACGCTTCCACTTCCTCCGGCGTCGCGGTATCCGGAGGGGCAGTTTCTTCACCCTTGACTAGCTCAAGCAGGCCCTTGTCATCGAGGAAGACCTCAAACTCCCACCTCCAAAGGTGGAAGCCAAGTCTGTCAAACTTGGAGATGCCGGTGCTCTCTTGCTCGGTCTGTGCCATGGCGCGTGGCGGTAGCGTGAACGTTGTAGAGCTAGGGTCCCTCTAGGCACGTGGGCCCAAAACCATTTGTTGGCTCTAGTGGGTGTTGAGGCAACCTCAAGGATACCTAGCTCTCACTGGTTCAAGCTACCAAGGCTTGGGGCAGCGAAGGGACACCAATGGTGAAGAGTGTGGAGCCCAAGGATCACTGATGTGAGTGGGCATAACACGTCGCATTCAGTATAACTGAATCGAAGCACGTTTTTGTTTCTTAGCACAGTAAGATTACATCAGATCCTCATAGCCTGTGATCTAAGCTTTCCAACGAATCCAAGCACGCCCAAATCGGAGCATTAGAGCCCCTGCCACGGCCGTCGAAGTAACCCTTGGTGGAGCCGTCCACCTTGCCTTGCACTCTAGGCAATGGGGGGCGCTTCGACGATGACCTGTCGAAGCGCCTTTCCTTGCCGAGAAGTCAAGGAGAAGTTCACCCTGGTCAAGGAGAGTCTTCTGGTTGCTTGCTTTATAGCCCAGGTGAATTTGGGGGTCGTTGGAGACGAACTCGGATCACTGGTGGTGGATTATCCCGCCACCCATGGCGGGTACCAGATTCCACCCCCCCCCCCCCCCAACACCCGAATTTCGGGCTAGGCTAACTTTCTCAATACTCACTAAAATTGAGCGATTCAAAGCTCGATCCTGCATGAAAAAATCCAAGGAATCCCAATCTTAAGTCAGATCAGTTGTTCAACCACTCCTCAGTGGTCTAACCAGGGAGTACACTAAACGGCACTCGTGGCAAGGGACACACCATGTCAACAGACCATACATAGTAGACTTCTTCAGTCATAGTCTGTGACGTGTGCATCCTTTGGTTGGTCACTGTGCACGCTAGCCACACCGTGTCACTACTTGTTGAAAAAATTTCTACTTGCTAGTTGAAAAGTAGTGTTTCCAACCCATGGTTTCCCCCACTGACCATTTGCGACTCATGTTATGAGTTTTCAACGTTGACCATACACTGTGAAATCCGTTTGGTCATGGTTTGTAACATATGCCTACTTTGGTTTGTCACTATACATGGCTACTACGCCGTGTCATTACGTATCGAATGTCTTTGTGCTTTTTTGTTGACAGCTAGTGTTCCCAAACCATTGTTAGCCCCCATCTAACTATCTGTGACTCGTGTTGTGAGTTGTAAATGTTGACCACATGAAGTGAAAGTCTTTGTTCATGGTCAGTGACATATGCATACCTTGGTTGGTCATCGTTCATGGTATCCACACCGTGCCACAACGTATTGAAGTTCATTGTGCTTGCTAGTTGATACCTGGTATTCCCAAACAATTGTTTCCCCCTCTGACTATTAGTGACTCGTATTATGAGTTCTCAACGTTGACCACACACACCGGATTTCTTTGGTCAAAGGCAGTACATATGCCTACTTTGGTCGGTCATTGTGCATGGTAGCCATACCGTGCTACTACTGATTGAAGGTCGTTGTACTTGCATTGAGAACTGATATTCCTGGACCATGGTTTCCGCCTCTGACCGTTTGTGACTCTTTGTTATGGTTGGTGAACATTGACGACCCATATTGAAATTCTTTGGTCATGGTCAGTAACATATGCCTAGTTTCGTTGTTTGGTGTGCATAGTAGCCACACCGTGCCACTACGTATTGAAGTTATTTGTCCTTTCTAGTCCATGCATAGGGATTCCAATCCATTGTCTCTCTTTCTGACCATTCGTGACTCGTGTTATGAGTTGTCAATGTTGACCATACATAGTGGACTTTTTCCGTCATATTCAGTGACGTATTTATCCTTTGGTTGGTCACTGTGCACGCTAGCCACACCGTGCCACTGCGTGTTGAAGTTCTTCGTACTTGCTAGTTGATAACTAGTGTTGCCAACCCATTGTTTCCCCCTCTGACCATTTGTGACTCGTGTGATGAGTTTTCAACGTTGACCACACACCGTGAAAATCTTTGGTCATGGTTCGTGACATGTGCCTAGTTTGGTTTGTCACTATACGTGGTTACCACGCCGTGTCACTACGTATTGAAGTTCTTTGTGCTTTCTAGTTCATAGCTAGTGTTCCCCATCCATTTTTACCCCCCTCTGACTATCAGTGGCTCGTGTTGTGAGTTGTCAACGCTGACCACATGAAGTGAAATTCGTTGGTCATGGTCAGTGACATATGCAACTAGCAAGTACAATGTCCTTCAATCAGTAGTAGCACGGTGTGGCTACCATGCACAATGACTGACCAAAGTAGGTATATGTAGTACCTTTCACCAAAGAAATATGCTGTGTGTGGTCAACATTGACAACTCGTAATACGAGTCAGAAATAGTCTGAGGGGGACACAATTGTTTGGAAACACCAGGTATCAACTAGCAAGCACAATGACTTTCAATAAGTTGTGGTACGGTGTGGATACCATGCACGATGACCAACCAAAGTAGGCATATGTCACTGACCATGACCAAACAATGTCACTAAGTGTGGTAAACTTTCACAACTCATAACACGAGTCACAAATGGTCAGGGTGGAAGATAATGGTTTTTGAATACTAGTTATCGACTAGCAAGTACAAATACCTTCAATATTAAGTGGCACAGTGTGGCTACCATGCATAGTGACCAACCAAAGTATGCATATGTCACTGACCATGACCAACGAATTTCACTTCATGTGGTAAGCGTTGACAACTCACAACACGAGTCACTGCTATTCAGAGGGGGGTAACAATGGTTTGGGAACACTAGCTATCAGCTAGAAAGCACAGAGACCTTTCATACGTATTGACATGGTGTGGCAACCATGTACATTGACAAACCAAAGTAGGCATATGTCACTAACCATGACAAAACAAATTTCACAATGTCTGGTCAACGTTGAAAATGCATAATACAAGTCACAACTTGTCGGAGGGGGAAACCATGGGTTAGGAACACTAGTTTTCAACTAGCATGTACAAAGACCTTCAACAAGCCATGACACGGTGTGGCTAGCGTGCACAGTGACCAACCAAAGGATGCATATGTCATTGACTATGACCGAAGAAGTCCACTATGTGTGGTCAACATTGACAACTCATAACACGAGTCACGAATGGTCAGAGGGAGAGACAATGGTTTGAGAACCCTATGTATTGACTAGAGGGGACATAGAACTTCAATGCATAGTGGCACAGTGTGGCTTCTATGCACACCAAACAACTAAACTAGGCATATGTCACTGACCATGACCAGAGAATTTCAATATGGGTGGTCAACATTGACCAACCATAACACATGTCACAAACGGTCAGCGGGGGGAAACAATGGTCTGGGAATATCAGTTATCAACTAGCAAGTACAGGGACCTTCAATCAGTATATGCACGGTGTGGCTACCATGCACAATGGCCGACCAAAGTAGGCATGTGTACAGCCATTGACCAAAGACATCCGCTCTGTGTGGTCAACGTTGACAACTCATAATAGGAGTCACAAACGGTCAAAGGGGGAGATAATGTACTGATTGAAGGGCATTGTACTTGCTAGTTGCATGTGTCACTGACCATGATCAACAAATTTCACTTCATGTGGTCAGCATTGACAACTCACAACACGAGTCACAGATAGTCAAAGGGGGATAACAATGGTTTGGGAACACTAGTTATTGACTAGAAAGTACAAATACTTTTAATAGGTAGTGACACGGCGTGGTAACCATGTACAGTGACAAACCAAAGTAGGCATATGTCACTAATCATGACCAAACGAATTTCACAGTGTGTGGTCAATATTGAAAACTCATAACACGAGTCACAAATGGTCAGAGGGGGAAACAATGGGTTGGGAACACTAGTTATCAACTAGCAAGTATAAAGAAATTCAACAAGTAGTGGCACGGTTTGGCTAGCGTGCACAGTGACCAACCAAAAGATGAATACGTCACTGACGATGACCGAAGAAATCCAGTATGTGTGGTCAACATTGACAACTCATAACACGAGTCAGAAATGGTCTGAGGTAGAGACAATGGTTTGGGAACCCTATGCATGGACTAGAAAGGACAAATAACTTAAATACGTAGTGGCACGGTGTGGCTACTATGCACACAAAACAAACAAACTAGGCATATATCACTGACAATGACGGAAGAATTTCAACATGGGTAGTTAACGTTCACCAACAATAACACGAGTCACAAACAGTCATAGGGGGAAACAATGGCCCGGGAATATCAGTTCTCAACTAGCAAGTACAACGCCGTTCAATCAGTAGTAACACGGTGTGGCTACCATGCACAATGACCGACCAAAGTAGGCATATGTACTGCCTTTGACCAAAGAAATCCGCCGTGTATGGTCAACGTTGAAAACTCATAATATGAGTCACAAATAGTCAGAGGGGGACACAATTGTTTGGGAACACCAGGTATCAATTAGCAAGCACAATGACCTTCAATACGTTGAGGCACGGTGTGGATACCATGCACGATGACAAACCAAGGTATGCCAATGTCACTGACCATGACCAAAGAATGTCACCATGTGTGGTAAACTTTGACATCTCATAACACGAGTCACAAATAGTGATATTGGAAGATAATGGTTTCTAAATACTAGTTATCAGCTAGCAAGTACAAATACCTTCAATGTATAGTGGCACAGTGTGGCTACAATGCACAGTGTTCAACCAAAGTATGCATGTGTCACTGACCATGACAAAAAAAAATCACTTCATGTGCTCAATGTTGACAACTCACAACACGAGTCACAAAAATTCAGAGGGGCTAACAACGGGTTGGGAGCACTAGCTATCAAGTAGAAAGCACAAAGACCTTCGATACGTAGTGACACGGCGTGGTAACCATGTACAGGGACAAACCAAAGTAGGCATATGTCACAAACCATGACCTAACGGATTTCACAGTGTGTGGTCAACGTTGAAAAATCCTAACACGAGTCACAAATGGTCAGTGGGGGAAACCATGGGTTGGTAACACTAGTTATCAACTAGCAAGTAGACAGATTTTCAACAAGCAGTGGCACGGTGTGGCTAGCGTGTACAATGACCAACCAAATGATGCACACGTCACTGACTATGACCGAAGAAGTCCACTATATATGGTCAACATTGACAACTCATGACACGAGTCACAAATGGTCTGAGGGAGAGACAATGGTTTGGGAACCCTATGTATGGACTAGAAAGGACAAAGAACTTCAATGCGTAGTGGCACAGTGTGGCTACTATGCACACCAAACAACCAAACTAGGCATATGTAACCGACCATGATGAAAGAATTTCAATATGGGTGGTCAACATTCACCAACCATAACAAGAGTCACAAACGGTCAGAGGGGGAAACAATGGTCTGTGAATATCAGTTCTCAACTAGCAAGTACAGCGACCTTCAATCAGTATAAGCACTGTGAGGCTACCATGCACAATGACCGACCAAAGTAGGCATATGTACTACCTTTGACCAAAGAAATCCGTTGTGTGTGGTCAGCGTTGACAACTCAGAATAGGAGTCACAAATGGTCAGAGGGAGAGACAATGGTTTGGGAACACAAGGTATCAACTAGCAAGCACAAGGACCTTCAATACGTTGTGGCACGGTGTGGATACCATGCACGATGTCCAACCAAAGTAGGCATATGTCGATGACCACGACCAAATAATGTCTTTAGGTGTGGTAAACTTTGACAACTCATAACAGGAGTCACAAATGGTCAGTGTGGAAGAGAATAGTTTGTGAATACTAGTTATCGACTAGCAAGTAGAAATACCTTCAACATGTAGTGGCACAGCGTGGCTACCATGCACAGTGACCAACCAAAGTATGCATATGTCACTGACCATGACCAACGAATTTCACTTCATGTGGTCAGCATTGACAGCTCACAACACGAGTCACTGATAGTCAAAGGGGGGTAACAATGGTTTGGGAACACTAGCTATCAACTAGAAAGCACAAAGACCTTCGATACTTAGTGACACAGCGTGGTAACCATGTACAGGGACAAACCAAAGTAGGCATACGTCACTAACCATGACCAAACGGATTTTACAGTGTGTGGTCAACGTTGGAAACTCATAACACGAGTCGGAAATGGTGACTGGGGGAACCCATGGGTTGGGAACACTAGTTATCCTATAGCATGTAGAAAGATTTTCAACAAGTAGTGGCACGGTGTGGCTAGCGTGCACAGTGAGCAACCAAAGGATGCATACGTCACTGACTATGACCGCAGAAGTCCAGTATGTGTGGTCAACATTGACAACTCATAACACGAGTCACAAATGGTCAGAGGGAGAGACAATGGTTTGGGAACCCTATGTATTGACTAGAAAGGAAAAAGAACTTAAATACACAGTGGCACGGTGTGGCTAATATGCGCACCAAACAATCAAACTCGGTATATGTCACTGACCATGACCAGAGAATTTCAATATGGGTGGTCAACGTTGACCAACCATAACACGAGTCACAAACGGTCGGGGGAGGAAACAATGCTATGGGAGTATCAGTTCTCAACTAGCAAGTACAACGACCTTCAGTCAGTAGTAGCACGGTGTGGCTACCATGCACAATGACCGACCAAAGTAGGCACATGGACTGCCTTTGACCTAAGAAATCCGCTGTGTGTGGTCAACATTGACAACTCATAATACGAGTCACAAATGGTCAGAGCTGGTAACAATGGTTTGCGAGCACCAAGTATCAAATAGCAAGTACAACGAGCTTTAATACGTTGTGGCACGGTGTAGATACCATGCACGATGACCAACCAAAGTAGGCATATCTCAATGACCATGACCAAATAATGTCACTAAGTGTGGTAACCTTTGACAACTCATAACACGAGTCATAAATAGTCGGGAGGGGCGGGGGAGATAATGATTTGTGAATACTAGCTATCGAATAGCAAGTACGAATACCTTCAGTATGTAGTGGCACAGTTTGGCTACAATGCACGGTGACCAACCAAAGTATGCATATGTTACTGACCATGAACAAAGAATTTAACTTCATGTGGTGAATATTTACAACTCACAACACGAGTAAAAAATAGTCAGAGGGGGCTAACAATGGTTTTAGAACACTAGCTGTCAACAAGAAAGCACAAAGACCTTCGATACGTAATGACACAGCGTGGTAACCATGTACAGTGACAAACCAAAGTAGGCATATGCCACAAACCATGACCAAACGGATTTCACAATGCGTGGTCAACGTTGAAAACTCATAACACGATACAAAAATGGTCAGTGGGAGAAACCATGGGCTGGTAACACTAGATATCAACTAGAAAGTATAAAGATTTTCAACAAGTAGTGGCACGGTGTGGCTAGCGTGCACAGAGACCAGCCAACGGATGCACACGTCACTGACTATGACCGAAGAAGTCCACTATGTATGGTCAACATTGACAACTCATAACAAGAGTCACAAATGGTCTGAGGGAGAGATAATGGTCTGGGAACCCTATGTATGGACTAGAAAGGACAAAGAAATTCAATGCGTAGTGGCACAGTGTGGCTATTATGCACACCAAACATCCAAACTAGGCATATGTCACCGACCATGATGAAAGAATTCCAATATGGGTGGTCAACATTCACCAACCATAACGCCGAGTCACAAACGGTCAGAGGGGGGAACAATGGTCTTTGAATATCAGTTCTCAACTAGCAAGTACAGTGACCTTCAATCAGTATAAGCACGGTGTGGCTAACATGCACAATGATCAACCAAAGTAGGCATATATACTACCGTTGACCAAAGAAATCCGTTGTTTGTGGTCAGCGTTGACAACTCAGAATAGGAGTCACAAATGGTCAGAGGGGGAGACAATGGTTTGGGAACACCAGGTACCAACTAGCAAGCACAAGGACCTTTAGTAAGTTGTGGCACGGCGTGGATACCATGCACGATGACCAACGAATGTAGGCATATGTCACTGACCATGACCAAATAATGTCACTACGTGTGGTAAACTTTGACAACTCATAACATGAGTCACAAATGGTCGGGGGGGGGATAATGGTTTGTGAATACTAGCTATCCACTAGCAAGTACAAATAACTTCAATATGTAGTGGCACAGTTTGGCTACAATGCACAGTGACCAACCAACGTATGCATATGTTACTGACCATGAACAAAGAATCTCACTTACTGTGGTCAAAACTTACAGCTCACAACATGAGTAACAGATAGTCAGAGGGAGCTAACAATGGTTTGAGAACACTAGCTATAAACTAGAAAGCACAAAGACCTTCAACACGTAGTGACACGGCGTGGTAACCACGTATAGTGACAAACCAAACTAGGCATATGTCACTAACCATGACCAAAGAATTTGAATACGGGTGGTCAATGTTCACAACCCATAACATGACTCACAAATGGTCAGAGGGGGAAACAATGGATTGGGAACAATAGTTATCAACTACCAAGTATGAAGAACTTCAACAAGTAGTGGCACAGTCTGCCTCGCGTGCACAGTGACCAACAAATGGGTGAATACGTCACTGACTAGGACCAAAGAAATCCGGTATGCGTGGTCAACATTGACAACTCATAACATGAGTCACAAATGGTCAGAGGGAGAGACAATGGTTTAGGAACCCTATGCATGGACTAGAAAGGACAAATAGCTTCAATACGTAGTGGTTAGCGTGCACAGTGACCAACCAAAGGATGTACACGTCACTGACTATGACCGAAGAAGTCCACTATGTATGGTCAACATTGAAAACTCATAATACGAGTCACAAATGGTCAGAGGGGGAAACAATGGTGTGGGAACCCTATGTATCGACTAAAAAGGACAAATAACTTCAATACCTAGTGGCACGGTGTGGCTACTATGCACACCAAACAACCAAACTAGGCATATGTCACTGACCATGACCAAAGAAATTCAATATGGCTGGTCGACATTCACCAACCATAACACGAGTCACAAACGATAATAGGGGGAAAGAATGGTCTGTGAAGATCAGTTCTCAACTATCAAGTACAGCGACCTTCAATCGGTATAAGCACGGTGTGGCCACCATGCACAACGACCGACCAAATTAGGCATATGTACTACCTTTGAGCAAATAAATCTGCTGTGTGTGGTCGGCGTTGACAACTCATAATATGAGTCACAAATGGTCAGAGGGGAAGACAATGGTTTGTGAACACCATGTATCAACTAGCAAGCGCAAGGACCTTCAATACGTTGTGGAACGATGTGGATACCATGCACAATGACCAACCAAACTAGGCATATGTCACTAACCATGACCAAATAATGTTACTAAGTGTGGTAAACTTTGACAACTCATAACACGAGTCACACGTGGTCAGAGTGGAAGACAATGGTTTCTGAATACTAACTATTGGGTAGAAAGCACAAATACCTTCAATACGTAGTAACACGGCGTGGTCACCATGTATAGTGACAAACCAAAGTAGGCATATGTCACTAACCATGACCAAACAAATTTCACGGTGTGTGGTCAATGTTGAAAACTCATAACACGAGTCACAAATGGTCAGATCGGGAAACCATGGGTTGGGGACACTGGTTATCAAATAGCAAGTATGACGAACTTCAACAAGTAGTGGCACGGTGTGGCTAGCGTGCACAGTGACCAACCAAAGGATGAATACATCGCTGACTATGACGGAAGAAGTCCACTATGTGTGGTCAACATTGACAACTCATAACACGATTCACAAATGGTCAGAGGGAGAGACAATGGTTTGGGAATCCTATGTATTGACTAGAAAGGATGCAGAACTTCAATACGTAGTGGCACGGTGTGGCTACTATGCACACCAAACAACCAAATTAGGCACATGTCACCGACCATGATGAAATAATATTAATATGGGTGGTCAACATTCACCAACCATAACACGAGTCACAAACAGTCAGAGCGGGAAACAATGGTCTGTGAATATGACCAACTAGCAAGTACAGAGACCTTCAATCAGCAACAGCACGGTGTGGCTACCATGCACAATGACCGACCAAAGTAGGCATATGTACTACGTTTGACCAAAGAAATCCGCTGTGTGTGGTCAGTGTTGACAACTCATAATAGGAGTCACAAATGGTCAGAGGGGGAGACAATGGTTTGGGAACACCAGGTATAAACTAGCAATCACAAGGACATTCAATAAGCTATGGCACGCTGTGGATACCATGCACGATGACAAACCAGAGTAGGCATATGTCACTGATCATGACCAAAGAATGTCACTAAGTGTGGGAAACTTTGACAACTCATAACATGAGTCACAATTGGTAAGAGTGGAAGACAATGGTTTGTGAATACTAGTCGTCGTGTAGCAAGTACAAATACCTTCAATATGTAGTGGCACAGCGTGGCTACCATGCACAGTGACCACCCAAAGCATGCATATGTTACTGACCATGACCAACAAATTTCACTTGATGTGGTCAGCGTTGAAAACTCACAACACGGGTCACAGATAGTCAAAGGGGGGTAACATTGGTCTGGGAACACTAGTTATTGACTAGAAAGCACAGCTCTGGCACAACTCTGGCACAACTCTGGCACAACTATGGCACAACTCGGGCAGAACTCCGGTACAGCTTTGGCACCAATGCCTTTTTGTTTCGCTTCTTGTATGCCTCCTTCACCTCAGCCGCTGCAGTCTCCGGCGGAGCAGTCTCATCACCTTTTACGAGCTCAAGCAGTCCCTTGTCGTCAAGGAAGACCTCAAACTGCCACCTCCACAAGGCAAAGCCTGTCCCATCAAACTTAAGGACAGCGCGGCTGCTCTCTTGCTCGCTGGTTGCCATGTCTTGCTGTTGGAAGCGTGAAATCAAGCTGGCTTTGAACCCCTTAGAGGCGTGGGCCCATAACCCTTTGTTGGCCTGAGGGTGAGTGTGTACCCTGGAGGGTTCCTAGCAGTGGCTGGTTCACACCACCAACTGTTTTTGGAGAGACTGAAACTGTGGAGGCAACTGGTTCCAAGGATGGCAAAATCTGGTCGGAGAGTGAGGCAATAGTTTTGTCCTCAATTGGATGGGAATTAACACTTTATCAAGGCTCACAAGCAGTGGCATTTTATAGCCACTGATCTAAGTTTTCCAGAACACCAAAGAATGCCAGATTTGGAGCTTCCTAGCAGATTCTATGGCTTCTAGAGTGCTCCTTGGTAGGCTGTCCTTTTCCCACCTAGGAAGGCATCCCTTCCCTCCTCTAGAAGCTTCTGCCACTTCCTAGATTCCTCAGCTTGCTTCTAGTAGGAGGGAAGGTGTCCAGAAGACCAAGACACCTCTAGATGCCTTGTAGGACAAGTCATCCCTTCTAGAAGGTGTGCCACCTTCCTGGACCCTCATCTGGCCTTCTAGAATCTTAAAGAGGAACTCTAGAGGTTGAGCTAGCTTCCTGGCATCTATTTTCCACCTCCCTTGAGGCAAGGCAGAATTTCATCTTGTGGGACTTGAACCCGGGCCCCTGCCTCCAGAGGTGAACACCATTAACCACTACGCCACTAAGGCTTGTCTTTTTGGTGTTCCTTTTTGGAGTCACTCCTGCCATGGTGAGGAGCATTACTCCAACAATCTCCACTTTGCGCATCACCCATGGCAGTTGTCCATGCTCAGCGTGCAACTCAAGAGGCTTGGGAAAGCCCAAGCTCCATACAAGTAGCATCATGCCTGTCCTTGGGTTGCGCCTTTGTCATGGCATCAGCAAGCATGTGCTTTGTGCCGCAATGCATAAGCACCACATCACCCTTTGCAACAAGGTCTCGTGCAAAGTGATGCCGGATCTCTATGTGCTTGGTCCTCCGGTGTAGCACAGGGTTCTTGGTCAGGCTGATGGCACTCATGTTGTCAACATTGATTGCCGTTGGCTTCTTTTGCGGCACCCCAATCTCCTTGAGCAATCGCCGCAGCCATAGTGCCTCCTTTGCGGCTTCCGCGAGCGCAATATACTCCGCCTCAGTGCTGGATAGAGCCACACTGTCCTGCTTCCGGCTTGCCCAAGACACCGCTGCACCACCAAGCACAAAAACATAGCCTGATGTTGACTTGCGGTCATCAACGTCACCTGCCCAGTCAGCATCAGAGTAGCCAACCAACTCGAGGGAGTCAGTCCGCGCTCCCCCTCCAAACACAAGTCGCGAATGTGTCGTTGCCTTCAAGTAGCGGAGGATTCTCTTCACCGCTTGCCAATGTAGCGGCCCCGGATCAGCAACATAGCGGCTCACTTGTCCTTCAGCAAAGGCAAGGTCAGGCCGCGTCGCCACCATGGCATACATTATGCTGCCAACTGCGGACTGGTACGGTACTCCAGCCATCTCCGCCTTCTCGTCCTCCGTGCTCGGGCCCATGCTC